>OY744477.1:125672806-126013864 GCA_963556175.1 Tipula confusa
ACGCTGGGCCCGGCCAAATATCCGGGAGATCCTGGTTAATCAAAAAATGAAATAATCAAAATTACATACGAAAGTTAATTAATCGTTAGTTAACCTGTGGTTAACTTTTTTTTTTGGTGAAACCGGGCATACTACGATTAGAGTGAACAGTAAACAAATAAGTGTGAATCATTGTTTTTTCAATTAATAATTGTGTGTAGGGACTACTAGTGATGCATTCGATTGAACTAAATCTACTGAATAATCTGAATATACTCCATATACTGATGTGAATTTGATGGGAATATTCAGTAAATTCGTTTAATCAAATGCACGTTAGGTATTCGGTTCAGTGTTTTTATCGAGGCTCCATCGATTTCGATTCCGAGCTTGTTCTTTTTATTGTTCTAGACAAACCGAAGAGGAAAAGTGGATTCTGCGCTTCCGGCACTCCTCTCAGAGATCGGTGCACCTTTCGCTTAGGATTGACTCGTAGAACGTGACCGAGCCAGCGTACTAACTATTCTTTTATTTCATGAACGGGATCAATAATTTTCATTAAACTCCTGATCTCGTTAGTGAATATAAATCTACAAGTATCACCTTTGTCGCGTTTGGGGCCTTATATCGTGCGTATGATTTTTCTCTCAAACGCCATTAACCATATTCCTTCACACACAATTTTCATGAGTGACAAGGGACCCGATATATCGGAAACTGCTTCAAATGTGTAATCAACACTGATAAAATTGATTGCGTCTTGGTATCTAAAACTAGTGAGCATATATATTGTTTTGGATTTAATGATTTTGAGACCAACGGAAAATGAGAATCTTACAAGGCTCTAATAGTTCCCTGACACCGTTTCTATTTAATCCATTTGAAAGATTGTCTCTTAGAACTCCTTGCGCTCTCCAAAAAACTCAATGGCTCAAAAGGGGAGACCATGAGTTCCAAGGCTATACATTGTTTTACAGTTTCTACAGTTGAACATGGAGGGTTTCGCCCACACCGTATAGTCTCTGAACAAGTTTTTACACTGATGATAATTCTTTTTAAATATTACAAAAAATCTCTTGACGTACGTCAAGAATTATTGAATTTCCAACAAACCTTTAATTCAATCCAACGAGCTAGCTTATGGTTTACATTTCATCTTTCATGGCTGATTCAGTACCTTCAAAGGCGCCTGGTTTTCTTAGCATCTGCACATGCCAAATACCGATCCTAAACTGGGTGTCCGTTAACATAAGCGGAAATCGGTCTTAATTTTGGCGGTATCCATATTTTCTTTCGTTGATCTTTTAAAAATGAAGTTTTTAAATGATGCGGATAGCCCAATGATCCAACCTTTGTTTAGAAGCCTCATACGACAAGACAAGGAGGATGTGGTGGAATTATAAGGATATCATGCTCATTAAAAGTCCATGGGAGTTATTTATTTCCTGCAGGCCCGCTACAAGTTCTTATGATTTATCAAATGTATAAATTCAACATCACATTTTCTTCAAAACAACCAACAATTTAAATCTGAAACAATGAAACCATTATCAAGATGATAACTTTAAATCAAACAATGGCAACCGCAATTTAAGCATTAATCTCTTTTTAAACCAACACGTAAAAATTGGCGGCTACAATATGGCTTTTGGATGCTCTTTACTAAATTTACAATTTCTAAGTAAACGCACAATTGGACTAAATTGCAAAAAAATATTAATGCAAAATGTGCAATTTATTTTAAAACATTTCATCTCAAGTTTTGACTAAAAGCAAGCCCAAATTCAATCAACTACCAAAGTATTTTAGGTGGTATTTCAATTGCGGTATCGGATAATTCAACTATTATTGACATATCCCATGTTTGGCACCACACACATTTAATAAATTACAAAAAGATCCTCAACATAACATTCAAAGTGGGTGCATTAAGGAAAGGTATGATGCTGCCAAAGAAGCAAAAACAATATTCAACAAATACGCATATCACGCAACGAAAACTATTAGAAAATTCAATTAATAGTTGGACGAAAAACGTCCTCTGCGCAATTAAATAAAAGGAACATTGAAAAAATTCGCATTCCGAGCAAGTAAACTCCGGTTGGACTGATGGGAAACGATGGAATAATCAAAGTGAAATGTCCTCATAATTCAAAAGATTTATATTCACTAGATGCAAGTAAAATTAAAATTAATTAAATTTCTTCTGTATGACAAATTCACCGGGAAGGTGACAATTAAACAAAATCTACCATAAATCCGTTCTAAATAACGGATGGCGATTACTGCTTCTTTATCGTTTGAGCACGAAAAGGACTTATAAGTATACACACAATCCGGAATCTAAAACTATTCAATCAAAACATGCTACAGAAAATTTTAACACTTTACCCAAAGAAATAATAGGTGGTTGTCGTCAAAGAAGTATACCAATCAGAGACTTTCCAGGTAATCAAGAAACGGATTTTAGTAACGTCTTTAAATAAATATTTTGACGAACATTTTCGGTTTAAGTAACACGAAATTCAAAGAAACAGATAATTAGTAATTAACTCATTAAGGTGATTGTTATCCTTTAAAATTTACCCTTCAAAATACATATAGAACATAATTTTGATTATAAAGAAGGCGTAAAGGCGACTTCACAGTTCAATTTATTCGTTCACTCATTCATTCAATCTTTTCGTTCAAGGACCCTTTATGGTTGCGATCGTTCGTTCCTTCATTCGTTCAGGTTTTTTTTAAACCAATCATATTACCCAAAAATGACGTATTTTTCTTCAGTATTTCTTTCACAAGAGTTCGTTCAACTCCATCGGTTTGAACGAACAAACATGGAGTAAAAGAGACAAAGCAATATAAATTAAAAGAGACAACATAATCACAACAAATGTCAACTGATTGAAATCATTCGGCGATTTTTTCATCAACCATAAAATCATCAAAATAATTTTACAAAACGAACGAACTAACACAACCATAAAGCCGACTTCATTCGGCTTAATTTTATTTTGACGATTTCATTAATTTTATTTTGACGATTCACGCGTCTTGTGAAATTTCAGAACGAATATCGGAACGATTTCGTTTCCATCTTGTTTAAAATTAAAATCTTTTAAATCTTTCATTTTATTTGTGGTTAAACATATTGTGATTTGATAAACATATTATGAGGTTATAAATATAGTGGGATTTAATAAATATAAAGTTTGATTTGCTAATTAATATACAATTACTAGTTGCAATAAAATATTCAATATAGTATTTATTTGTTAATATTTCCGCGTCAAACAATATTTTTCAAAACAAATGGCTTCGCTTTATATCTTTCTCTTTTTGTTTTTATTATGCTTTCTCTTTTACTCGATGTTTTTTTCTTCAATTCGAACAAATACAACAACAAAAACTGTACACAGAAGTATACGTTACTATGCAAATAACTTATATTACTGTAAGGGAAATCGCGTCGAATTCATTTGCCAACATGATATAGTTCGTAGAAAAATCATAGATGGCATTAGTGGTAGTTGAACGAAATGTTTTCATTTTTTTATCTACAGTTTTTTATATTCAACGAATTATTAACGAAACAAAAATTTAAAATCTAAAAAAAAATTTAAATTTTATAATCGGAATTGGAAATTATTGAAGTAAATGGGCTTATATTCATATATAATAATAAATAAATAAAACAAAATTTGTTTTTTTTTAAATTATTTCATTTTAAAAAAAAATAAGAAAAAGCGATTGACGCGCCATCTATTGCTAACAACGTTTGCTTTGCCATCTAGGATTTTTCTACGAATCAAAATTTAACGAAATCATGCTGCCGTTCGCATTTACTATAGAAATGTTCACGATTTCCCTTATAGTAATATAAGTTATTTGTTACTATGTGTATATGTAAATAAAACAAAACTGTTATGCATTATATTTTTTATTTCATTTATCACTAATTGAGTTTACAAAATTATAACTTCATCTTTCATTAGATATATATATAAAAATATGTGTCTTGGATGGAAATGCGATGACGTCATTTCGTATATTTGGCCCTTAAGGTATAAGGATAGATGTTTAGAAACCAATGCATATTGTTAACTACATGGAAGCAAACCCCACGCTGCGGAGGTCTGCAACGTGTGGGCCCAGTGGTCTTTGTTCTCGTGTAATGAAGAACTGCTATAATATCCACCACGATATGATTTCCTATATTTGAAATATATATAGGAAATCATATTAAACCCAAATGAAACAATAAAAATCGGATTTTCAATTAAAATGTGGTATAACAGATATTTATTTTTAAAATTTTAAATAAAATATAATGTAATTAAAATAATTGATTGCAGTAGTACTTGTTGACAATTTTAGCTGAAACCAACCACCGTTCTGACGATGTGAACACTCTTTGGGATGTTTTGCCAGGTGACTCTATACGTATGGTAAAAACTAAACCATCTAAACTGAATAAAGAATATAGAAGCGCAAATACGTTTAACAATCGCCAGAACAAAGCGGTCCTTGCTAGAAGAACTACAAAGCCAATTTGTAGAGGTAAGAAGCATAAATGATGGAAATCTAGAATCTTAAGAGTGTACAACAACTAAGCAACGAACTGAATTCACTTAACTTCTTTAAAGGAGTCGCTGGACTTAACTTTAGATCTAGGTCTATTGCCAATCGGCACAAGGATGGAAACTTCCATGTAACATCGATGCAGTACTCGACACTTGGAAGAAGAACTTCTCTGATATACTCAATGCTCAACAAGTATCAAATGGTGTTTTTTATAAAGTTATGAAATACAGACTGTGGGGATATGTTTAGAGGATCCATTCTATACAATTAATTCTCACTGTTAAACGGAGGTAAAAAAACCGTTCCTCTGCGGTTGATTGCGTTAATTTTGAGCTCTTGATATTTGGAGGGGATACTTTGTGGAATTATCTTTTCGCCGTTGTTCGATTAGTATGGCAAAGAGAAGTTATCCCTGATGGATTTGTACAAGGTGTTGATCAGATCCTTTGTCAAGTATGGGTGTGAGAATTGAACCTGGACGGATGAGAGATAGTAAATGACATTTGAGAAAAGAGTCATGCGCATGATATATGGCCCCAAACGCGACGATGACGACACTTACCGAGTTATATAGAAATACGAGATCAGGAATTTGATGCTATCTTTGAGAGTAGAGCCGCCATTTGGCATGGGGCGCAGCTAATTTTTGGCAAAGATGGACAGTAAAGTTTATTTTGCCTTGTAAAAACCAGATATGATTATTATTATATAGTTTGCAGATTTTATGATCAATAGATGGAACGTCAAGTTTTCCCTGTCACGAACTGAACGAACCGAGAAAAGAGGTAGACACACTGCGCGTGACGAAACTGTAATAGTAGAAGAAAAACAAGATGGAAGGGAAAAATTCGAGAACAAGACAGAGATGTTTGAACTGCCGCCGTATTAAGAAGAAAAATGAAATAAATTGTTATCGTAAAATCGAATACTTTTATTTTATTTAAGTATTAATTAATTAATTCAAATATTCACTATCCGAAAAAGCCTATTTGACTGAAGCTTATACTTTTTGAACAGCTGATGTACAGTTCATTACCAATTCACACCAATTCAAGGAACATGTACCTTGTGAATGATATCATAAAAATATTAATAAATGTAATCGGCGATCGTGAAGATCACTCGATAAAATGATAGTATATGCACACAATTACGATTCAAATTCATTGTACCAAACATTTTTTTCTCAACTTCTTTGTAATCTAACCTTGAATCGTCTGAAGCTGTCAATAATAAGTGATATCTAAACAATAGTGCAATTGAGAACAACTCATAATATTCTGTGTTTAGATTGTTGAATATATATAGATATAGATATATACAAGTAAAATATACTCGAGAACAATCAATCGTTAAAATAATATAAGTTGAACGACCTTTGAGCAAAAACTTAATAAATGTTTAGTTTAAATTTTACAAATCCAATGCAATCAAGCCGTTATTATTGTATCAAAAACTATAAAACTACACATAAATGATACGATCGTCGTTGATCTACAACAATATACAAGCCCAAAACTAAAATAAATAAACCACAATATTGTTGTTGGTCAAAACAGACGTTTGCAGTGATTTTTAATTTCATACAAATATTTAAGCAACTAATCTTACTTAACTTCTTCAAGAAGACAACCAAACAAAAACGAATTTAAGAATAAAACAAGTTTTTTCGAGTAGTCTAAACGTAAATCAAGTTCGATCTATTTGATCAACAATTTTTTTCTTTCTTCTCTCTAATTTATGTTTGTACACACAAGCCCCAACTACATAATATAATCTATATGTCAATATTCCATCACTAGGTTTTAAACACCGCTAATGGGAGAAGAGGGAGGTGATCACAATAATAAAATTTAATATTAGAATTTAAAATAATTTGAGACGATTTCGTCCGGAACTTCGATTTCGAATTGCACTTTAAATTGATGCTGAGTAAATTTATTATTTATGCTGAATGAAATCTGTTTCGCGATTAGATGATAAAGTGCTATATAATCGATAACCTTTGATGTAGATTCAAGTAAACTAAATATTAACATGATTTTAATTTGTACAAACTTCGCTGAAACATTAAACAATTGGGATAATCTAATAATATGTATATTCCTTGAACGATAATGATGTGGGTCAAAACAATTGAAATTAACTTTACAAAAACTTTATTCATGCGATCATGATTTCTGTCGTACCAAGGTTCAGGAACGATAGTTCTTAGTATATGTTCGAAAATCTTTGATTGATTGATTGATTAATTTAGAATGTATACAACCAAATGTTAAGCAGGATATAACGGAAAGCACCGAGCCCACCGTATACCCGTTTTAACGTGATAACGTTTTTAAACTCAGACCTGAGGCTAGCATGTTCAGGAAATCGCAAGAAATTTGTCATTGTTTGCATGGCGACTACTCATTAAGTATAAGGTATTACTTCATTCTGAATATATCTTTGCGTCGGTCCATCTTTAATCTCGATGCATCATTCTTTGTATTTTCACATTGTGGTCAACCGGAGGCGGTAAAGGGCGCGCCGCGAACCTCTGATTAGAGCGATTTAACATGCTAGCGAGAGAATTCATCAACTGATCGAACCAATTTTGATGTTAAAATTTGCGTAAAGAACAGTGCGATTTAATTAAATTAAAATTAAAATAATTAATATCCACATTAATTAGAATTAAGAAAAAAACATAAATTTCAAATTATACAGTCTGAATGTCTCTTTAATTGCCTAATTATTGCAATTATTTGTTTTCAAATGAAAGTAGGTATTATAATAATGCATACATTGAGGCGAATTACTTAAAAATATGTGTGAAATAAAACAATATAAAGTAGTACATATTAATAGTAATAGATGTCACTTTACATCTTCAGTGTAGTTTCAATGAAATACAAGAATCGTTCTCTATGCCGCTCTTTATGACTATGACAGAACTGTAGCCAATTTCAAAATTACAAAAAAAAAACAAAAAAGGAACATCACCGCAGAGACCTTGCGCTTCATATCGTATTTCTCGTACCATCGACCAATACTTAATCGTTTGAACACCGCCGATGGTGCGGTTGCTAGTAATAAATAAATCGATTTTAATAAATCCATACAGTCTATCATTTCTCTCACTACATACTTACGTTATCACGTATTACTACGGCCGTGCAGACGACACAGCCACCTCGTATTTTACATATACTTGGAAGGATAAGGCAGGATATTAGTTAAATTATTGGAATCAACCCGGTTACAGACCCCTTGGGTATGAATAGTTATTTTTTTTGTGAGGTAGGGAAAGGAAAGATGTGTCATAGACGTTATGTGGATTGATCCCATTTTTTGGGTTATAACTGTGTATCTTTTGTCACTTTGAAATTAGAATTTTGTGTTAATTGTAAAGACTTCCTTATTGTGACAATGTTTTTTATTTAATATTTAGAAAAATCGATTTCGAAAAACAGTCCTTCATCAGTTTCTAATTACAACTAATAATATTTTTTTTTTTTTTTTTTTTTTTTTTTTTAATTAAAAAATGTCACAGTGCTAGTGGCTACAATGCCCACATGGCATTCCAAAAAATTGGTACAAAAAATAGTTTCGAGGTTTCTTTCGTCCATGTGTTAACAGAATTTTGTAGCTAACTTCCCTTCTGACAAAGTTTCTGGTCTTTGTGAAGTATTCTCGTCAGACTGGTGCGACTAATGGCATGTTGCTGCGATCGACGTCGAGTTTAGTCAAATGAATTTTATCCTACACAGTAGGCTACAATTTCTGTACAGCGGTTCCATTGTAATTATTCCAGCTGTAGTAATTATGTCGTTTTACTGTATGCAACCAAATTACTACCGCAGCTACATATACTGATTTTGACAGATCTGAAGATTTTTCATATCAAACAAAATTGGAGTGTTTAGTGAATGCAATCATTATTACAAGAAATTATTGTTCTAGCCCGTCGTATAGTTTACGACCAATATACGCCAATATTTCATTATGATTGGGCGACGTTATTATAATTCATTGATGTAGTTATACGTTATTATCGTCAAATGTCAATTTGCATTCTGGCAGGTTACTACATTGATGGTCGGTAAAATGAATGAAATTTGTAATACCCTATAAAAAAAATTATGTTTCAATGTGTAGTAGCTGAGCAAGCTCGCGCGTTCTCTCATCAAACACATAAAACCTAAGATTAGCACAAGTAACACCATATTTAGGTTATACTCAACTTCTACCTTTTTCTTATTACATATTAAACTGAAAAACTGGGTAAAATTGACAGATAATCGAAAATATATTCACTACCAAATACAATTTTTTTTTTGTTAAAATATCAAAATTACAACAACAAAATGTTTTCAGAATTCGGACAGGAAAGGAACTTATTAAAAATAAGGAAAAGAAAAAGATTTTACTCCTGTCATAATTAATACACTACCACGGTACTCGGACGACCCCTTTGAAATAAGTTTTCAATATTTCGAAACGCTCTTCAAGCGAAAACATGATTGTTTCTTGCCGCGAAACATTACACTGAAGAACTGTCAAACATAGTAAAAATTTCAAGCATAGTAAAAGTGTTGTCATAGCCTATGATTTAAAAGCAAACCAATAGATGGAGCACTCTTTATTTGTGAGGTATAACAACTATGAAAAAAAATTATAGAAGCAAAATATAAAAAAAATGTTTTTATTCAAATTGTGATATCCAAAGTGAAAACATCAAGTGAGAAATTTAAATTGCTATATCAAAATAAAGGAATATTTAGATTAGAAACCTAGTGAATATGAAATTAATTTGGGGGTAAGTTTGGTAGAATTTGGGGAATAATAAATTTAAAATAAGTAAAAGTGAATTAAAAGACAAGAGGAGAGTAGAAATGTCTACTCGAATCAATTAGAACTGACAGAAACTATAATAACAGATACAGATGACGAAAATGAAATAACAGAAATAATTGAAATAGAAATAGAAGAAACAAAGGAGTCCGATGTACAAAGACGTAAAAGAAAATTAATACAAGAAACAAAAGAGAGTGAAAAAATAAATACAAGAAACAAAAGAGAGTGAAAAAATAAATACAAAACATAGAAAAAATCATAAAAAGAACATGGATGCTATTACCTTAGAACATAATTACACGAGGTCTAAAATGACAAATCTTAATAAAATGGAAATTAAAATATTAAGCAGATATAAAAAATAAATTTAATAACTTATTAATAGAAAATCTAAATAGACAAACAATAATAGCTGGAGACATAAATGGACGTAATGGACTGTGAGACAGAAATCAAACAACAGATAGGCTTGGATATTTAATAGCAAACACAATAACAGTAAACAATTTTAACATATTAAATGACGGATCTTACACAAGACAAGACCTGCACCGGAACAACACATCAACAATTGATATAACCCTAAGTACACTTAACCTTACAAATAAACTAAAATGGCATACGAAAAATGAAAATTTAGGCAGCGACCACATACTGATTCATATAATATATAAAATGACAGAAACAGAAACAAAACAAATAATGAACTGGACAAAAATAATATCTGAAAACAATACTAATTTACAAGAAACAAACGGGGATATAGAAGAGTACATTACAAACATAATAAATAGAAACACAATTACAAAAACGATTAAACCGACATACAAACCGAAACACTGGTGAACAGAAAAGATACAAAGACTGTGAGACATAAAAAAGGAAAAACAAAATATATACAACAGAAGTTAAACACTATATACAGCGACAGAACTGAAAAAATCCATACAAATATTAAAACTAAACATAAAAAGAGCAAAAAAGAAAAGTTAGATTAATTTCACAACAAATATAAACAAGAAATCAAACAGTAAAGATTTATGGGTGGATATTAATAAATTAAAAAACAAAAAACAATCTCAATATAAAATATTAGAAGATAACAAACAGGCAATACTATTTATGAATAATAATTTCCCTTCATCTACCGAACCACAATGGACCGAACAACAAAATCATACTACAGATCAGATAGAATTTAATTGCACAGAAATTGCACGAATTCTCAAATATGCGAATAATACAGCTCCAGGATCGGATAAAATAAGTTACACACTATTAAAATTAATTAATAAAAGCAGTGATTCATTTTTTGAAAAATTAACAAACCATTTTAATAAAATATGGAAATCACAGATATATCCAGAAAAGTGGAAAATAGCAAAAGCAATAGCGGTTAAAAAACCCGGAAAAGAAGACAGAAGACTATGGTTGTCACAATACTGAATATACAAAAAAACTAATAAATCAAAATGAATGTTCATTCCGAAATTATTTGCTCCGAATTATGTCTCTCGACGCGACATCTAATACAATTATAATTTATTAAGCTTAAATGGTAGAATCTATCTACAAAACATTCATAACGGTTCATAACATTCCGCCCGCCTTGAATCTATTAATTCAATTCATTCGAAGATAATTTAGTTACTTTGTGGACAGGTCATTTCAAATGTCCAGTTTTGGTTTGTACAGTAACTACTCTAGTAGTGCCGTCGCGCCCTGGATGCACTTCATCTATTTTGCCTAGTAGCCATTTTGTTGGTGGAAGATTGTCTTCTCTAATTAAAACAATATCGCCCTTGTTGATTGGGTTTCCTTCTGTTTGCCACTTGCTTCGTTTGTGCAATAATGTCAGGTATTCCATTTTCCATCTGTTGCCATCGTGAGAGATGAGTATTTTTGGTTTCGGTTAAGACAGGTTGTGGAATCTGAACTATCGGTCGTCCGATTATAAAATGGCCTGGTGTTAAAGGGTCAATTTGATTGTGTGATAAAATACATAGTGGTCGTGAATTGAGCACCGCTTCGATTTGACTCGCAACTGTTGTAAGTTCCTCAAAGGTGAAAATTGTGTTGCCCATTACACGTCTAAGGTGATGTTTGAACGATTTTACGGCGGCTTCCCATAGTCTCCCAAATGTTGGCGCTGCCCCAGGAATGAAATGCCATCTAATGCTTTCTTCGGCGAGAAATGATAGAATACTATTAGAATTATTTTTAATGTGTTCATAAATTTCATTATTGTTTATTATTGGCTCCAATGAAATTGGAACCATTGTCCGAATATATATCGGTGCATAATCCACGACGTGCGACAAATCGTTGTAATGTTGCTATGAAATTTTCCTTTGTCAAGTTTGATACCACTTCAATATGTACAGCCTTAGTGGCCATACAAACAAATATGGTTAAATATGCTTTCCACCTGTGGGTTGTTCTACCATAAATCTGCTTCATTTGTAGTGGCCCGGCATAGTCAATACCTGACTTCAGAAATGGGCTCTCGTAACAGACACGATCTCTGGGTTTCCCATTATTTGATAACTCGGTTTCGTTTTATATCGTCGGCAGACGTTGCATTGCTTAACGATGTCTTTGACTAATTTACGACCATTTAAAATATGATATCGTAGTCTAACAATGCTTGTAAGCAAAGATGCTCCTGCATGCTGATGCGTTTTGTGAAGGTCCCTTATCAGCAACTTGGTTAAATCACAGTTCGGTAATATAACTGGATGCTTAGTTTCATACTCTGCAAATGAATTTTCGATGCGACCACCAACCCTTAATAATTGCTGTTCATAATAATTGCTGTTCAATAATTTATTTCTGTGGCAAAGTACTCATTCTGTACCCAGATATACATTTTCGATTGGCTTCTCCTTAATTCATCGACTGTGAGCTCTGATTTAATTGAATCATTTATAACATGTTTCGCTCTGTTGGAGCATCTATAGATCCATGCAAGCACTCGGACTACTTTATTAAAGGTGAGATTCGAATTAGTAGGTGAGTTAATATATCGTTTCCGGTGTTTGCTGTTGCAGCTAACATCGTCAGGTTTACTTTACGCTCTTCTTTTGATAGTTCTCTTTCGTCATGTAGCACTTTTTGATATGGCCATTCTTCAAAACACTTACTTAACCAATCTGGGCCGTGCCACCACAAATTGAAATCCTTTAATTTTGAGGGCATCATTCCTCTGGATGCACAATCTGCGGGGTTGCTCTGGGAATCGGCATGATTCCAACATGCTCTAGACGTTTTTGATAATATATTGGCGCGGCGATTAGCGATAAAAGTTTTCCACCTCCTTGGAGGAGATGATAACCATCCCAAGACAATGGTCGAGTCTGTCCATAATGTGGTTTTTACTTCTGGTACTCCTAATGACTCCTTTACAGATACTATAAGTGTGGCTAATAAGGCTGCAGCACACAGTTCCAGCCATGGAATGCACACTTGATTGATCGGTGCGACCTTTGTTTTGGCACTGATAAGACTAATCCTTACCTTACTATGCTCATCGACGCATCTCAAATAAACAACAGCCGCATACGCCTTCTCAGAAGCGTCGCTAAATCCATGAAGCTCAAATGTCTCCCCACTGATTCCGAACCATCTCGAAATTTTAATTTTTTCTAGCTCTGGAAGCTCATCTCTTATGTTTCGCCATATCTCTAATTCATTTGGAGGTAATTCATCATCCCACTCTAAGTTTAGTAACCATAAACTTTGAAACATAATTTTTATGTTCACGATTGCTGGGGCTAGCCAGCCCATAGGATCATAAATGCGAGCCGATTGTGACAGAACTTCTCGCTTAGATCCGGTTGATTGCTCCTTAAGAGATACCTTGATTTGAAATTCGTCTCTGGCAGGATTCCATTGTATACCGAGAAGGGTAGGATAAGATAGATCGTCTATATTCCATGGATTGGTTTCTCTACTTTCTGGGTCAATTTTCTCTAGTAATGGTTCATAATTCGATGACCACTTCCGTAAATTAAAACCATACGATTTTAGTACATCTGTGACGGCTTCTTGAATTTTATAAGCATCTTCCGCTGTATGGCATCCAGCAATAAAGTCGTCAACATAGAAATCGTGTAATATCTTTTGAACAATCATCGGTTGATTCTTCAACAAGCTGTTCCCGATTGATTGCAGCGACTTTGTTGCAAGGTATGATGCCGACGATGTTGCATACGTAACAGTAGTGAGACGGTAATGTGTGGGCGGTTTCGTGTTATCGGAGCACCATAGGATTCGGTGATAATCCCTATCATCAGGGTGTAGGATAATTTGACGGAACATTTTTTAAATGTCTGCAGTAAGAACGATTCTGTATAATCGGAATCGCATTAGAATTGAAATGAGCGGTTCGTAAACGGTAGGTCCGACCATCAACATATCGTTCAGTGAGCTTCCGTTGGATAACTTAAATGATGCGTCGTACACCACACGAAGTTTGGTTGTTGAGCTTGATTCCTTTAACACGCCGTGATGAGGAAGATAGTATACTCCATCGGTTCGATTTATTTCATCTGTTGGAACCTCTTCCATATGGTTAAAATCTAGATATTCTTTCATAAATTCGTGGTAATACGTCTTAAATTTTGCATCCTTCGCAAACCTCCGCTCCATTGATTCTAGTCTTTTTAATGCTCCGCGTACGGTATTCCCCAGTTTTACTGGTGCTGTTGATTTAACGAGAAGTTTAACCGTAAACTTTCCATTCTCTATTCGACTTGTGGTCCTCTTAAAATGCTCCTCACAACATTTTTCTTCTGCTGAATAATTTGATGGTTTATTGGTCGATGTAACTTCCTCCAGCTCCCAGAAACTTTGTAATAATCGATCAACATTTATCTCATAGTGATGACTGGTAATATTTGGTAAAGCCTGGCCGTGTGAGTATGATGAGCCGGCAATAACCCACCCGAACACAGTATTCTGAGCAATTAATCCGCTAGAGTTTACTTTCATCACTCCAGGTCTCAACAAACTAAAGAATCGATCGATACCCAAAAGCACATCAATTTTATTTGGATGGTTAAATTTGGGATCGGCCAACGGTAGATGTTGGCAATTGAACAAGTTTGGTTTTTCAATAAAGATAGCTGGTTGGCATGATGTTACCTTTGGTATAACCAGACAATCAAGTTGCCACTATTGTCCTCAATACAAGCCGATACTGAAATGGTTACCTTGCGCTTGGTGGTCCCCGCGATTGATTGGCCAATACCTATGATACAGATGCGTGCGTTGGCTCGTTTTAATTGTAATCGTTGCACCAGGCCTTCGCTCACAAAGGAAGTTTGCGAGCCCGAGTCTAACAGCGCACGACATAACTTCCAATCACCACACCCATCTTTGATTCGTATAACGGCTGTTGGTAACAATGTTTGATTGATAAAATTATGGTTATTGTTTAGATTCACGTTGTAACTGGTGGTACCATCGCCTTGTGGTTGATTGTAATTTTTGTTCAACATGATTGATGGTGATTGCAATTGCGGTTGCAATTTTTCATTTTCTTGTTGATATAAACTACTAGTTGCTGATATAATTTATATGTTGATATAAACTACTAATTGCTTTGATTCGTCGTCTAATTTGTGGAATAGAATATATAGTAGCCAATGATCTTTGAACTCAGCTTGAGCTCCCAAGGCTTTCAAGCCGCGTGTGACCTCATCCGACGTATCAAGCAGCTTTCTTATTGATGATGAGTTCGCGTGACGAATGGTATACTGCTCCATAAAAATCTTTATGAATGCATTGGCAGTCAAGCTTTTCCTATCATATCTTTTAATAAGTTTTTGAAACGCTTCAATGTAGTTTGCTTCAGTCACTGCCAAATGCTTTAGTAAATTGCTCGCTTCACCCTTCAACAGACCATTTAAATATTGAAATTTCTGGGCTGCTGACAGCGTATGATTTTCGTGCACCACTTTATTAAATAAATCGTAGAAACTCTGCCACTCCTGATAGTCTACTGAAAAACAAGGTATATTGACTCGAGGAAGTCTGAAATCATTGTTGCCCACTTGTGATGAATTAATTATACTATCGTTCAATGGACTATTTGGCGACAACGTTTGCATGCGTAACCACTTATTGAGTTTCGCCACGAGTCTGTAATACTGCTCTTCAACCTCCTCCCTGTCTGAGTTCTCATCTGGCTTTTCATTGAAAATCTGATCCTCGATTTCAGCAAATTGTTGTAATAAATCCTTCGCTCGTCTTATCCGTTCTCTTACCTCATCTTCTGAAGAGTTTGCGGATAACGCGGCAGAATAAGTCTCAATCCGGGTTAACAGGCCTTTGGTGATGCTTCTACGTTTTAACAGGGCCTCCATTTGTGATTCACTGATTTTATTTTGTGCACTTTACCAGTATTTACTAGTATATTATGATGATATTATATTAGTTTGATTGGATTTTTAATTCCGCAATGGCGTGGATCCTTCGATTTTGTACAAAATGGGGTTCTCAAACGTGGTTTTCTTGATGATGTACAAAATGGTTGACTATATATATGTTCCTTGACGCTCTGTTGTGATATCGGTTTATTTGGATTTGTTAATCCGGCTCGAAGGACCAAAATGTATATTCTAAATAAAATGGACTGTATAATTTTAACACTTTTATTGATAACAAATTGGTTTATATTTTTGATTTGTTGGTGATGGTAAGATTTGGTAGTAGCTTCACTATGGTTGTCACAATACTGAATATACAAAAAAACTAATAAATCAAAATGAATGTTCATTTCGAAATTATTTGCTCCGAATTATGTCTCTCGACGCGACATCTAATACAATTATAATTTATTAAGCTTAAATGGTAGAATCTATCTACAAAACATTCATAACGGTTCATAACAATCCTAATAAAAACAGATATAACAAAAGCTTTTGACAATGTAGATAAAAAAATACTAATAAAACAAATTTAATTTTACAAATCTCATTACAAACTGGATTTATCAATTCTTAACTAACAGAACAATTATAACACAAAATAAAAGACAACAATTTAGACAAATCACAAATATCGGAACACCACAAGAAAGCTGTTTGAGACCAACATTATTCAACATATATACCACAACAATACACGAACTCAACAATAATCACACAAAAATATGCCAATTTGCAGACGATATTTGTTTAATAGTAACCGGAACAAACCAGGACGAACGCAAACAATACACTAACAGAATTTAAACAAATACTAGACAAACTAAAACTCCAGATAAATCCACACAAATCTCATTACCTTCGCATGTACACAAACAGAAACAACAGAAAGACAATAACATTAAAAATAAACAATACAACAATCTTGGAGAAAAGAGACACTAAACTACAAAACACTATAACAACAAAACACTATAACAAATTAAAAATAGACTTACAGAAAACAATAAATATATTAAAAATATTAACATATAATCAATGAGGGACAAACCCAGAAGCATTATTACACATATTTAAAACAGTTATAAAACCCAAATTAGAATTTTCATATATCAACAAAGAATATGTCAACAAATAAAAAATAGTTAGATTCGAATATGTTAGTAGAGGCAACAGAAATGACATTTGAATTAGATAATAAGTTAAAAACATTAAAATATATAATAAAACATTTATACACAAACACTAAAATTGGAAACGATATAAAACCATCAAAATCTCTGGCAAAACTAAATATAATTTATACAAAATATTCAATGCTATCTAAAATAAAACAATCCTGAAAACAAAATAAAATCATACATAAAAGGAATAACAAATAAAAGTAAACATAACAGTACAGAATTAAAAGCACTCACAATGGAGACAATAAATAAATACAAAAATTATGGACAAATATATACTGATGGATCAATTATCAGAAATAGATCAGGGATAGGCATAAATGAGAAAAATAATAATAGATGATACTCAATACTACTAAAAAATAAGACAGACATAAAGACAACAGAAACAATAGCCATAAAAATAGCAATAACAAGAGCTCAACTAAACAAACATGAAAAAATAATAATATTTACAGACTCACAGAGCTCATGCATATCGTTAACAACAGCACTGAAACATAATACAAACAAACATTACGAAAATTACAGAGCATCCCCAATGCAAAAACTTTTACTTTTCACTTACAGGATTGTATGGAAAATAATTTAAAAAAAAAAAATTTGTGTTCGTTATGTTGGTGGTTGACTCATTCAAAATGTTAACAATCTTTTAACTTTTTCCTCATTCAAAAATAAAATGAAGTTAGCTACATTTCAAAATTAAATTATTTGTTTATAAATTGAATTGTCAAAATATTATTTTCGTAAACAAACGATTTTGAATTTATTTTTTTATGTAATACATGTAATTTATATATGATAATAAATTTAGGCTGGTGTCAAACAAAAATATTAGTAATATTTTTAATAAATTAGAAATAAAATAGCATAATTATATGAATAAATAATATAATTCAAAATCAGTTAATTTGCGAAAATAATGTTTGACATATCATTTTATAAACAATTTATTAAAATGAAGTTGGCTGTAATTAAACTTTACCTCATTCATTGGGTATGCTATTTTAAAACCAAAAGTAAAAGGCAAAAGTCATAAGTTTTTGCATTGGGGATGCTCTGGCACATAAAAGACTTTATAGGTCACAACAAAACAAAACAGATAATAATTCAATGGATTCCAGGACAAATCGATATAGACGGAAACAAGTTAGCAGACTATTTAGCTAGAACAGCAATAACAATACCAACACACTAACTAGACAATGAACCGACAATTAAAGACATTACAGTATAGATCGCGAGACAGATAAACATGAAATGGACGGAAAAATACAGACAAATGACGACTATAGCTGGAAAATACTACAAACAAATTGAACCTATACCAACAAAAAATCTATGGTTCAAAAATAAAAACTTAAATGGACAGGAAATAAAACAGATTATAAGACTAAGAACAGGACACACATTTAATAAAAAATTCAAACATATGATAGGACTGGAAGACTCACCAAACTGTACTAACTGCAACATCACCGAAGACAATAAATACGTGACTGTTCAAAATATGAAAATATACGCAACAAATATCCAATTCTGAGACAAAAATCCCTTAAGAAAATCCTACAGAGACAAGACGAAACGGAATACAAATTAATAATAAATTATCTAAAAGAAATAAACTACAAACTATAAAAAAAAAAATATATATGGTTTTTGATTCGTACAGTCGTTACAAAATCAAGTAAAGAATTGTATATGTTTTATTGTATATATCATCGTGTCCTTTGCGATTGATTGTAGAAGTTTTGACACAATAAATAACAAAACCAAACTGTCAAATCGAATTGTTTAAAACCCTAAATCGCTTAATACCAATCGATCGAGAGAATCGATTATAATCGATAATCAAGAATAATTGATTATTTAATATAAATTCCCGACACTAATCAAATACGCGGCGCTGTAAAAAGTTCCAATTTTATATGACAATGTAAGGAACATTTCATTTTGTGCTCAAGAATGATAATAAAAACGTTAAATATTTAAGCCTGCTGAAAAAAATATTAAAATTTCTTTATAGGTTACCGACAAACCCTTTTATAAGTTGCATCCAAAGCGGTCTGTTTTATTTAGACTAAAGGATCATGACGTTTGAAAGGATCAAATGTCGGCAGTCGGCGTCGGATTTAAATATTTAGATATTTTTTGGTACTCTTATTCCAGAATAACCAAAAATAAAATTATTCAACCCAATAAACATTTTATTGCGAGTCGGAATTTTCTGTAAAATATTTGCATGAAAAATAGTAGATTGTTGTACAGGTAAAGAAAAGTGACAGTTTTCCAGCGAGTGTAATTTTTTAATTCTCGAGCGAGCGTGAAAAATCACTTTTTTACGCGTAGAACATTCTATTTTTTCGTGTATTTGACGATAAATCCGATAATTTTCAAAATGAAAAAGGTAGATCCAGTTTGGATAAAATTATGTATGCATAGTGAGTACATAACAATCACAGTAAGCAAATAAATAAAACTCAAAAATGCAAAAATCATTTGTTTGCAAAATGTTTTCTACAAAGAAAAGTGTTTCTATGAAGAAATGTGTTGCTAAGGAGAAAAGTAGCAGTTTTCTTTACTGTTTTCAACTAAGAAATGACGCACTTTTTCATTAATTACACGAAAAAAGCATTTTATTCCGAATCGGGATTTTCTGTACGATTTTCGCATGGAAATAATCATTTTATTATTTATTATTTTGACAATATTTACATAAATTTCCTTAACTAAGATTCTAAGCCTAAACTTTAACATCTATTATCTTAAGTAATTGACTTAAATCTATTGGCTTAAACTACTTTTTGCTACTTATACTGCTTAAATGTATTTTTAACTAATTTTATCTACTTATATCCTAAATTATTTACATATATGTATACAACATTGATTTAACATTTTACATTTGTTATTTTGTTTTCTAGAATCTGTTGATTTATTTAATTAATTTAGTTAAATATGTTTATTAAATTTATGACCTAGGTGACTTATTTACTTGTTATACTCTCCCGCGAGCACCATATCCCATGAGTGAGGAGTTTCGCGGAGGGATCGTGTCTCAGAATTTGATATCCTATCGATGAAGGCGTCTAGCGAATTTATTGAGGCTCTCTAGATTAGCGCGTTTCTCGAGAGCTCTGATGATAATCGAGCTCGGTATCCTTTGTATGTACGACCGAAAATCAATTTACTCGCAAGAATACTGTATGGTAGCATTCCTCGATATCGAGCGAACTTTAAATAATGTTGAAATGGCTGATTGTCCAGCTCATGCAATTGACCAAAGAAATAACGTTGCAACATGTCTCTTTAGCGTAGAGACATGTTGGGGCGTAGAGTCTGACTGTCACCTCCACGCAGAGGAAAATTATAAATTAAATATTTGATTGAAGAATATCCTCGCGGTGCGCCCTGGACAGCTATGGCAGGTCTGGATAGCTATGTTGAACTTCTGACGTAGTAGGCACCTAGTTAACGAACGAAAGCAGCATAATAAAATCCAGGAAGCATCTATCTTACAATGAGCGGCTTCTCGGTCTGCGTCTGCACCGAATCGGTCGGCAGTATTTAAAGTCTGACCATAGACTGAAAAGGCTATAGGAAGGACACCCTTAAAATAAACTAGCAATGAACAAAACATCAGGAAATAATATGACACATATTCTGTTTGTGGACGAAGCCGTTTAGCCATAAATGCGCTTCATCACTGAATATAATTTTGCGATGAAATTGGTCATCTTCTTTCGATATTTCCAAAGACCAATCCGAGAACGTACGTCGTTTCATATGATCGAGTGGCTTTAGTTCTTGTGTTAACTTGATCTTATAATGGTGCAAGTCAAGATCCTTTCGCAAAATTAGCCAAAGTGTGGTTTGAGCGATGCCCAATTCTTGAGAACGCCGTGAAATCGACTGTTTTGGTTCGTTTGCGACGGACTCTTGAACGGCAGCAATATACTCGGCACTTCGACCAACCAGTTGTCTCACTGGTACGGAAACATCCAGTAGCGAGTATTTAGACTCAGATTTTTTCACTAGACTACAATTGGTTGTCTACTCACTACTGGGACGATAATTACGACCAAAAATTGAAATTAACGCTCTTGAACTTGCAATCACCGACTCGGAATTTTTATAGTAAATTTTAATTATTTGTAAACATTGTTCGTTCGTGTGTTTCACCATGGTGAAAATGTTCTCTTTACTGAATGTTTTTTCACTAACAGTTTGGTTATTTGTTTAAAGGTGCGTTCACAGTGAAAGGCCAAAGTTGTCAAGCCCCAAATGGAAATTCCCGTATAAGTAAATTTGACCAAAAATGGCACTCAGACAAAAATAATTCTACAGCGACGAATTTACAAATTAATTAAATAATCCATACCGCTGTTGCTAAAATTTTAAGTGTTAATTTTAGTACAGTAATATAATACTATAAGAGTACTATAAAAACATAAAAATGAAATTTACTCGAAACAAATCACCGAAATCATTTTAAATGAAATAAAATAAAATATCTTAATGTTTATTGGTTTGTTATAATAGAATAATAAATTTCGTAATTACAAAGGCATTCAAAACAAAAATGCATATTAGTTATTGCATGTCAGTACAAAGCGAAACAACAACATATTTTTAATTATATATCTATCCTTGTTATACATTATTTATCATTTAAAAAAAAAAAATTTCAGTTTTGTTTAGTTTTGTTTTTCCTTTGTCATTACTACTGTAGACGAAGACGAATGCGGATCTAAGTAGCCAAATGGATTTTTTTGCTTTGAAGTTTTTGTTTTTAAAAAATTCGTACGTACACATTTTTCTTTATATTTTGAACCAAATATTTCGCGCAAATTCATATAATTTGCTAGCACTTCATGAATACAATGATATAATAGCTGTATTTTTTGACGAAATGTGATCCAAATCAGATCATGACTTACATAGTAAGCCAAGATGCAAATTGAACCAATTTCGCTTTTGGATCACAAATTTTGTTTTAAATCTAGTATGTTATTTTGTGTCGTTTCTTGATACATGATCTGATCTGATTCCTTTCAGTCGTCAAGAAATACGGCTAATATATATAGTTGTTCTATATATATATAAAATATGTCAATTATTTATGTATTTAATAATTTACAAAATTTTGTTTTCTTTTATGATCAATTAAATTCGTGATTTTTTCTTGGTTAAAAAAATTATTAAATCATGATCCGCATTCGTCTACCTCTACAGTACTAATGACAAAGGAAAAATAAAACCAAACATAACAGACAATAAAAATTTCTTTAAATGCAAAATAATGTGCAACAAGGATAGATATATAATTAACTACATGTTACTGTTTCGCTTTATACTGGCATGCAATAATCAGTATACATTATACATATTCTTTTTTTTTGAATGCCTTAATAATATACGAAATTTATCATTCTTACGTACTTTTTTTATGTTATATATATAACCACAAATTTGAATGAGTCCAACCTTGTTCCAATTGACTGTGGTTCTAAATGGTGTAATTATTAACAAAATCAATAAAATAATATATGGATAAAGCCAACATTTTAACCTACCCCCGCTTATGTTAACGGAGCCGCAGCTTAGGATCGGTATATGGAACTTTCAGTCGCTAAGAAAACCAGGCGAATGTGACGGCACTATATCAGCCATGAAAGAGTATTGCTTGGAACTCGTTGCTCTCCAAGAAACTCGTTGGCCAAAAAGTGGAGACCATGTGTCAGCATTTCTCTGACTTACCCAATGTCAAATGCTGTATTTTAAAGTTGTCAAATACAGACTGCGGAGATGTGCATAGAGGACTCATCTCACGAGGAGCTTACACTGCCCAGACAGAGACTAAAAAGAAACAGTTCTTCTGGGGTTGAGTACATTAATTCCGAGCTCTTGATATTCGGAGGGGATACTTTGTGGAACTATCTTTTAGACCTTTTTCGATTAGGATTGCAAAGCGTAGATGTTCTTTGGTTTTACCAAACATAAAAGTGAAACAAAATTTGCCCTTTTTAAATCATTTTGCATTTTCACATTTTCACATTTTACTCAGAATCGCCGATTTTAGTTCAAAAAATTTCGTTACAAGTTCTATTAAATACCTTGGATAATCGTTAATAATCATTGATGCTTTAACTGATTCAAAATTACGTTATGGTATTTGCTGTTGAGAAGGTACTTATATATTGAGAGAACTAAACCCTTAATTGATGCGCAGAAGATTGACGTATACAGATTATAAAAATAAATTAGTTCCAATCTTCCATTTAAACATTTTTATGTGTTCAAAAAACTAATTAACCTTGAGAATCATTTAAGATCATTACTAAAGATGTTTTGTTGCTAGTGAGAATGAGATGTAAATAAAACCCATATTATGACAGTCTTTCGCTAAACTATGCGATATGACTTTGACATATCGCTGCCAAAATGAAGTCAACTATTACAGTTTTTTTTTTTTTTAAATAAACAAATCTAATTTATTAAACATTTTTTTTGTACATGGTTGAATTAAAACTAAATAACTTTTTTTTTTTTTTTTTGAATGTTGGACTTGATAAATAGGCCATCCATAAATTATATAGAAATAAATAGAATCACTGTCCCTAAAAAATGGGCTCTCAGATTCTTCACATATATAAACATAAGAATTGTTTTGTATAATTTTCAAGATAGGAAAATTTAAATTTACAAAATATATATAAGTATAAAGATTTACGTTAAAAATTTATATAAAATTAATGTTGTATAATAATTGATGCAAATAAAAATGTTAACAAATTTTTGTATCAAACTCTCGTCAAATGTATGACTTAATGACTACATGAATAAATAAATAAATAAATAAAAACAACATTCATTCAAGAATCACACCCGAACTCATTCACTCACACCATACATAATATATAAAAAGATTAATCAGAAAAAAGTGTTAAGACATCGTATTTAGTACAAAATTATCAAAAGGATAAAAACAGGATAAGAAATTAATTTAAAGTTATATAAACAGTTTTTTTTTAAATTGGAAAATCATGATGATGGTGCTGCTGGTACTGCATGTGGGTTGAGTTCGGATAGCCACCAATATTTTTGGCATCTGTCCTCGTATTCATTTAGTTTGAATTTAATTATGGTTGTGTCATAACGGATGTGTTCATCAGGATTTTCGAATTTATCGGGTTCTAGCCATTTTTCATTCGGTCGCCGCTGGATATGATAAATCAGTGGGATAGCTTCTTTGTTTTGCAGGTATCCTTTTTGATCTAAATAAACGAATAAATTCGGTCCCGGTATTGTCCCTTTGGTCGCGTATACGTTCGTCAATTGTGTATCCAAATAGTATGGTCCGTAGATTAATGAATTGTCATAATTTAACGTTGCCCGTCTTATGTGATTTCGTGTTAAATTTAACATATGTACGTCAATTCGGTCCGCTTTATAATTTTCATATTGTACTCTGTTCGAAATATAGTGCGTAAAATCTGTTTCTGCTTTTCTGTACAGTCCGTTACAGTGCCGTAGACATTTTCGTTCAAAAACTCTGTAGCGTTCGATGTAACGTGGTGTCTGATTAAACCAAACTTGGCATCCGTACGTCAGTATAGGTCGTATTAGTGCTTTGTACGCGGTAATTTTAACTCGTTTGTCAATGTGTTTACTGTAAAACAGTCGTCTCGCCCCCATAAAAGCACACCTTGCTTTTTCTAGTTGTACTGTTGTGTGTTTTGCCATATAACATAAGTTGTCGATGTTTACACCCAGATATTTAATTGTTTCTTTTAACATAATTGGTTGATTATAAATTTTTACTGACAGTTTTCTCCAATTTCTTTTTAAATCTCTCTGTGCATTTTTGAGGGGTTGTCTAAATAAAATTGATTCGCATTTTGTAGTATTAATTTCTATGTGCCAAATTTTTAAATATTTTTGTATAAAATTTAGAGCCATTTGTAGATTTTTCTCGATATTTCCAACCAAATAATCCGAACTATAAACAATCATATCATCAGCGTATGCGATCGTTTGTGTTTTTTTTGAATTTAGTTTTTTATGCGAAATTAAATCGGCCGTATATAAATTAAATAATAATGGTGCCGTTATCGAACCTTGTTGAACACCATTTATAATTTTAAATTTGAAAGATGATTGATTTTTGCCAGTCGTGATAATAAAATTTCGTTCATATAATAAATCATACATAATTTGGATTAGATCGTTCGAAAATTTCATTTTTGTTAATTTTGCGAGGAGCCCGTCCAGCCATATGGATTCAAATGCTTTCTTTATATCGATCAGGACTGCTCCCGTTGGATTTTTAAAATTTAAATTGTGGCATACGTCTGATACTAATTTTGTGATTGCATGCACGGTACTATGGCCATGACGAAAACCAAATTGATTATCCGGTATAAGTTTGTTCGTGAGGACATGCTCATTTAATTTTTCATATATGATAATTTCGTAAATTTTTCCTAAATTTGATAATAAACTAATGGGCCGATAACTTTCCGGGTCAGTTGGAGCTTTTGATTTCTTGAGAATGGGGAACACACGAGCCAATTTCCAGCATTTCGGAAACGATTTATTGTTTAATAGATTGTTAAATATTGTACAAATTTCACTAATTATTGAGTTTGGTAAATGTTTTAGAACGATATTTGGTAATAAATCTGGGCCAAACGACTTTTTATTATTTGCTGTTTTTAAAATGGAGGTTAAATGTTCGACTGAAATAAAATAATTTTGATCATCTTGAGGTTGTTTTGGTTTGTTAGCTCGATTTGTAGCCGAAAATTTGGTTTTGGTGCCATGGTTCCTTTTGGCGCTTTTATGTTTTTCGATGAGTGGACCGATTTGATTTAAAATTTTTTGTTCGTTTGTTGAGTTTCCTAAATTTGTATTTGTTCGAGTGTGATCCTCAATATGTTGACCGATAATATTTAAATTAGTGACTTCATTAAAAATTTGGAATTTATTTTCATCATTTTTTATAATTTGGCTCCAATCGATTGCGAAATGGTTATATAAATTGATGTCTGATTCATTAATGTCTAAACGATTAATATTTATACTATTAGAATTTTTTGATTTGGTGATTTTTTTAATTTCGGACCACATTTTTGCACTTGGCCGAATTCCCCTCATTACGTTTGTCCAATATGTTTCAATTTGTAACTTCACATTTTGTTCAATTAATTGTACCGTGCGTTTAATTTCGATTTTCCAATCTCGAATTTTGCTATTGATGACATTGTTGTTGTCAAAAGTTGAAAATTTTTGATGATGTCCATTCCGCGTGATTAAATTTCGTTTTAAAGTTTTAATTTTTGAGATCAAAAATGATTTGTGTCGATATAATTTTTCAATTAAAGGATTGGTGTAACAAACCATGTTGTTGATACGTCTCTGTTTTGGTGAATTTTTTTTAACATTATCCAAAATGAGTTGAGTAATTTTTGTAATGTAATTATTAATTTCGTCGTCAGTGAGATTACGGTCGGTGGGTACTAAATTTTCAATGTTGTTATTTTTGTTCGAAAGATTTTCCAGGGTTGTCCGGTGCGCTTCATCCAAATTTTTTGTCCATTTTTTCCAGTCAATTCCGTTAAAATTATAGCGGATTTGTTGTTCGTTGTCGTTTTCATTAATCCCTTTTTCTATTTCACCCACTGCTCGTATCATAATTTCGATGGCTCGATGGTCGCTGTCAAAATGTTGAGTAGGAATTTCTTGTTGTGAATTTTGTTGAATTTTGATGCGTGTATCTATGATGGCCAAATCAATATAGTTTCCGGAACGGATCATCGTCGGTTTGTCACTCTTAAAAACTTTTGCTCGATAATCGAGCTCATTTTCGGTTATCCATCGATTTAATCGATTACCCCTCGAATTGTTGAGAGCGTTTCCCCAATTTATATGTCTAGCATTTACTATTACAGTTTATTCAACTTAAATGCACACAATACCAACAATAAGTTTTTGCTACAAAATCCCCGTAGCACTTTACTGTTGAACTGATAATCTTGATATTTGATTACCAATCTTAAAAAAATTCTTCAAAACGATTCAATATTGTGGATGTTGGTTTTGCAAATTCAACATATTATTTATAAATATTTTTGTTTATTTATTTAGTATTATTTAATAATCAGTTGCAATAAAATATAAAACTAGTTTGCATAATTATAGAGTTGATGCGTTTACATTTCAACTATAAATTTTGATAGGTTATTACTTTATTGTCGTCAACTAAAATTATTGGTAAATTTTATCGTTTTGGTATCTTTATGGTTAAAAAAGTGTCCAAACAAGTTTTATTTATTTATTATTAACCTTTTTAGGGGATTTCTTTAGTTTGCCTCCTGCTAACATTCACCATGCACTCGTTATCAAAGTACACTACGTTTCATAATGTTATCCCCACATTATTTACGATGTTTTTATGTATGTTTTGTATGCGCTACTTTAATGTTGTTTCCAGTGGAATCGACTTTAGTGGCCTATTATAGATTTTCTTAGGAATTCAGAATAGTTTTTCTAAGCATATGTATGAATACTTTGGCATTTCAATTTTGCTTCGTATATCTTTCCTAATATACAGTAAACCAAGGCTCTCTAGGGAGCTAAAAAAGTTATTCGTTTTAAATTTTTAATACTCGTATTATGGAACGTAAATGGGGATGCAGGGAAACGGTTTAGTAAACTCAACAATTGGATATGGGGTCTGGACTTCTAGTGCTGCATTTTAGACTAAGATTGTAAGATTATTTAGAGTTGAGAATGTACACTAAAATGGTTAAGGGGTTAATAGATCCAGCCACAGGACCAATTTTCACCAATTTTCACTGTTGAGTTCTCTTTACCTCGGGATGGTGGAAAAGCAATACTATTGCATATTACAAGCCGTGAAGGTTGGCTCATTGCACTTTTATTATTAAATAATATAACTACTATTTGTTTTATCTTTTGTATTCATTTATTTTTTTTACAAATCAATGTGCATATATAACAAAATTACAATATGTATATATTTCAAAGCCGTCTTTAATCCCTTACAGGAAGCCCAAATGTACTCATACATAAACTGTAAAAAATGAGAAAAATGTAACCTATTGAATGTATTTATGAAATTATATCGTCGTTTATATACGATTGTGAATACAGTGTAGAAAAAACTACGAAGTAAAGAGGAAATAAAAAAAAATTAGCAAACTTGTAATCTTTTGTTTTATTTCAACCGTTTGTATTATAATATTCTCAAATTTATATATAACGTCATAGAAATTTGAGAATATTAGTAGTGTGGTTACTTTAAACCATTCAAAACAAAATAAAAAAAAAATTTCATATGGATTTTTGTCGGAACATGCACGCTTCTTTTAAGACGGCTTTGATGTATATAAAATTTAGTAGTTATTTTTTTGTTGCGTATGTATCGTTTCACGACTTGTATCAAAACCTTCTCTATTATACAAACCCGATTATCACCAATATTATTTCATTTTCTTGTCCATCTATACTTGAAAGTATTGGTAATCGGTACACTATGGTTAATACTTTATTAGTGTACCGATTACCAATACTTTCAAGTATAGATGGTTTATTAATGAATTTCCAAAGAAAGGTTGTGTGAGCTGCACTACCATTGTTGCCCCAATAAATCGTCTCATTTTATTATGCTGTCCCATATTGTTGATTCCTTAAGATTTCCCTACATACCACATAGTGATACAGATATTTGTTACACGTGCTACTTGCAAACGTACTAACAAGGTTTATTTCGCAGAGAGAGTGAAAATAAAAGAATTATACCGTATAATATTTCAAAGAATTTCATTGGTTGATTTTATATTTTATATTTTATCTTCAAGGTATTATTGAAATGAAAGTATTTTTATTCTGTTTTTATTCTACAAACACTTTCAAGTATAGATTGACAAATTAAGAATGTATCTGCGTACTCGATGCAACAATCAGGCTTGTAATATATTTATGTTGGTTTTGCTTATATATACAATAGAAACTAATCCAAGCAAACATATTTTTAAATAAACAAAACAAAAGAATAAATGAAATTTTATTAAAAATCTCTTTAATTCGATTGGAGCAGTCTTTTGTTTAAGGCGATTTTACAGTTCAATTTCTTCGTTCATTTATTCATTCAAACAATTTTTTCAGCCAATTGTATAGCTCAAAACAGTCATGTGACTTTTATATTTTAAATTTTATATTTTTGTTTGAACGAACATCGAGTAAAAGAGAAAGCATAGCAAAAATAAAAAGAGACATATACAAAAGCCAACCCATTTGTATTGAAAAATGTTGTTTGATGCGGAAATAATAAGTATATTAACAGATGAATAATATATTGTATATTTTATTGCAACTAATTGTATATTAATTAGCAAATCACAATATATTTTTAACCTCACAATATGTTTACCAAATCACAATACGTTTAACCTTTTGATGTCCAAAGATTTCAATTTCAAACAAGATGGAAAACAAATCGTTTCGATATTCGTGCTGAAATTTCATAAAAAGTGTGAATCGTCAAAATAAAATTACCGAATGAACGAAGAAAATTGAATGAATGAATAAACGAAGAAATTGAACAGTTAAGTCACCTTTAATAGCGAAAACAAAAGTGACAAATATATAAAATGTGGTTTAAAACCACTCAGATATGCACATGACATTTGAACTTTTTGCAATTCAATCGTTTTTTGTCCATCAACACAAAAGTTATGGTATCTTGATTCTGTTCTTCGATGTCAAATATTTCATATTTAATTAATCATTTTTGTTTATCAAAAGATATTGTGGAGTTGCCAAAATTAGAATAATCATTTAGTTGCAGTGTTTACGAACTGTGTAAATATATTATATATTTTTGGATTCAGTACCAAAAAGCGCGAGTGCGAGTCCGAAAAACCGGAAAATATAGTATGTATTGGTAAATGTTTATGGATGGGTGCGCCTACTCAATTTTTTTTTAAATGACATTTGTATAAGCATTATTATTTAGTATTTTTGTATTTTTTTTTAAATGACATTTGTATTTTAAATTATCAAAGAAACGATTGTTTTTAATTTGAATATTAATTTAATAATATGGCGACTCACCATCAAAATACTGAGTGAGAAATACAAAATATAACAAACCGCAGGAGCGTACAAAAAAACTGAACCGAATCTATAATTTTCCAACCCAATATCAATATTTAGGTGCTTACCTAAAATACAAAATACGCAAATACAAAAATATCGATAGACTCTTTCAACCTAATTCATCAAACGAGAAATCGAAACTAAAATAATTTATACAGATATGGGCGTAATTTGTTACATAAAATTAGAAGCGCATGCGCGTTGTCTCACTACTACAGATAAATATTTACCTATACTATTACTAACCGGTTATTTTATTCTCGTTCTCTTGTACGAGAATTGTCAGGAAGTTTTTATTTAATATTTTTTGTTTATATTTATGTTATTATTAAATAACATATTTATATTTATGTTTTACATGTTAAATCTCTAAATCACTTCACTTGTTTTTTCTTATAATTTTAAACGATAACTGCGATGTTTAATTTTCAAATTTCAATATTGACAAACTGATAGAAAAAAACAAACTATTCTTGGTTCTGACTTTCGACCAAATTTCAATCCTATTAAATTCCGTGTGTTTACACGAGGCATATTATTCCTGGATTTTTTTCGTTTTCCCTACAAACCCGTTTTTGTTTTACGATAATTTTCGTATGTTTTTTGCACCAAAATTTTGTTGGTTCCCTAGGACTTTTCGCACTCAAAAAAACAAAAATGAATAAAAAAAATTCTCAAGGACACATTTTTTCATATTTTTGTTTTTCTTGTCAGTTTTAATTTTAAAATATTTTTTACACATGCATATGAAAAAAATCCGGTATTTTGTTGACTCGTCTAAACGATGAGAGAATTTGTTGCTGAAGTATTCACGCAGTATCACTCGTTTATCGTAGTAGACAACTGGTGAATAGCTGCTCGGACAAACATATATTAATAATATAACCAGTGCAAAAAGTTTATACCGCCAAAATATTAAAGGTCAAGTATAGAAGTTCTGGTATATCTTATACACCGGAGCATGTTTGAATGATATAAAAATAGTCATGACCTCCATTAAAATCGCTCACGATTAGATTATGGAGTTTGAGCCGAATTTTTCACCGTCTGCCAATTTCTTGAAGTTAGAAAACAAGAAATAGCATTGCAACTAATTAAGGTCAATTGTGAATTGATTAAAAATATTTAGTTAAAAATATTGGGGAAAATAAATAATTGAGGGGAAATATTTTTAACAATGAAATTAAATTTGCTGTGTGGAATAGTTACAATTTTGACAGCTATAAATTGTACAAATATACATACAAAATAAACTGCATTGCTAAAAAATATATGCCAACTAAGATTTTAATTTTATTCTTTTATAACTAACCACAGTGATTTTGTCAAAAATGAGGTTATGATTTTTTTAAATTCAGTTATCATAGGTTATAGGCGGTTCCTAATTCGTTAAATGTTTAATACATTTTTTGTGGTTACCCAGAAGATTTTTTCTTATTACCATCACATCGCTTCGACTATCTACATTAATTCTTTGGATGTATGGGGTTACTTTAGATATTTTACCATCTAGGCAACCTTATTGAAATGGCGCTGAAATCCGTGTGAATATCCGTGTTTTTATGGAATTCAAACCACTGGATATATATTTTTTGGCATTTTTGAGATTTCTTTGTTGACGATTTCCATCTTTAGATCCCTACGTAGAATATCAGCATACAGCGTCATACCTAGGTATTTTGCTGTGTTTTAAATAGATGAAGGTTGTGTGAACTGATTTTAGCTCATTCAATTTTATTCTCCATTTTTTGTCCAATTGAAAATTCACAGGGTGATGTAATTTGCTGGTTGTCTCTTCTATTGTATTTCCAACCGTCAAGATTAATAGGTATGTCTCTCGTATAAAGCAAATACAAGACTGATCCCAGAAATAGTAGAAATACTACTTGAATAAAACTTGCAATTTATTTGATATCCAGCTTTTAATAGTTCTCTACGTTTAGGCGATATTAGTTTCGAACCCCAATGACAAAATTTGTACCCATCATTTCGGGCATTGAGAGGTAATCACACTGATACTTTTAGCACTGTGGTATGATCCCTGTCGCCAACCAGTTCCAAGATATTCCTAATATTGAATATTTTCTCAAATTTCTCAATTGAAAAGATTTAGAGTGAATAGTGGTACCTTTATTTTGCTAACAGTACGCCTTCCGTTGCCGGTAGTCCTCCTTTCGGTTTTAAACATTTTAACTGCACCTAAGACCGTTAAATTTTTTCTTTTGAGGTCTTCAATTATCTCATCTGTAGTGCATGTTTGATCATGCACTACAGATGAGATAATTGAAGATAGACTCCTAGCACCTACTCTAATGGGTTGAAATTTTTTTATATTATCAGACATATCTGGAGGGTAACCTCCAGACGTTGTTGTTTAGCGACACAATCTTATACTTTTCTGTCACTTCCTTTATTAACGCTTGGATAACGCTAAATTTATCGACATGTGTGATATTGATTGGTGGTGGTTTTTCTTTCTTGGTCTTGCTGATAGTTGGTAATTGGTTTACCTTTGCTCCCGATGTATTCACTCTGGTGCTCATTTCTGGAGACGACTCAGCTTTCCTTTTTTTTTTTGTTTCTGAACTCTGCAATCTGTTCTGGGGCCAAAGCTCTCCTAAGTCTTTCGCAGTTAATTTTTAACGTCCTACATTACATCTGCACATTGCATTGCTCCAGCAGCCTGTACTGACATGGACGATGGTTCGGCCCATGGATTCTGCACTCCAACAGGGGGTCATAATTGTGTTCATCGTCATCACCGATCGAAATCAGGTGATGAAAAATCCTTTTTGCAACCTCCCCCGTTGGGATTCGAACCCGGTATCTCCCGTCCCAAACACCGCAGCTTTAACCACTGCGCCAATTGCTCAGCTTTCCTTTTACTGGAAGAATTTACTTCCCGTATTTTCTGTTTTTTGAAAGCCCTTTTTGATTTTCTCATTATCCAATTGGTTTCTCTTTCTTAATCTTCCTCGTCGGTTTGGTACTCGATTGGATTGCCATCTTTCGTTTCTTTTTTATTATTTTCCTGGCACGGAACTTCAGGCCCAGATAGTCCATCTTTCGGTTATTTTTAAGATGCTTAACTTCTTCAAAAAGTTGAATGTGTTGCTGCATCCATTGAATTGCTGAATTTAATTTTTTATTTTCTTGTCTAGGCTCTGCTGGAGCTTTGATTACTTCCTCAAATTGAGGATTAGTAATAGTTACTTGGGACGCAGTTGCCACTGCCACCGCCATCTTTAACTGTAGTGTACAACTACCCACAAGTGGCAAGAAAAGTAACAGTAGCCCATGACAGAGCTCTTTGCGTTATCATAGGAAGGCTATGGGTTAAACTGAATTTCTCCAAATTACTGAAAAATTCAGTGATGACAAAATTATGAAACGGGCTGTATAATAAAAGTATAATGACGCACGCACCTTTTGCAAAATTCCGCAAATCTTGTTTTCGATACAAAAATCAAATTTTTTTATTAAATCTCCTAATTTAGCATGTATTTATCATCAAAATGATCTTAAATCTTGTAATTTTGTTTTTGGTTTATTTAGTCACATTAACACGGCGACGCAGCATATAAAAACCGATCGAAATTGATAACATTGTATCATTGTTATCTCAATTTTTGGTCAGTTATTGTGTCTGATTTTAAGCAAACCCAAACTAAAATGAAATATTTAATTGTGTTGTTTGCGTTATTCGCGATGGCGTTCGCGGCACCTCAATTCTTCAATCCATACGGTGGTGGTGGATGTATGTATAGAAATTAGTATTTTCCATTTAATAACCTAAAAGCACTTTGCGCTTATTAAATGATGGTACATTTATAAATATTTAGTTAGCGGATCGTCATCAAGCGCTAATGCTCAATCACAATCGTTTGGTGGTGGTAGTCCATATGGTGGTGGATTTTCTGGATCGGGTGCTGCAGCTAGCGCACAATCAGGATCGTTTAATGTGGGAGGAGGTGGTGGACTCCCGTAAGTTATACTATTTTATCATTATTTAGCATTTTTAATGACCAATTATGTTTTTTTACAGATTTTACGGTTAAACTTCCATTACTATTGATTTTGACTACTACGTATGTTCACAGTTAATCCTAAGTTATTTTTATAAAATGATATGATTAAAATTAATTAAAGTTTGTGATAAGATAATAAAATTTATTAATAAAATTAAATTTCAATTGAAATGTTTTTTTTTGCAATTGGTGACGTAGTGATTAGTTTCCCTAGAAATTTATTGATAAAAAACTATAAATATTTATTTTTACAGTGCACATCATGTAACACTCTATTATTATTTATAAAGATTATCGGTAACTACATCCAAGGCCATTCGAATGACGTTCGTCTTGAAATGGAATATTCTACTTAAGCAAATTTCGAAAAGAAACAAGGAAACGGGTTTTTAAAATTTCATTATCATAAAATATTCTTGAATATAATTAGGACAATTAAAAGACATACGCATAATTAAATAATTAAAAGGTGTTAATTCAAGAACGATACATTTTTGAATTTTAATTCTTATTGTTATTACATTTTAAGTCAACGCGGCAAATGTTATACTTAATACCGCGGTAAAACCAAAGTAACTTAACCGTCTAGTATATGCTGAATTCTCCTAAACGACATTTGTATATAGATTTTTTTGGTGCATCCCAAGAGGCATCATTATATCATGTAGAAGGCCAGCCTTAGGGTCGAGCCAGCAAGGCCATCGTTCGGCAGATTGGGGCGCCATATATAAAAAAAACTAAATCAATCGTTCAGAAAATATTGTAGTACGTAATAAAAAATAAATAAAACAATGAATACTGTATGTAAAAAAAATTATTTTCTTTCGTGTTCGTTATTCCAAAGAAATTCATAATTATCACATAGTAGGCTTTGCATTTTAAATTGGCTGTGTTTTTTTTTTTTGATATCGGAGAAATCGGAGAGATCAGAGAGATTATTTATCGGATATATCTGATAATTTTTTTCTCCGATTTTTATCTGTCAGATCGAAAAAAATATTTTTTGTGTTTTTTTTTAGTAACAGAAATAATAAATTATTTTATGAATTTCAGCATTAAACTCCCTAAATTAAAGTTTTATTTGTCACCTGATAGCTTAACATTAATCGGATTCGCCATTTTGGAATTTACTAAAAAATATAAAATAATCTGTACATTTTTTCAGAGTAAAAAGATCGTATCCGATAATTATCGGAGCGTAAAAAAAAACGACACAGAGATAATTTTTTCTCGGATATTAAAAAAAAACGCATATCTGAAAATTTGACAGTAAATTTATCTCTCCGATTTCTCCGATATCAAAAAAAAAACACACCCATTATTTGATTTTTTTGGAATGAGGCATGCTTATATAGTTCAATCCTTTCCGCTATTTTCGTAGCAGCACCGCCGCGTTTGGGTATTGCTAAACATTATTGTTATTATTTGTGTACAAATTTGATATATATATATATATATATATATATATATATATATATATATATATATATATATATTCATATTTATATATATGTATATATATATATATATATATATATATATATATATATATATATATATATATATATATATGTATATATATATATATATATATATATATATATATATATATATATATATATATATTTACAGGTTGTAGGAGTAATTCTATAAATAACGATAAACCGTCAGATTGTCAGCTAGGTTTTCCATTTATAACGGACCTTACCATGCACTGGAAAGCTAGAATTCTTATGAGTCGAACAGTTAATCTTCAATCAAATATGTGTTTTTGTTAAGTAGTGTGTTTCTGAAAAAGTTGACAAGCAGGCAAGAAAAATGCTTTATTGGCTTTTTAATTCTTTTTATAATTCTGTTTATCAATTATCAAAGCTAAATGCGCTCGTCCGGCTGAGAAAGGAAAAAAATCAGAATTCAAACTTAAAAGCACTAACTTATATGCTATCTAAATTTATGAAATAATTGAGGAAGTTAAAATAAACAAACCCTGTACTGACACGTTATAAAGTTGGCACCATCCTAAAGATAGTCGAAATTTAGAAGAAATATCGATGTCGATGACATAATGTTTGCACAAGACACAATTGATTAAGAACTGATGATTTCCTTAATTTAATTATTAATTACGGGTTTTCTTCCCCGGCAATAAATTGTCGAAAAACTATTTAAATGAAAGTTTCTTTACTATCATTATTGCAAAGATTATACCGAACTCGCTACTAAATTTAAATTCATTTAATTGTACCACTTTAAAAGATCAGAGGGTGGGTGTCCCTTTTAAGTTTTTAACGATCATGGGAAGTAAAATATATTTTTATTTTAAAATGCAACTCCTTTTTAAAATTCCATGAAGTGGAATTTAATATCGAATTTTATGAATATTTTTTCCGACAACTCGACAAAAAACGAGATCTTACCATTTAACGTATATTGTGAATATGTAAACCTATTTTATAATTAAGGCAAACATTTTATGCTTGCAAATACTCGTATTACTGCTTAAATTGCTTTAACGACAAAGTATGAATACCTATCCTACGATAGAGCCAACTTCGAATGAGAATTGAACTAACACAAAATAAAATCAAATAGCATGCCCCATTGAATGAAAACTAAATAACAACGACTGTGACTTATGAGAGCTGGTTTTCCAAAACAACAAATTTTGTTTTTATCGCATAGTAGGCTGTGCATTTAAAAATATTTGAGAATTTTTTTGTTTGTTATTTCAAAGAATTAAAATGAATCTAGTGACGTGCGTAGAGGTAAAGTTATTCATATATTATTTTTAAAAAGAAAAAAAAAGACCAATTCTTCTGTTTTAATTTGTGGATCTATAAATGTTAGTTGGTCTGTGGTTTATTTAAAATTAGAAGTAAATTATTAAATTTTTAAAAATATTACGCATATTAATTGACTGGCCATGTAATCGAGAAAAAAGGTATTTGAGTAAATATATGTGCGGGAATATAACTAGAAAACATCTCGCTTATATGAAATTACAAAAAAAATGCAATGGGATGTATAGCGGTAAATTTTTGATTACTTTTTGTTGTTATTTACCTAATGTTACCACAGTCAGAGCAGCGAGAAACAAGACAGAAGCCACAGCTATATTGCAAATATTGCAAAATATAAATTTATTTGCTCTTTAATTGTATTATACTCGTATGATATTTTATTTGAGATAAATGTAACTAGCAAAGCATTTCAGGCAGATACTATAAAACTGAGCCAAGCAGTAGCGTTATTATCAATGAGTATGGTGTTTTTTAAAGATTATAGAATTATAGATTTTGGAAGACGCTAAAAAAATTGCAATTGATTTTGATATTGATGTACAATTTGAACGCGCACGAGTCCGCCGTCAAAGAAGACAATTTGATTATGAACTACGCGATGAAGTGTTTAATATAGAATCATTAAACAAAACTTTAAAGTTAATTTCTTTAAAATTTCTTGGACAAGGCGATACAATCATACGTGATCGCTTTTAACTAATTCAAGAACATAACAATAAATTTGAATCACTATATAACTAAACACCAATATGATGACATACGGAAATATTGTATGGATTTAGAACATAACCTAACTGATGGTGATCAGAAGGATATTTTCGGCTTGGATAAGTTTAACGAATTAAAATACCTCAAAAATAACCAGTCCATAGATTGCTGTGATTCTCCTGCTGAAATTCTAAACTATTTGCTAGATAATAACTTAACAAACGCTTTGCCAAATATATATATTGCATTACGAATCATAATAACATTGCCAATAACTGTAGCGAGTGCAGAGAGAAGCTTTTCTAAGCTTAAATTAATAAAAACTTATTTGCGCTCTACAATTCTCCAAGATTTAGCGCGATTTAGACCATTGGCTTAGGGCGCCACAAATGCTTGGGCCGGCGCTGCTACGACGCATATAGTTTACGAGCTATACCCATTTGAAAATTCGAAAAATCACGCTTTCCAACATCGGCGCATCAATCAACGGCAAGTAGATGGACTCACGCCTTAAAAATTAGAAGCTATTCGCTCATCCAACGCTTCCTCTTAACAAAGACCTGTCAATTAAATTAGGGGACCTATCATGTTACATCACAGCGATATTATATGTCGATATAGACTTATGCCTCAACAATTGGACTTTTCAAAAGCTGCCTCCCAACAACCCCCCATCGATCGAACGAAAACGAGTCATAGTTGCACAGACATACACCAAGCATTGGAGATGAATATAAAGATAATTATTTTAATTGATGGTAACTCTCAGAACTATATACTACATCAATGATTGCGTTGTCAGTGTAGATCCCAATGATGCATCGGGCTAGCCACCTCATGGTTTAATTATTAAAAAAGGTGTTATCATTATGTTGTCAAGAAACTTGAACCCTCAAAAAAATACTTTGCAATTATTTGGTAAAATGGTTGGGATTTGATTGTTAATAATGCATAGTCATTGCAAAAAAATTAAAAAACGTTAATGATCAATATTGATTGATTCTTGGTGTTATATTACGGACGAAAAATGCAATCACCTTGACTTTCATGACATATATTGTACACATTACATATGCATATGTTAACCTATGGTTTCTTGTGGTTACAAAATCTTTCAAATTATAATTAATGAAGTTTTGAATTATTAAATTATTAATAATTTACAATTTATTAGGTAGGTGCATAAATGATACGGTATTTTGTGAGATATGCGGTCAATTTAAATGATAGCTTATTTTCTAGGAGATATTGCTATAGCTGTAGCAAGAAACCTCGTTCCTTAGAACATAATACTTGTTTAATTTAAAAAAAAACAGAAGTATGAGTATAGGGCTGCCATAACATCAAGAACATCATTTAGAACAAAAATTTCACTTTTAATTTAAATTATGCTTTTTTGGCGAATGCGTGTGGTTAATAGATACACAAGATACAATTGGTATTCCGTTGAAATACTGCGTCGATTGCAATGACATGTTGATTAGTGGCCACGATTCACCGAGTATTTAATTTTAAATACAACTTGCCTTTCATAAAATAAATTTATAGTAGTTTCGTGCGTTGCGGTCTAAAGTTCACATTATAGAAGTCTCCGAATCATATCATTAACATAACGGGAACACCACGCTGTTTCGATAACAAAGAGGAACCTTTTAGTAGTAAAAAAAACACTTATAATTTAAACCGTCCTCATTGCTAGGTAAACAAAAAAATATTAACATGCATATTACTTATTAGTTACTAAAACTCTATACAGAAAATTTTTTTGTTTGTGTGAATGTTTATTTCATTACCAAAACCAACAACAATGCGTATTCAAGCCTAATATCAAAACCTTCTATCATAACAGTCAAACTCATCGCGTAACACACGCGGCCATTTACAAAATTTACAAAAATCGCAACTTTCTTGTGTAAAGAGTGGTTTTCAAGATGGCGAGGCGAAAAATTCGACAAACTAAATACATATCGAGGACTCCGAATTTTTATTTAAAAACAATAAAAATTCGAATTAAAATCCATTTTCAATTTGATAATTTTTTTATTTTTAATTATAACACAAAATTGAAAACACAAAATATGAAACACGTGATTAAAACAATTATTTAAGATTCATATAAATTCAAAAATTAGCGGCTAATCCGAAAAAAGATGACTGATTTCAACTTTTTTTCGGTTTAGTAATCCAATTTCGGAGTGCTAGATTAAAATATTAAAATTAGACGTCCAAATTTTTATGTCAAAAAAGTAATTTCCCAGCAAACGTAAGTTTATCAGTTTTAACTTTTTTTTTTGTATGCAACCAAAATAAAACAAAGAAAAAAATAAAAATAAAATATAGTTTTTAAAAAATGTAATTACATCTCGTTCTTACTCATACGTATTCCATGTTGGATATATGTAATGGTCGTGTAATGATATTTGGAATAAAAACGCGATACATGATTCTTCCGCAAAATTATAAAAAATATATTTACGTAAGTACAATCCAATTAGTTGAATTGTTTAATAAAATGGTTTCTTAATCCCAAACTAAAATAGAAATTTATTAGATCTTTTAGAAAGCCGATTATAAAACAGCAGCGGTGGTGGAAATGTAAATTATCAAGAAAAATAGGTTATGGATTATGGATGAACTGTAATTAATTAAGGATACAAAATTATAACGCAGTTTTGCGGCTGAACTAGAGGATAATTTGAATAAGAGAATATTAATTTTTGAATATTAAATGTGATTAACTTTTAGAATAATATTGAGTTTTATTTACTGAAAAAAAGAATTAATTCAAAAAAAATTTATATGGATAAAACGATAAAAAAAACTACTTCAAAACTAGGGCTGTAAAAGTAGTTTAAAAGTACTTTTTATATGTGGAATAGGATTCGGCGTAAACGAGACAGCATGATTTTCAAATAATAAGAGTAAGCTATATCCAAAAAAAAACTAAACTGGTGACTTTTTTCCCACTGTCCTATCTTTTTTCAGTAGGAAAAAAGTACTTTTTTTCACTACTTTTGCACCACATCTGGAAGAAGTTCTACTTTCGCTGTGTAGTTTCTATCGCTCTAATGAAGAGTTTTTGCTTTCCATTTTTTATTTGACTAATTTTCACTTTTAGAAAATGTACATTTTGTTTTGGCGCATCGGTCAAAATAGACATTGGTGCTGGTTTTGTTTTAGTGCATATAATTATACATACTTTGAATTTTGTTTTTTCCTTTTATTTCATTTTATTCGAACCGACATTCTCACATTCAAAAAATTTGTAATCGGTTGGTTCGGAAATGCTTTTCGTAATTTTATGTTTTGTGGTTTTCTAACATTTTATCGTCATTCTTTTATTTATTTTATAACGTCTTTATAAATTTAGAACAGAAGCAACAGTCAATTAAAATCAATTACAAAATTTATATACGGCATCCACTTTTCCCATGTGGTTTCAAAAAACAGTGAGGAAGTTGGTGGGAGCCAATTTACATATTTAGATTTTATATACACCATTACGTTTGGAACAACAAGAAGTGGGAAAAACTATTGAGAGATTCGAATGATATAAATTCGGAAATTCATGCTTCGTAAAATAAAAGCTGAAGCAACCTTTAACGCTCACGGTGAAGGTACCTATCCCTGTTTCGAATCTCATGTTGCATCGAGATCACTATTCTGATCATTGACTGTAGAGCCACAATGATGGAGAGCCACTCTTCGAACGTGACATTCGTGTTTATCTAAAAAAAACCATGCAATTCGCAAGAACCGTTCATTAATATGAATAAGTACAAATTTGGAGCCAATATCGTATCCACTATAGAATCCAAATGGCACTAAACTGAATGTTACTAAACTACAGTACAGTGCTGCATTAAATCGAGTTCACTTTAGCAGGATTTCGACAAACATCCCAAATGATATCAAAATAAATTCAACAATAATTGGTTGTTGAGTGTTGCCGGAAATTTTTGAACTGCCACTGAATTCCATTAAAATTTCGTCTCAAACGATCACGAATGAAGATATGATCTGTATAATTTACGGCACTTACCAATATTAAGACGATCAATATGAACCGCAAAATCATTGAACTGGAAATATTTAAATGTAATTTATTTCAGATGCGAACATAACGGAAGATCCTACAGGGGTGCAATTCCGGTTCGATGATAATGATAATTGATAAACTTATCATCGATAAAACACAAATCGCGATTCTCTTTTCGTGGTAAACGATAAACTTGTGTCAAATTTGGTGAAAAACTGAGATATTTTATCAATTTGATTTTGTGCTGAAAGGAGTTTATCGCCGATGATAAAATTATTCTTTTTGCGCCTAAATGTTTGTGTTTCGTGTGTTGTATGTATTCTATATGTGTGTATTCTATATGTATGTTGTGTGTATTCTGTTAATGACAAACTTTAAAAATCAATCACGAGTTTCAATTTTACTAAATAATAATTAATTTAACCATAATAATCGTAATAATGTTCTTTAATTTTTCTATAAGACATAAATTTATATAAATTTGTGTATACAAAAAATCTATTTCAAATTTTGACATGTATTTTATTTAGATATATAAACATATATATAACACTGAACTGAAAATGTATAACAGTTTTTACTGACATCATGCGTAAAAACTCAGAATTAATGTATTTTATCAATTTGGTAAACTGGAATCGCGTTTTCGATTTTGGTGATGAAATAAACTGATAAAAGCAAATGAAAACTTGATGATATAATTTTTTTTTTCATTTTCATATCATCGCAACAGAATCGAACCCTTGATGTCTTGAATTATATAGACCAAATTTTTAAAAAATAATAATAAATTATTTAATAAAATAAATGATTTACACAAAATATTGCATAACGAGTAATCTTTCCGTGATAGATTAAGAGGATTTATTACTCCGGTATTTGTCTTATGACTATATAAAGTGTAAAATAGCACATTAAAGCCTGCAAAGTAGTCTCAGAGGTGGGCCGCTTGGTGGTCAGGTATTTCTCCTAGTAATAATAAATAATAATAATACAAAATTTCCGTTACATTTTTCGTAATAATTATTCTAGTTACTACTGCCGCTAAATATGTTTACACACCAAAAATACGCAGAGAATTATACACCCACCCACTATATTATTTACCTATCTAAATTTAAATAACATCTAATGCTAATTCTAAAACCACTTTGTTGCAATAACTCTTTAATACGCGTATCGAAGAATATTTAATCAAGTTCGAACGAAATTTAAGATGCAAAAACGAAAGTGTGTATAAAATATATTATCTTTCTAAGAAGATATATTATGTGATAATGATCATCGATTATTGTGATATTTATAGATATAATTTATAGTGGTAATAAATTATATTATTTAATCAAGGTTAAGTTACAGTATCACACCATTTATCACAACATTAAGATATAGTATGTAGAATTAAAGCGTCATGGTGCGATTATTACAATTTTAACTGAAAATTATTCGTGTAAAAATCGTTTTATGCATGCAACCTGATTTTTATGATGACATCATTAATAAGAATTATCGGCTATCGCACGAACTGATTCTAAGTATTTGAAGATTCTTTTTTTTAAACTAACCACAAAAATGAAAAAGGGAGTTTTTTGGTTTTCGTTGGAAATTAAAAGTCAAAGACATTTGGTTTGGCTTACCATCAACTTAACCTTGACAAATAAAAAGTAGATCCTAATAAATTATTTAGTTTCCATATTCAAAGATGGGGGAACACTGACTTTAAATTAAAATTCGACGAGGCTAAATTATGTTGATATTTGAGTATTTTGTTGGTCATGATGTATACCTTCTATGTAGAGCTATGTATTTGCAAAACCTTCAGGAGTTATATTTTAACGCGAATAGGTTTAGCCAATTCTGTGATGGCATAGCTGTTCTCTTCAAGTAATGTCACTGTATCGGTTGTTAAATAAAGAAAATTGACATATGGTTGGTTAATAAATTATTATTTATTAGTCAATTATTCAACTTAACTGATTAAAAAACTTTTAAATTTTGAATTTAAATTATATCGAAATTAATAACAGTCACAACAAAAAATTTCAAAAGTTATAACCAGCTTTGGTGTAGTATTGAAAAAATTCGCTAGGTGCCACCCATTTTGCTTTAACAGGCGAATAGATCTAAGCTCTACAACCATTTTAGTTGATCTAAATTTTAGTACTGTTCTGATTCTTGTGATAATAGATGGAAATCTAAAAAGTGTAATAAAATTGGGCGTGTGTAAAATTGTTCGTTTACATTATCAAGGGCCGTCATCCTAAAAAGATGACAAGAATCATCTAACGGAAAATGATGATAGCATTTTAAATATTTCCTTTACCCTGCCATTGAAATCACGTCCTTTAATTTATTTAAAATTTATGTTACTAGAACATTTTGTGCATCTTGTTCGAACTGATCGGTCTAGTTTCATTGAATTCACTTCATCAAATTACACACAGCGCCTGCTCCAATTTATACTTTTTTGACACTTGTCGATGATCAAAAAGATGTTGAAAATAGAAACGTTTCTATTTTTCAAAAAGACGATGGTAGGCGATGATAGAAAAAAAAGATAATCATTTTTTATGTTTACACTATAATATCTGACAAATTCAAATCATTTTTTTTTTCGTATCATCGAAAAAAGACGATAATGTAAAAGGACTTAGTTATTATTATTAATAAATTATAATAGCTAATAGTTAAATAAATAAAATAATTTTACGCAGTTTTATCTATTAAAGTTAGTGGTTTAAAACATTTATAAAGTGCGAAAAGTGAAGTATAGAATGGAATCGAAAAGTGATATATAATTTTGTATTAGTCGCGGAATGTTGGGAAATAAAATTTTAAATAAAAACTCAGCATTTGGTGGTTTTATTTCACAATGAGTATTTATAAAATTATATTTTTTATTTTATTATTTATTATTGCAATAAATAAAATTATATCACCTTAATAATCTTGTTGTAATCGCTTTTTTAAAATATTATTATGTGTTTGCATCGCAAGTCGCAGGGAAAGAGAAAGAATTTTTTATGGAATCGCTCCAAACGTCAAATTTTGAGCTATTAAATTTCCCCAATGATAATAAAAAATGTATACAACCTATTAACGCGCCTTCCATGTTTGAGCTCGATAGGTAATATTGACAAATTGCTATACTGTTTTCTTATGAAGCAAACTAAATTGAAATCATTTTTGATACTACACTTGTTTTGAAATTCTTTTTCTGATGGGAGTAGTATCCAAATCATTTTGGGCATAATTCACATTATATCGCCTATTTCATTGTAAATAACATTGATTTTTTTTAAGCAAGTTTAAGTCCCACCTTACATTTAGATGCAAATAATGTTCAAATTACATTTCTGCAAACCTTGCTTTGTATTTCTTTTTCAAAGTCAAAGGAATCGATTTTTTTTATGATGCATATAGGTTGCATTGAAATTCGTAGATATCATATGTTGGACGTATATGCGGTGCTAATAACATCGTATATATACAAACAATTTTAAGAGTGTAGACAACTCAAAGAAGACAAGTCGATCTCCAACCCGAAAAGTCTTCGTTTGCTAAATGGCGGCTCTCTCAGTGATTGCTGCACTATCCGTTTAGGATCAGCTCGCTAAATGGAATTGAGCAAGCGTACTCTCCATCCTTTTACTATACGTAAACGGCATAATAAATTTTTATGAAATTCCTGATCTCGAGGTTGAATAGAACTCGGAAAGTTTTGTCATCGGCACGTTTGAGGCCGTAATTCAAACGCATGATTCTTGACATCTCTCAAATCCTCATCCATCAGGGTCCATCTATCACACCCAAACATGACAACAAGTCTGATTAACGCATCCTATAATTTTTAGCTTGTCGACATTTGCAAGATATTTAAATTTTAGCAGTAAGGCATAGAAAGCACGGTGGCTGACGTTTTGACGCACTTTTAATTAAAACTTTAACCTACCAAAATTTCTTCGATCTGGATAGACGATGAGTTTATATGATCATCAGTTGATAGCACCTCTAACTATGTGTTGATAGTTTTGCGAAATTTTTTTGGGTCGGAATGTATTCTTAAGCTATGAGACAAACAAATCGGTATCCTTTTGACCAGTAAGGCTATTAGGGTAATTATGAATCGATTCATTCTAAATTTTTTTGATTAGCAGTTTTAATTTATTTCTTAAGATACTTGATATCGTTTTACTTTGCGGGGCCCGATTTTTGTAGCTTCCAAAGAGTGCCCTGATTTTACATTCACATTTTATTTCTGAAATCTAGACCTCAAATGAATGCTGTTCGCATTTACGCCACCACTATCAAGAAACTTGTTTTCTTACTGCTTAAAAAATTAAGGTTATTGGTTTTGTTAATAGGATGCTTTTAAAGCTGTATGTTCACATCTAGCAAAGCTGTGAATAGAGTTATACGCTTATTAACTGCAAAAATTTATTGACTGTTTGTTCCCTTTTTTCTTTTTTCTAGTAAGTTATACTTCCTTTATTTTTATTTTGGAGGTAGTTTTTTGTTCATTGGGTATTTTGCTCGCATTTATTACTACATTTCAGTTTCTGGATTTTAGTTTATCTTGAATCCTATGTAATTACTATGAACATCTTCGCTTTAATAAACGAATTTTGGATATCATTTTAGGGGTAGATTGATTCTATATAGTTAATGGTGCACTGCAAGTTCGTTATAAACCAAAGTAGATTGCCACTTTATTCAAATTGGTTCAATTTACTTTGTGGCCTAGTAAACAGTGATTTCGTGAATGCTGTTGTTCTTATCACAGTTAAAAACTAATTCGCTTCTTGCGGTTTTTAATCTCTAACCAATTTTGTGTGTCACGTCAGTTGTTGCTATTTCCATCATAAATCAAACTGTCTTTGTGACCCGCAGTTTTTTTTTGTCATTATTTAAATAGGAATTTTATGATCCTGAATGATTTTAGAATCAACTGTTTGTTTCTTCTGTGGTGGTGAAGATGTTTTATAATGCCTGCGTTTTCACATGAATCCATTCAGTTTCGTCCCGATTTTTTTAGGAAATCTTATGACCTTCCTACTCTGTTGGATCTCAGTGGACCCTTCGAAGAATCATCTCGGCTATTTTTCGTCGAGGTAACTATTGGTTTTGTTTTAATTATAACACAAATAAATTGACTGGTGTGTCCGCAGGGTTCAAATCATTTAAAATCATTGAAATTGTCATATCATAAATTCAAACTCATTATAATAACCCTTTAGAAAAGTAATTTGGAAAAATTAAAAAAAGAAATTTTTTCTAATCAAATTCAATAAATTAAAATTGAATTAATTGAAATGCCCTAAAGGTTGAATATTATCGTTGGTACTATATTAAGTTGAGGTTGTATAATAGCGGAATTTCCCATATTCAAGTTCTTTGCCACGAAATCGAGGTTAAACCTGAGTTGTTGTGATCAAAATCGAATCGAATATAAATACAATAAAAGTAATAGGTTGCCTCAGGGCCAGTGTAAAATAATTAAATTAAATAAAACGACTTGTGACGTATGCAAGATTTCCGTTAAATTTTATTTTAATGGTTGTTTAATAAAATCGTGTTTGTTGATCAAAAGCCGATAAGCCCATACGGCTTCTAATCGCAATGATATGTCATGACTCCTGTTCTATTACGTTTGTACATCCAAACCTAGATTTTAATTTAAAATGATAATGGTATTTAATGGATGAAAGACTGACTGATAACAATTTGAAATATTCGATGGTATTCTAATAATACGAAATTTAGTATTTGGCAATATCAAGTTGAGAAGCTGCGATTCGGCAAGTTCAACCATATTTATATTGCTTATAGCAATACTCTATAAATACTCTATAATTTACAATGGATAAGGTAAAATTCCTTTGTTTGCTTCAAACATTTTTTAAGCGACAGAATACAAGAAATAATTATGGAAATAACATATACAATAATAAAAAAAGGTTTTGTGGCAACATTATGTCTATAAATTTCCACTCTGTCTCTACTTTTTAGTTAAATTTTATACTCTGATGGCCTAATCATGGGGAAATTTTGGTGTTGACTCAAGTAGACAAGTCCAACAAATTACTAGTTACGTCATAATTTATGCTGTGTGCCTTAATCGATTTTTAAACAAAACTGTTCAAATTGTTGAAGCTTCCACTATTGCCTCATAGATGGTAGCTGAAAAGAATATTTTCGATGTAACGTTTCGGTGACTTTTTACAAAAAGTACAAAATAATTATAATACTTTTAAACTATAAATAAACTATATTATTTTTTTATTTAGTTTAGTTTCAAGTTGAGGCGCAGTAATTGCTTTTGTGATAGTTCCATCTATCTAGATATAGCATGAACTAACTCCTTATAATTTAGTATAGGTTAAGGCACACAGCATTAATAATAATTTATTTATTAATAATAGTTTGCTTGCCAATCCGTATTTTATTGCCCTAACCACAGTTTGAATTGCTGACCCCAATCATGATTGTGTTTTTGAAGTATTAGAAATAATCGATGTTTGGCTTCAATTCATAATTTTTTTTGGTTGACCATCATGTATTTTCCACATTTTGGAACTTTTCGATTTCTGGCATCATGAGACAAATCCCATAGTTTTAATATGCTAACAAACTTCACGTATTTACAGAGTTTTGTTATATTCTTTAAATTTCTTGCAACATTGGCATATTTTTCTTGGATTTCGATTTATGGGATCAATTCCTAAATTTTAATGGACTTATGTTCACGTGTTTACTGAAATTTTGATGGTGTTGGAAGCAGAGATATTGGCCTTTTTTGATAAGGCTTTTATTACCTGACCCGTTATAAAGTCATACCCGAAGCCTTTTTAACGCTTAGGGTATTCTTGATTTTCCAATTTAATTCTTTTATTCCGTTCTCATCAATTCTGACAGCTGGGGTAATATCTTCGTCTGCTGTCTGGCTTAGATATGGTTGAAATGTCTGCTCTACCTCTAGGTGATTCGCAAACATATCTGCCTTTTGTTTGGGTTTTCTAGCATAGACAGGTAACGTTGTTTTTATTTAGAGGGATCTTGTTAGGTCCTTTTAGGGCCTTGGTTACCTTCCATAGAGAAAAGTCAGTATCTTTTGGCCTGTTAGATTGCTTAGATATCTATTGACTGACTGGCTTTAAATCTTTTATTAAAGTTTTTAATTTATTTACCTAATTGTTAAACAGTGTTGTCCATTTTGATGGTGGATATTTTTCCAGTTTTTGGACTTTTACTTGTCTTTAACTTGGTCGACTTTTACTTGTCTTTAACTGCATGCTTCCCTGCGCATTTGACTTCTATAGGTTCACGAATAGAGTAGTTTTGATTATGGTTAAACTCTACTTCTTGCACTGTAGTATTAGTCTAGTAGATTTCCTCAAGGGTTCAATTTTAACTTTAAGGTGTGGTATTGTTTTGAGCAGCAGACCTCTTCTGATAATTTCAGTGTTTAAAGTGGTTACAGTTCAAATACGGACTTGTTTTGTTTTTATCTTTTTTTTTTTGAAGATGTTAATTGCGCATCTTTATTTTTAAGACTTTTACTTATACATTTTTCCACAATTTCTTCTTTTAAGCAAGATTGGTAAAGTCCTCTTGCTATTACATTGATTGTGCGATCATTTTTTTCTTCATACGTATACCATTTAAACCCATCGGTGTTTAATTTAGCAGCAAGAGCTTTATAGTCATCAGGTTCTGTCGTGTTGGTTTTCGATATATTATTATTTTGTGATATCACCTTATAATTTTTGGTTACTTGTAATAGATGCTGGATGCCATTTTATATTTATTGCATCAATTTTTACAGTTTTAATAGGCTAACAACCATGAGTTTATGAATTTTGGGAGTTTTAAATTTCTAGCATCATATCTATAAATGTAAATGGGCTAAAGATCATATTTTTCTGGATTTTAGGTTTGTGACATAAATTCCACAGTTTAATTGGCCTATACCCATCATGTGTAAACTGAAATTGTCCAACCGAACTTCTAAGCCTTTATTTCAATATTTTTGATATAAATCAAACCTAGACAATCAGACCAGATAGTATATGTTTCATTAAAGTTAATGGCAGCAGCTTAAAATAACTACTGGATGCATTTGTACGATTCTCTGCTTTCGTTGGTCTCAAAATCAATTAGTTACAAACAAAACTTATGATTACAGCTTTTCATAACTTCTGGCTTCCATTCCTTGCTACTACGAATATCGTAGCTTTACAATTACCAACTGAATAATCACGTATCTGCGAACTTAACCAACAATTCAATATTGACTTGACATTCATCGTAAATTTACAACTTGAACTTCGTTGCCCTATTCTGTTTTTGGTTACCCACCCCGCAAATAAATCTAATTTTTGGTTTAAAATATTTTGAACCTTTGTTTAAACCATTGAACTTATGTTTAAACTTTATATGAAATGCGTAGAAATTGTAAGGTTTGATGCTTTAATTTTTTGTACCTTTCTATTATAACATAAAATTAGCTAACACATGGATGATTGATTATAACATATTCACGCATCTCGTGCAAAACATAATAAGAGCTAAGTCAGTGTATCATAACTATACATATAAAAATTACGTTGTTCCTATAAAATAAAAGCAAGAACAACAACATATACATACATCTTCGAATCTTTCAAGTTCTAATCAGGGTTAAATCATGTGGAACCAAAACACGTTTTCATAATAGAATCTTATTGTATACTCATGTCTGGTTATAATATGCCAATGGATCACGATTTATTTACTTTTTATACTCTACCTATACGATCTGTGTTCCAGGTAAATGTATGTACATGTGTATATAATGTTCGACAGCAAAAAATAAATGAAATACTATTAATAATAATAATAAAGGCATAAACCAAAACAACGAATTAATCAAATTTCTAATCTTGTCTAAATTTGGAATTGTATCTAGCGCAAAATAATATCGTATATCTTTTAATGTCAATGGCTTTCAATTGTAACAGTAAACTTCGTTGTTTTAGAAATATGTACGAATTTGGGTAATGTACGTCTACTTGATAACCCACGCAATTAAAAAATAGTTGTATCAATCAACAATACACTATCTACATATTTATTGTAATAATCCTTTTAACGCATAAAGAAATCTGGTTTCACCTGGTATACGAATTGTATTTCATTATATTTGGCATCAATTTATAAATGTTGTCTGATTGATGGATCATAATCAATATTAAAAATATTTTTAAAATTCTAAGAAATTTTATTTTCGACAAATACAACACCCAAAAGATTAAAATGATATGTGGTTTTAAGATGATCGAAGGAGAAATACAAAAAAAATATATATATATGTAAATACAAGTGTCCATTGTAAAGCATGGTACATACAGAACACAAGCATTTTAAACCATCTTTGTTGTGGGCAAACCCTAAAAATTTCAATTTTTCAAAATTAAGTTTAGATTACTTTCGACGCCATTTCTACTTATTTCTACATAAAATCCTTTTTTTCTTCTAATTTGAATAAATTCTCTGGACGCACATTAATAAAGGATTACATCGTTGCACAAGTGCTCTTCAAAAAATGGACTACTCTTCCACGACGGTTATGACATGTATCGGTTTTTTTACCTTTTCTTCTCGATAGCCTGAAAAGCTGATGCAAACGGTGCGACTACATCAGCCTGTATAATGAATTATTCCTTCTGATTTCCCACTTGAGCCTAAATATGTTTTTGGGAAAGCTAGAATCTTTGTTATTTCTATCACATTGCTTCTACATTCTATTTCCTACTTTCAAAGCACTGAGTCAATACCCAAATTAAAGCTTTCGCCAATAGGACATATTTGCTTCGATAGTCAAAATATGAAAGCTTCATACAACATAAAATGTGAGGAAAAATTAGCCGACAGCAGTATCCGTTTTTGTGGTTTTTGCAACGATGTCCATTTGCTCCTTGAAGTGCAACCTGCTAATGCAAGTATATATATATATATATATATATATATATATATATATATTTATATATATATATATATATATATATATATATATATATATATATATATATAAGCTTAAACCGTGCTACAAGTGATTAGCTCAGCTAATTTTATATCAACTGTAGTCAACCATTGATGCAGTTTCTTCGTGTATAGTTTCATTAAAAAATTAGGATTACCATCCCTTGTGATTAGCCGCTACTACCTTCGATGATGTTGGTCAGCGTTTTTATGCATGAAATGGCATGCCAATTGTCTTCCTCAAGAAAGTCATCTCATGTATTAAACAATGACCCAAATTGTTGATTCTATTCCAGAGCATACTATTCCAAAGTTAGTGTAGAGATTATTTCACAGATAATGGTTCTGTAAAGATTATGGTATATTACTATTTCACAATGGACTATCTTATATTCAGGCGAAAATCTATTAACATTAAAGCAACGCAATTTAAAAAAACATTTTGTAGTAGTTTGTTTTGCAGATACACCGTATCATCAAGAGGTTACCTGTTCTCGTACAATCAAATGTTAAATGTGTGAATGGTCAAGGATTATAAAATTATTGTATAATTAATAGATGCAGTTCCTTGCCTTAAAAATGCACAATGATTCGAACTGTGTTTGAAATTATTTTACAATATTTAAATCCACAGAATACTTACTTATTTATAAATTTATAATCAATAGTAAATTACGTAATTTAAATAAAATTTATTGCATTTAATAGCAAGCACACGATAAATCTTGATATGATGACGCCATTTCTAAACAAAAACGAATTTAATTTGAACTTTTGACATTCCATACAAAATAAAAAAAATTAGGGTGACCATAGAAGTTTTTTTCTACCATAGATTTTTATACCAATTATGTTAGACCAATTTTTAAATTGTAATTGCTCAAAATGTTGCCACATAATTAATGCATTTTATATGTAATTTAATGTTTTTTTTTTAAAATAAATCATAAATTCTAAATTCTTAAAAAGATATCAAGGACATAACATTTTATGTATTCTAATGAATTGTGAATTATAACCTTAACATTGATGAGACCTATCTAAAAATATAATATATAATGTAGCATAAAAAAATTATTTAACGCTTTATTTTTATTACATATATTGTTACTATTTTTTTGCTGTTGTTATTGTTATAGTTGCAAATCATTCTTCTCTTGAATAATGGTAATAATATATGTATATACAAAAAATAAATAAATTATTAACAATAGTAATAGTTTTTTTTTTCAAAGCACTTTAGCCATATGTACATGGAGTTGTATTTATATAGTAAAACGTCATTTAAAAAAGCAAGAAAATGTAGCTTCTAGTTTATATTAGGACGGCGAAAAAGTTATATATAATTTAAGTTTAGTACGTGAGACATAAATCAAGTTCAAGCGTATCCGTCATTCAATCTAGATTTACAAATAAGATGCTTCCTGTTTTAGATATTAATAAAAAAATGATTGTATTGCATGACAATATCTTGCATTTTCACTGTCAAACATTACCAAGAAGAGGCTCAAATCAAATCAACAAAAGAAAAGCGACAGATGCGAAGCGATTAATATGAAATTCAACTATTTATTTAAAAACAACGCCATCTCTGACTGGTGATGATTATTATCATATAGTAACGTTGGGAAATAGTAACACAAGATGAGCAGTGCGAGTTCGAATCGTATCAGTTATGAGTTAGAAAATCGTATCGGCGTTTATCTTGATGTTATAATTTTACCTGCAGTAGTCGAAGGAATCAAACTATTTCATATAGAATCATTAGATCATTAGAAAAATTCAAAGCTTACTTATTAGGTAAAACCTTTGACGTAGTAACAGGCTGTAGTGCATTGAAAACTGCTTCGTCAAAACGTTATTTATCGCCGAAAATTGCTAGATGGCGGCTTAGACTACTCGAATTTGATTTCAATGTGAAACATCGAAGACAAATCCCATCGAATTTCTTCTAATAGAAAAGGTTCCATGACCTTTTCACACATGGCACATAGATCATTTAGGTCCCTTCGTAAAAAATTAAAAGAAAATCAATATATTATCGTTCTCGTCATACTTTTAGAGGAGTTCTCCACACCTTTCGGTTTTCTAACAAGAATAGTCTTCGCCCTATAGGATCAGCTTTCACGTCAAAGAGTTTTATGGCATTTTGCAAGGATATAACAAAATTAAGCATATTTTGTCACCACACGGCACGCCAACGGACAGAGAACGGTACAACCGTACTATTATTCACTCACATCGAGCAATGAGTGATCATGAACCAACTAAGTAGGAGAGTATACTTCCGGAAATTCAGTGGACATTGAATAGCTCTATCACCGCGTCAACTTTTGTTTGGTGTAACACTTCGTTCGTCGATCACCGATAAACTTACGTTACAAATCCTCTACGATATTGCTAAGTTAAACAACTCAGAATTACTACGTGTCAAAACATCTTAGCGAATCAATGACAATCAACGTAAACAAAAGGCAAACTTCAGCAGACCACCTTACGTTTAGTCATTCCTCGTAGCCAAAAGGATGTCGACGATTCCGTTACAGAGTCAGAAAACAGAGGGCAGTCTTTGTGTCAGAATTACGATATAAAAACAACGCCATGTCTAACCGGTTGATAACTGACATTTATCTTAATCATCAAAATTTAGTCGAACATATTTTAAACCATGGTGACATAATAAATTGCATAGGTTTAACCTTATATCGTTCGAGTACTATTTGTTTCAGTTTATACCAAACTTTAGACATCCTTTAAACAGAGACTTGCTAAGATCACTTAACTCGATCAGATACTCATATTTAATCGCAGAGTATCGTTTGACTACTTTTTATGTTTCGATTTATACCGAACTCAAATGGTTTAGTCGACATTCTTCCAGTTTAAACTTGTTTAAATCACTTGCCTCGAGTTAACTTTTTCCCCAACCCAATACCATAGGAAATCTTTTGAGTGGGTCAAAGATCTTTGGTTGTACTATATATTCATTAAAAATCTATACAAAAATTTGATCCAATCTCTTCCTAATATGCGCAAAAAACTTTAAGACATTGATTTTGAAGAATGGAAATTAGTGCATTTACGTTTTATACATAAAACAACTGTCATATTTTAATTTTAACGATCAAGTTAAGCAGGTTATGAAACAAAAACCAAACCACAAACTTCTAAATTTGAACTAAGCGCAAAAACAAAAATTGTAAAACAAAATTTACTATAACGAGTGTAAAATATATGCAAATGGTAAATACCCAGAAAAACTATACCACAAAAACTAAATAAATAATTACAACAACAAAATATAAAGCATTAAAAAAGAAAAAAAAAAAGTTGTTTAATTTTTCTTTTGAAATAAGAAAAAGAAGATCTCATCATCAAAATAATAATAATAATAATTAATATTTTTTTTTTTTTGTATTATGTACGTGAATAGTAAAATCCAGACTCCTCTCCCTAGTTCTTTTTTTTTTTGTTTTATTTTTTTTGTTATTATTTTGGTTTACAATTATTATTGATAAATACATTGAATTGCGATTTGCAGTCAGTGTATAAAAGCTTGATCGGTTAGAACAAAATCAAACAGAACACATTTGATTGAGCTCGAGTAAACAGTTGAATAAAACATTTAAAAAAAAGTTTAAAACTAATAATTTTTTTTAAAGAAATTATTACAAAATATTAATTAAATAGTGAAACAAAACATTTAAATTATAATGAAATTTTTATTAATTGCTGCGGCAGTTGTAGCTATGGCTTCAGCCCATGCATACGGTGGTGGATACGGTTCCTCAAGACATGGCAAAGGCTATGGAAATAGTGGTGGTGGCGGCGGCGGAGGCGGTGGAGGATATGGAGGAGGTGGTGGTTTTGGAGGTGGTGGCGGCGGCGGTGGTGGCGATGGATTTGGAGGTGGTGATGGATTTGGTGGTGGAAAAGGTGGAGGATTAGGAGGTGGTCTAGGCGGTGGTAATGGAGGTGGATTAGGCGGTGGATTAGGCGGTGGAGGTGGTAATGGAGGTGGTCATGGAGGTGGTCTTGGAGGAGGTCTTGGAGGTGGTGGAGGCCATAGTGGAGGTGGTGCCGTTGTCTTTTCTGGATCCACTGGTAGTGGTGGTGGATTAGGCGGAGGACTTGGTGGTGGAAGTGGAGGTGGACATGGCGGTGGTCTTGGAGGAGGACATGGAGGTGGACTTGGAGGTGGACTTGGAAGTGGTGGCGGAGGAGGACTAGGTGGTGGTAATGGAGGAGGTCATGGTGGAGGAGGGTTTGCATCAGGTGGAAGTGGTGGATTTGGAGGTGGCGGACTTGGCGGTGGTCAAGGAGGTGGTCTTGGAGGAGGTCTTGGAGGCGGTGGTGGCCATGGAGGTGGTCTTGGAGGTGGTAGCGGATTAGGAGGTGGTCATGGAGGAGGTGGATCAGGTGGTGGAATCATTGTATCTGGTTCAGGAGGTGGACTAGGTGGTGGACTAGGTGGTGGATCAGGCGGTGGTCATGGAGGTGGATCAGGAGGTGGTCTTGGCGGTGGTTTTGGAGATGGTGGTGGTGGTGGTGGTGCTGGCCATAGCGGCGGAGGTGGTTTTGGAGGAAATGGTGGTGGAGGATTTGGAGGTGGTGGATTAGGTAAGCAATATTAAATCTTACATTTAGTAGCATATATTATAATACATTTATTTTTTAATTCGAGGAGGCGGTCATTCTGGTTCAGGTGGATTCGGTGGCGGTAGTTCATTCGCTGGTGCCTCATCAAGTGCTACATCATTTGGAGGTGGTTTTGGAGGACATGGAGCACATGGAGGAGGTGCATCTGCTGGAGCTTCAGCTGGTGCTGGAAGTACAAGTGGAGGAAAGTACGGTCGATAAATAATACTATAAATTCAGGAAAAAAATAATTGTTTCGTCCCCGAAAATATTGTGATCTTTTTTTATAATTTCCTAATATTTAGATTATGTAAATTGTTTGTATTATTTGAGTTCAATCAAATAGAGATAAATAAATTAAAAAGTTTTTTGTATACGATTAGTTTTATTGATGTACAATCTTGCAGGAAGGAAATGCTGTTCGTAAATCTGTTTACAAATAATATAATCAGTCTAGGTCATGTATAATCTGCAATATATTATCAATATTTAAGAATGTACTTTGGTGCATTAATCAATCAATGTCATAATGCATTAGTGAGATTAAATCATTGATTCTTATAGTTTCTGACACCTGCTTACAGTATCCGGCTTAAAGAAATTAAATTAAAAATTTGGTTAGCTTATGGTTTTAGAAGTACATGATTTTGAAGAGCACACTAAATATATTACCAAAAAGTATAAAACCTTTGACAATCACGAAAAAATCTTTATATTGCAGTTCCATATTAGCTCGGTGTATTAGTGTAACTTCCGTCTTCTTTTATAAATTTGGTAGTAAAGTGCTATTTATTGTCAAAAAATACCTGAACAATTAAATTATTCTACTTCTAAGTATGCAAAATCATTTGTAAAATATATCACTAGTTCAAAATCTGGATTTATCAGATTAGCAAATTTTTGGTAATAGAATCTTGGGTGTAAAATAGAAATTTTCTTTCTGGTAGACGAGGTTAATGGTGTAAATGTCTAAGATAGACCACTATAGACGACAAAATCTCTGTAACAAAACAGATCTGAATTCTTATTAAATTTATAACTGGAATCGAAGTGAAAATATTGTTTGGCGATTAGAACTGACAAAAAAATTAATAATTATTTTAGTGTGAGTTCTCCTGACACAATATCACAACTGACAATGGTTATAAAACTCGTCATCGAAAAATATAGATCACCTATATATTACTTGGCACTATTGCCTAGGAGGCACCGTTATTGGAAAGAAAAACCAACCGAACAATTGCAAAGTATTTAAAGCTGCGGTTTTAATCCCAAGGAGAGAGGGATTTTAAAATGGATTTTCCCTTTTACAAGGGATGTAAAATGGACTCACTATTGGATGGCTGGAGCAAAGTAACGAATATTTAAAAAAATGAACCTGCATTCGCGCGTCCTTGATTTGGCTTGTGATGGAATAAAGTAGAACGTTAAGTTAACCGCAAACGAGTTGGGAGAGCATTGGTCCAGAAATATTATATAACCAAAGAGGTTGTAGAATGACTACAATTCCTTAAATTACGTTTTTTTCTTGTTAAAAGCCGGTTGCTGTCATATTGATGGACAATACATGTGTCATGTTTCTCGCAACTATTTGATTCGACTGAATGTAACTGTTAAGATTTCTGATGGCTGTTTCGGTCTAATGACAGAAATGTCGGTTTAATCAAGATAAATTTATTTATTAATCGTTCGATGATTCAATCAAAGATCCAAATTCTTCTCTGAAAATTAGATGTTTACTGCTTGAACAAACTTGATGGTAGTTATATATTTTTATCTGGCCTATCTTTGAAACTCTTTAAATCTTTAGCAGCCAGTTCTATGTATGATTGAAATTCGTTTATTATAATTTGAGAAACAAACTTCAATACCTGCGACCAATAGTAATAAGCTATTTATTACTTTATGTAAGACTGTTGATGAACGCTAACAAATGACTGCGAGAAGCACCGATGGGCACATATGATTGTTGATGCAAAAAGGCTAAGTTGATATGATTTGTATTTCTGAATAATAGTTGTTCGGAATGTTGACCTTTGATGCTTAACGACACGATAGAAGCATTCTTCGTTGGGCACAATATTGGCATTACGTTAATTTTGAAAACCAATTCTATTTAAAAAAATATATTTTGGCAAAATCATCGGCAGTACTCTTATTTTAATTAAAAGAAAGTTACAAAACTTTAAACTCCAGTAATATGAGAAGAGTCATCTTAAAGTTATGGATATCTACTTCGAACTTCGAAGACTGGACTGGAAAATGTGTATTATCAGCCATATTCTTTCAATCCTACAAATAAAGATATAATTTGGCAAGGTAACGGTGTTAATAAAACTGAATAGGGTTACACCTAAAATGTCGAATAAATAAAATTACAAATATAGGATCATAAAAATCTTATGTAGATCGAAACAATAAGCTTGGATATCCCGGCGCAAGTAAACTTGGATATTAAAACGTCAGGTAATATTGATATTAACCCCAGTCGTATAGCATTGCTCGGTTCCGAGTTCCTAATGGCCAATTTCCTTTACAATTTAGCCTCGTAAAACTTATAAGTATTATTGGTATTATATTGTTATTATTGTTATCTTCACGAAGCCAGCTCAGCTCAAGCTGCCATTATTTTAAATTATTAGCGTCCTGCCTAATCCTCCCTAAGTGTCATAGTTTCTTCATTATTATTCAATCAATTCCAGCATACAGTCAATAATATTTGCTGGTGCTACGTTTACTTCCAACTAAATAGGTCAGAACTTGCATCACCAAAGCGCGGACATTTAAAAAACTTGTGCCCTACATTCCCAGTTTTACCATCACCCTCAGGGCATAGAATGAAAAATAGTCGGGCTTGAACTTATATAGATAGGCACGAAACCAACCATTTCCACAGTTAGGAATAGACTAAGGTAGAAATCCACTGCCCCATATGTCTGTAGCAACTTCGCTACACAAACACAAAAAAAATTATTCAGATATTTCGTGAACATTCATATAATTCGCTAACGCTACATGTACACTGTGCATAAATCTATATAGAGCGTAAAGTAGCATTTACACATAGCTCGCGGTCGCCATGGCCCGATGAGATGACAAATAATTTTTAACAAATTATAAAACTCCTCATCAGATCGAAACTGAGCTTTGCTTTGCACAACATCCAATTCTGAATAATTAAAATAACGACACGTCACCACCGTCGTTATAGTCCTACTTATCCGCATTTATTCACCGAAGGGATTAGTCGATGAGTCCAACGTCCTTTCGCGAATTGTCCCATCGCACCTGTTATTCGTACTCAGTTTCCGCACAGATCAAATTACGGTTTTCCTTCTTATCCGTCCCCACGGCGGAAATACATAATTAGTCGCACCGTGGTTAATAAATCCAAAGGCGAGATTCCCAGTTTGAGACACACGGCCTCATCTGAGACCATTGTAAATGCACGAACCCCTCTTAAGGAGCTTAACCTATAAACAGAAGACGCCCATATATCAGTGGGCCATACAACAGAATAAATATATCGGTAGCAGGCGACTAAACAAAAATTAGATCGCTGGGCTGACTTAAAAAATTTCATTGTTAAAAAGAGTTCAACAAAAGAAAATATGGATACCGCCAAAATGTAACCTGACTTATGTCAACGGTAAAATTTGTAAATTTTTCAACAAAAGAAAATATGGATACCGCCAAAATGTAACCTGACTTATGTCAACGGACACAAAATTTAGCATTGGTACGTGGAACGTGCTGTCGCTAAGAAAACCAGACTCGTTTGATGGCACTGTATCAGCCATTAAAAAGAGCCGCTTTAATATACATTACTTTACATTGGAGTTGACTTCGGCTATCTTGGTGTTGGTTTTCTTACGCTCCACATGAAAAATGTTGCCATAATGTGCTACCGAAGCAAACCGGCTCCGACTTTAAAATTAATATTATAAAGCTTAAATTTTCATATGAAAAAACTTTTTCATCGAAATTATGACCATGAAAAGAAAACTAAATTTTTAAAATTGCCTTTTTTATATATTAAATTTACAATTTGTGTAAAAATATATTTTAAGCGTAATTTGTTCCATTATTTTCACAACCCGTTGACGGAGAAGTCGGTTTACGTGAACTTCGTGCTCAACCCGGAAATAGTAAAATAACCAAACTAAATCCCTCGGTCCTCGGTGAAATTCACCGTGATCAACTCAATATGATTCTATTAAATCCACAAATTTTGATTTTCCAAGCCCCATTACAACCAAACTTATTGATATTATACCATAGTTCCTTAAATAGAAGGGATAAACGTTGAAATAATTCAACACAACCAGCAAAAAAAAAAACAATAACCCCACGACTACCCAAAAAAGCCAAGAAAAAATACCACCAAAGAAGTTTCTAAAATATACATTTATCGAAAAATATCACCACGAAAAATACAAATAAAACGACAAAAATTAGATTTAGAAGAAACAACAATTAATGTATTAGAGAATATATACATTATTGACAAATAAAATGTGAATTACAAAATGGCTACAAATTTATTTTTAAAAAATTAAACTTATTTGAAATATTCATTTCAATCGCAATAATTTTTCGCGCTTCATACAACATTTTACAAAACTTATTTAAATTTGTTTTGCTTATCTCTTGACAGAACTATAATAAATAATATGCGAAATATATTCAGCAATCTAGTACAATATGAAAAAAAAGTTACTCAGCATGAACAAATATTGTGCTGAATAATGCACAATTTACATTCAACGAAATCGACATCTGCAAAAAAACAAGTACAAAAAAGAAGTGACGATAAAAAAAAAATCGACATCTGTAAGTCGAGAAACGAACCGAAAAATGAGGATGTCGATATCAAATTGTATGGTTCAGGTTGTGAATCGTCATCTTATAAACAGACGACGATACACTTTAAAATTGGCAGAATATAACATATTATGATGACTAGATTACACTGTAAAGAAATGTATAGGAACTTAATGAATTTATTAAAAAACAAAAATTTTGTTTTGAAAGAACAAATTGCCGGTTAGAATATACGGTTAGAATTGTAGATTATAAAAATGTACATAAAAACATGTAGGCAAAACCAACAGATGCGCCAATTTTGTATAATATATTTGTAAAATATCATTCAAAAACAAACAAGGTTATATTTTCGTTTAGAAATGCCAAAATGAATATGATTACTTAAAAACTATTTTAAAAAACTAATTTATTTATTTCTCATATTTTCCTTAGTATTTTATGTCTCATGCTTTTTCGTTTTAAAATATCTGCATCTTGAACATATCATTGAATGTAAATCGAGCATTAATGTTTTCATTTGTACAACAAGAATCACATAATTTTGTTCTGTAAAATAAAAACAATGGAAAAGATCTATGAAAATGAAAATGAAAACATTTTTTCCTTTTCATTTTTTCAAGAAACAAGAATTGACCCCCTGTTGTATTAGACCAATTTTAAAAATTTTATTTTCCTTAATCGGTTAAAAAACTTATTAGGTCAAATTAAGTCAAATATTAACTAATTATGTAAAGGGTGATTTTTTAACTATTTTCTTTTTGGCAACACAGATTTTGAGAGGTCACGTATGTTTCGTGTTTTGTGTCACTGTCAAACATCTTCAGTTTGGTCTATAATTTAACCATAAATTTAACCTTTAAACGAACAACGCTTGCAAATCATTGAATTTTATTATCAAAATGCGTGCTCTGTTAAGAAAGTTCATCGCGCGCTTCTTCCATTTTATGGTCAGTTTATACGACCCACTGAAGCGGCTATTCGGGCTATTGTTACTAAAATTCGCACTAAATTTACATTGTTGGACATTAAATCACCAACACGCTTACGTGCAGTGCGATCTGAAGAAAATATCGCAGCTGTATCGGCCAGTGTTACTAATGACCACCAATTATCGATTCGGGGCCGTTCGCAGCAATTAGGCCTCTGTTACTCAACAATGTGGAAAATTTTGCGGAAGGATTTAGGTGTGAAGCCTTACAAAATACAGCTGGTGCAAGAATTGAAGTCGAACGACCTACCACAACGTAGAACTTTTGGTGAATGGGCTCTTGAAAAGTTGGCGGAAGATCCATTTTTTTTATCGAAAAATTGTGTTAAGCTCACTTTTGGCTGAATGGATTCGTAAATAAGCAGAATTATCAATTTTGGAGTGAAGATCAGCCAGGAGCATTGCAAGACCTACCAATGCATCTAGAAAGAGTTACTGTTTGGTGTGGGTTATGAGTTGGTGGCATCATTGGACCGTACTTCTTTAAAGATGATGCGAATCGCAACGTAACTGTGAATGGTGAGCGCTACCGTGAGATGATATCCAACTTTTTTTTGCCCAAAATGGAAGAGCTTGACTTGCATGACATGTGGTTTCAACAAGACAGTGCCACATGCCACACAGCACGCGAAACAATGAACCAATTAAGAGGCAAGTTCGGTATACCCTTTATTTCACGTTTGGGACCGGTCAATTGGCCGCCTAGACCATGCGATTTAACGCCTTTAGATTATTTTTTGTGGGGATATGTTAAGGCTCATGTCTATACTGACAAGCCCGCTTCGATTGACGCATTGGAAGACAGCATTGAAGTATTTATTCGTGAGAAACCAGCCGAAATTGGGCTAAGCGGATGAACCATTTAAACCAAAAGACGTTGATAAGTTTGAAGACTTACACCTCGCTAGTAAAGACAATCTATCTATTGAAATGCCGAATGTCATAATTCAAGATACACTTAAGGCTATTGAAACATTCGATGATTGCAATCTAGACCAAATACCTGCTTCTTTCTTGGAAGAATACACCAGTTTGGAATTAAATCTAAGCATGCTTTTTAATCAAATGCTGAGATTGGGAGAATTTCCTTCCAAGCAATGATGTATCATGTTATAGACATATAACTTCGATTTCATGTATACCAAAATTATTTCAACTTGTAATAATATGTAATTCATTCAAAGAAGTGGTTCCTCGGCATGTTTCGCCGAACGTATACCAACCTCGATTTAGGCCAAAAAGATCAACATCAACTAACCTTATTGAATTCAAATCAAAGTTGTAGAAAGTCACAAACAAGTTGATGTGGTGTACACTGGCTTTACCAAAGCGTTTGATCCCATATTAGTCATTGTACAGCACTTGAACGGTTATATTCAATTGGGTTCTCAAATAATTTTGTTGCATGGTTTACGTCTTACGTGAAAACCGTATCCGCAATACATTGAAATTGAAACGATGAAGTCCAAGTCAGTCCAAGGTACCTCTGGTATTCCACAACGTTTCCATGTTGGCCCGTAAAGATTTTTACAATATTCATTAATGAGAATAATGTTTGCTGATGATCTAAAAAAATGCAGAACTGTGGAGAACCTATGTGATGCCGGTAAACTCCAAGAAGATGTTGACAATGTAATGAATAGGTGTGAGCCAAACGTTTTCTATCTTAACGTCAATAAGTCAATAAAACAATATAAAATAAATGATATGCCACTACAGTAAGTATCTGAAATCAAAGACCTAGATAACATTTTACAAGAGTAGAGCTAATTCCATGTATAATTTTATTAAACGATGGACTGGAGATATTTACGATGTTGAGACAATAAAATCCTGTACTACGCTTACGTCCAGTCACAACTGGAATATGCGGTTATGGTTTATTTTATTTTGTGTCTGACTACATAACCTCAATTTTTAAATATTAAGTCACACAAATATTTAATAATAAATAAACAAATAAATATTAAAGATTAAAAATGCCATAGACCATAACTTTTATTAAAAAATCGACAGCAATCAGAGGAAAGTACTAAAACTTAAAATTACGGAAGCCTAGCAGATAGTTAAGATTAAATATTGTCAATACCTCCGTAGAAAACTTCAAACGTTGATTAGATTACAGGAACAAAGTTTGAATCGAAAATGAGATCGAGCGTTAAAACAGCACCACACAAAAAGATTACAGTCATACATCTGGAAATATCACGTTTATTACCACTTAGGTTTATCATTAACTTATTAACTTAACATGTGAAATCTTCACATATCGCAACAAGCCACCGAACTACTATAACTACACTTAAGCACGTTATATTCTTACTATATATATATATATATATATATATATATATATATATATATATATATATATATATATATATATATATATATATATATATATATATATATATATATATATATATATATATATATATATATATATATATATATATATATATATATATATATATATATATTGCAGCAATTTTGATACTGTCAATGATGATGGACCAAAGATCACTATTGCTGGTTCCCAAAATAGTATTTTCATAGGTGGTTGATAGAGTAGTTTTAAAAAGATCGCATATTTCTTCATTTTTCAATAACGAAAGATTTAATGTCTTATAACTGTAGGTTAAGGACGAAACGGCCATCTGAGGAGCGGAAGAAGGCCTTAAGGGACCAGAAGTTTGTTTCTTTCGATTACCACAGTCAATCCAGAGCAAACGATGATCACTTAAAGATCTAAAAAACTGAGTGGTCTTAATAGATTTGACGAAAATAAGTCGGTTAAAATTGCGGGTTAAAATATAGTCCAACTGAGAAAAAACAAGACCATTGGTCCAAGTCGTAAGATTTCGACGTCGACTATTAATTGATTGATTAAATAGTGAGGAAGAACCAGTAAGCAATTTTAGTGAAACTCCATTCTCGTTCTCCGGACATGAATTATCAAACCCCAAATGCGCATTAAAATCCCCAAGTAAAATAATATCACGATTTGGAGGGCAGTGATCTATTATGGAAGATAAAGTGGAGAAAATCTTTTAAGGTTGTCGTCGATTAAACTGAGAAGTGGAGGGGGGAACATACACTGATATGAAATTTGTTCCTCAAATAATGTATAATGATTGTTAGTACGGAGAATTTTACTGTGAATAGTTTCGGTCATGTCAGGTACTACAGAACTATGGCCTGAGGAAGAAGTCGGGGGATCTTGGGTAAACCTTATACTGGAGTAGTGCGAACTGGAGTATAACAAATTTAACTCAAATTGATACTCACCATTAGACGGAGTGAAAATGATGTTATTCGAGATGACACCGCAATAAACAGTGATTCTTGAATTCCTGAGGGTTGCGGTGGTAGCCAAACATTCAGCACCACCCCAAAAGCCGTCTTCTAGAAGATCAGATAAGTATCTGGAAGTAATACAATGCGTGCATAAGCATGAGTTAATAATTTAATGCTAAACCATGAAACTATATATAATGTTAAATATTGTATTTACCTGGTTATTAACTGACCTTCGGTGTGACTGGAAATCAAAGGAGGATTATAAACTTGATGACATGAATCCAAGATTGTTGGAGAAAAATTAGCTAGATCAGCCTGAATAAAAGTTACAATCTCAGCTCGGAGATCACTGACAGATAGGGGTAGGAAATGAGGGAAAAAACTCTAGCTGATGGAGTAATGCATTAAACAAACAATTGCCATCACCTGGTATAGGATATACCTTTATACCCATAATAACACACACTTAATAAATGAAATCAAATTTCAGGCAAAACCTAATCCAATGTATTACAGCCTGCGGCTCGCGAAAATTATATTATCAGATATCAATTAATTAAGTTGTAATTTCAGATAAAAAAATTAACTAAATTAACTTAATTTATTACAGCTTACGACAAAGAGCAACCAATTCTGAACCGAACCAATTCTGTCATTACTGACATACATTTCCTTTCCCTACCCCAACAAAAATTTACTAACTATTGGCCGCCATGGTGTATGTAACCGGGTGGATCTCAATAATTTAACTAATATCCCACCTGTACGGTGGGCCCGGCCAAATATCCGGGAGATCCTGGTTAGTCCTTGGTCGTACACTCTAAATCAATCAATCAATCAAATCAATATATATATATATATATATATATATATATATATATATATATATATATATATATATATATATATATATGTATATATATATATATATATATATATATATATATATATATATATATATATATATATATATATATATTTATATACAGAATGTATATATTTTGTATTTTATAGCAATAAAATATATTTTGCATGTATTTATTTTTATTTTCATTCCCGCTGTAGTAAATAAAAGCCAAATTTAAAATTTATTCGAACACCCAAATCACTTCAGTAGCTCAATTATCAAAATAGCAACTGAATTATCTAAATAGTAACTCAATTTCAATTCTGTTGATTCATGTCAATCGAAAGTGCCTCTGGTTAAAGGTGACTAATGAAGGCGAATTCAATGTTGTGTTCATTCCTTTCGTTCTTTCTCTCTTTTTTTAACCAATAGAATTCTTCTTAGGATTTTTCTTAGGTATTTTTATTATCAAGTTGATGTATCTTCAACTTTTTTACTGAAGTAATATCAAAAGAAAGAGGCAATACGATGTATAGTAGTAGAGACAGAAATAAAAGCCATGTTTCAAAGCCAAAATAATAATATTAATCACTGTTTTAATTATAATAAATATTTTTATTATTATTTTTTTTTTAAATCTAATAATTTTAAAAAATATTGATATGTAAATGGAAACACACAAAATATTTTTAAATCACTAACGAAAGCTATTACAACAATCAATGTCAAAAAGCTAAGCTTTTCAACGATAAATGGAAATAAAATCGTTCTGTATTTTTGTTATCAACCATGAATCATCCAAATAATACTGCAGAATATTTACCAAACGAACGAACGGAATGAACACAACAATGAATCCGCCTTCACTTACATCATAATATAAATACATATACTGCCGTACTACAGATGTTAAACTTAACTACATTTTCAGCCAAATTGACCTATAGATAGCAATTAAAATTAATACGCTTTATCATTGTAATTAATAAAGAAATTAAAAATTTATTCAGAAAATGTGTAATTAACAAAAATGTTCATTCTAACAGAAAAAAGAAGCTTGGTCTAAACAAGATTAACTTAACTTGCAGATTTAGATATTTTAATTTGCAGATAAGGCGTTTTTATTTCAAATGCGTTAGTTAAGTCTTAATTGCTTAGTTCGCCTTCGATATTTTCCATGGATCTCGCAAATCAAAATCTCGCATTACAATTCCCCGTAGGTATATACAGTATATTTTCCATGTACATTTATCGCACGTACAATTCCATAAATGTACGGGAAATTGTTATACGTAAATGCAAAATGTAAGATTAAGTAGGCTGAGAAACAATAAATAAATAAATACGCTGTCAACAGTCTCAGAAAAAAAGATTAATATAATTGAATCTTTAGTTTGACAAGAAATCAGTATAATCATACATAATATTATATATATATATTAGCAGCTAATAAAAGGTGAATATTTATTTCGTTACCAAAATATATGTATATAAATAAATTATTACTATAAATATTTCCTTTACCACAACCAACAAGGATGGAAAAAAATTATTTGTCTATGGCTATTGCTATTATTTAAGCAGGAAAACAGCAAAAACCTACAATTGGGTTTGTAGCAAGTAAAAAAGCAATTTATGCAAAGGACGCGTGGTGACACGTGTTCTAGGAGAAGAACACCAAATTTTAAAATAAACTGCGAACCATTCTCATGAGCCCGTAGCACACGAAAAGATTTTTGAACAAGCAAGTTCTGTTGTCAAACAATATGCTAAGAATACAGATTCATTGCCATCTCATATATTGTCTGAACCCATAATAAATACACCAAGCCACTCACGTGTTTACCTTCCAACAAAAATGGCACAAAAGCAAACTATTCGTCGAGTCCGTGAACATAATTTTGAGGAACCTGAAAGTCTAGAAAATATTAAAATTCCGGAAAGTCTCCGTTACGTTGAAGGAGAATTATTCATACTGAGTGAAGATTCTTTCGATGAAGAGACAATTATTTTGATGGGAACTATTTCTTCTTTAAGATTATTGTGTAAATCAAATTGTTAGATTATGGATGGAACTTTTGATGTAGTTCGATCTATACTGCGGCAAGTTTTTGTTTGCTGAGAAAAAGTTTATGATCATTTATTTTATAATTTACGAAAAATTTGAAGCATGTGAAGTTATTCCGGTTTTTCATTCCAGAAAAAACTAATACTTTCATCAGGCAATACAATTCCATCCCATCGCAGTTTTTTTAATCATTTATGCATGAGATATAAAGTAAAAAAAATTTTTTTTTTAAAGCAATTTTGTTTTAAATTCCATAAAAATAGAGCATTAAAAATATCCTATCTCCTATGATCTTCACGGGGCTAAAAATATTCTTTATGTTTTGAGATGGCTATACTAATATTATTCTATATTGGGTCATTACAAATTGGCCGAGTGTGGCAATATGAAACATAGAATGATTCTGGCGAGTAGGTCACCGTTTAATATTAGTAAAGCCATCTCAAAACATAAAGAATATTTTCAGCCCCGTGAAGATCATAGGAAATAGAATATTTTTAAAGTTCTATTTTTATGGAACTTAAAACAAAATTGCTTTCAAAAAAAAAAAAATTTTTTACTTTATATCTTATGCATAAATAATTTAAAAAAAAACTGGGATGGGATGGAATTGTATTGCCAGATGAAAATTTTAGTTTTTTCAGGGATGAAAAACTGGGATAACTTCACATGCTTAAAATTTGCTTTGAATATAAATATCAATCCAGAGCGCATAGTTTGTGAATTTAAAAAAATAATTGTATCGTCAGCCAAAGTTTTTTTCCCAAAAGCTTCCTTTAAAGGATGCCTATTCTATTTTGGCCAAATAATATAGCGCAAAATACAAAAAGAAGGACTAGTAACTAAATAAGGTAATGAGGAAAATTTTTCACTGCAAATCAGAATGATTTAAAGTATAGACTTCGTTCCACCAAATGCAGTCCTCCAGTATTATCAGAACATGAGCAGAACATTTGATGACGAAAACATAAAAAACAAATTGCATGTTGCGGTTTATTAAAAATTACATTGGTGAAGTCAGTCAACGATCAAGATATAAGCTTGAATTTTGGGCTATTGGTGAAACTAATATTGGTTCAGAGACATTCCCGCAAAACGTAGAAAGCGAAGAAGCGTGTCACCGAGATTTTGTAATGCGAGATTTTATAATGCAGGATTTCATATCACTCCCATTTTTGATAGATGGATTTAAACTAAAATAACTTATCAACAGAAATAAAAACGGGTCTAACTCTTGGTTTCGACCAAAAAATCGGTTGTTTTTTTACAAAGGGAAATATTTTAATTTTTTTTATGTATGTGTATTGAAATTCTATGTATTAGAATTATAATATTTGAATTTTAACGTTGATTTTTTTCATAAAAATTTATTGTAAATGGTTGCAATTCTAAAATGTTTAAAGTTTAATAAAAAATAAATGGCTATTAGTGTTTTAAAGAAATAAATAATTCTTATTTAAAATTGAATCGCAACAAAAATACATGATAATGACATTTTTCAAATGAATGAAGGGTTGTCCATAAAATTTCCTAGAACAAATTTTATATTTTAGTACCAATGTAAACAAAACAACAGCAAAAGTTCTCTTCATTAGCACAAATCGGTTGTTTTGTTTTTACAAATCGGTTGTTTTTTGTTTGCATGTGTAGGTAATAAATTTTGTGTTGAGACGCAATTTTTTTGAGAATGCATACTATCCGTGTGAGGTGCGATGTAAAAAAAACAACCAACTTTTTGGTGGAAACGTACACTAACTAAAATATTACATTGTTTAAAAGAAAAATATTAATATTAATGAAATTTAAATGAGTTATGCTTCGTAAGGTTAAAACTAATTTTAGCTTTATTTTATAATATCATTGACTGTTTGATAAATAAGTCATTTTTGATTAGTATTAAGGGATGGTTTTTATCCCTTGTGTAAGACAAAACAATAGTTTGTTTATTTTTTCATAAAAAAACAACATAATTTTTAATTTTTGTGCGGTCAAGTTGTTGTACTTATTATAATGGTTAATATTACAAAACAATTGCATGATTTGTTGTTTTTTTTTACTGTCGATTTTTCGCAAAACTAGTTTGTAAGCTTAAACTTAAATTTTTTCAAAACTCATTGTTTGTAGATAACATAAACATCTGTAGTACGGCAGTATAGAAAAAAAAAACAGTTTACCTATTGATACGAAAAACATCATACGAAAAAAAACAGTTTACCTATTGATGTTCCAGATGTCGGGTCGAAAGAATATTATCAAAATTTAGAATAAATATATGACATTTAGGCGTATTATTTTTTATACATTTAAAAATATTTTGATTATTTTAAAACGATACCAGTTGCAACTTCTCGTACGTCAATGGGCTAACATACCATGGTAGAATAATGCTTACATGGAAGTTAAAAGTACTATTGCGATCATATCTACTCGCCCCAATTAATTATTCATTGACAAACCAATTTAGGAATCCTGAAACAAAAACTTCTTTAATGAAACTCCTGCTCAATCTCCATTAAAATGAGTCCACCGTTCTAGTCCAACGAAAGAGCTAAACTGAAGAAACCTATATCAAACGTACCCGGTTACCAAGAATACAATCATTTGTGCTATTTGCACAACACCAATCCACAAACGGAACAAGAAAGCATAAAACAAAAATTCAGACTTTGACATTGTTTGACAGTTGTCATATTTTGATATTTTATTTGTGAATTGCATAGACGTATAATAGTTTTAATGTCTTTTGTAAATTGTGAGTTAAATCGTGAGTTGAATAGTCAGTATCTGACAAATCATATAAAATCAAGTTTGATATTTGCACTCAAGGATGAGGCAATCCTCAAAATTATTGTCACTAATAAAGTTAGTTAGTAATGTTTTGTTTATCCATTGACATTTCAAAATGAATGAAGTTGCTTTGTACAACTTCAAATTGGCAAAGTCGAGAAGTGGAACGTATCGTACTTGCTTTGCAGCTAACTTCTTCTTAATCTAATATTCAAGCTGAACACATATATAAAAATTTGGAAAATCAAAATAAATTTTGTGAAATAAAAATTATAAAATTAACGTTTAGTGCATTTTGTAATTACACATTATTATCGTGCAATACAAGAAATTATCAAACCAGCATCTTTAAACTTCGAATTAAAGTGGAGATAATCTCCTGGCCACGCATCAGTCGTGGATATAATCTTTTCATTGAGATTCATTTTCACTCCAATAAGAGTTCTGTGTGTACTAAAAAACGGAACCAAAACTGAACGTAGGTGATCAGCCATATTGTGAAATAAATTTACCATTTACCAAAAATTTACCATATTTAAAATAAGTTACCCCCGAACATAAGAAGATGATGTTTATTATTTACCCAGATGCGCATTGCGTGCCTGCATGTTATCCGACTAACCAACTCAGAAAATTAAATTAAAAAACACTGCAACATTAGTAACTATTGCATATACGATTTGCAATAAAATAACTCGCGACCCTAGTTTAAGAACCACTATAAACTTCAAAGTGTAAACTATAAGATTATCCAAATATACGATTAACAAATTATTTTGACAAACATGCCTAACCTAAATCATGCCATAACATTTTTGCCTTGATATATGGTTCATTGATCTTGAATGTTTAAAATAGACCTATCCACTTTAGTTGTTATTTATTGACTTAAGAAAATATTATATAAATATTATATAAGTTAAGTTACTGATTTTTCAACATTAAGCCAAACATTTAACAATCACTTTACCTTACTATGGTATGATCTTAGTTATTTGTGAGGATCAACATCTAAAGATGTTATAATAGATGTGCACATATTTACTATTCTTACTACGACTAAAGTAATAATAATGAGCAAAATCATTGCGTCCATTAGTGCATTTATGGTATTACACCAATATAAGCATAATAGTTCGTCGTGTACCGTAGTATGATGGATATTTATTTCAATGGTACAAAATCGACAAAATTAACTTAAATATGTTTACACTTAAAATTAGAATTAATTAAAACATTCGAATATGTTAAGTCATGATTTAGTATTTGGTTTGTTTATATTTAGTATGACTAATGCTACTAGTCTTATTTTTCGTTATAGTTGTTTACTTCTAAGAAACACGTAAAAAAATATAGCATTCAATCCAGACTCCAAATTTCCTCATGCGTCCAATATTTTTACTATAAAAGCATTTAAAATCATTTAGAATCGTACAGAAATAGTTAAGTTGAGTTCGAGTTAACATTAAAAAATAAATAAAACGTCGACAGTATATTAAAAAAAAAATATGAAGTTCATTGTAATTTTTGCTGTTATCTTGGCAGTTTTCGCTGCAATGGTTTATGGTGATCATGGAGGTTCACAACACGGTGGTGGTGGTGGTGGTGGTGGCCAACACGGTGGTGGAGGACACGGAAGTAGCGGTTTTGGAGGAGGACAAGGCGGTGGTCATGGAGGTGGTGGCGGTCATGGAGGTGGTGGCAGTCACGGAGGTGGTAGCCAAGGACATGGAGGCGGTAACCAAGGACATGGAGGTGGTGGCTATGGCAAACATTAAATTAATGCCCCACCATAAATATCTAAACCTATCATATTGATTGTTTTCCCATTTATAATTTTAATAAAAATAACAAAAAAAAATTTAATTAAATAGTTTATGCTAAAACTCAGAACTAATTCGCTCTCTAAATACACCTGACATTGACAAAGTCAAGGTAATGTTTATTTATTTTTAAAATAGTGGTACAAAGTGTTAATTGTGATATACCATAGCTAATTGGTTACGTATATATGGAGTGTGGATTTAAGGTATAAGAATTAATATCGTCGTATAAAATTGTGGATAAAATCCCTATATATTTAAAATTTGGTTAGTTTGCCCTTGTCATTTCGTTCGGCTTCCATACACAACAAGGTAGTTTGCAATATTTGTATTAAAGTGAAATAGATTTTTTATAAGGTAAATTATTGTCGCGTACTAAAGTCGGTCAAATTATTTTTACAGTTCTCAGGTTAAAATTAAGTGTATTTAATAAAACGGGTTCGGTCATGGGCAAAACAGATAGAAATCCATCAAAACTTTTAAATAAAATCAAACGGAGTTTAAGTCTGTTTATTCTTATGCTACTGTTTTGGGGCCGAAGCTCTCCCAACTCTTTCGCGGTTAACTTAAACGTCCTACTTTACGCCATTACTAGCCAAATCGAGAACGCGCGAATACAGGTTCGCGATTTTCAAATATCCATATGCACATTGCATTGCTCCAGCCAGCCTATACTGACATGGACGATGGGTTCTTCACTCCAACGGGGGGGTCATAGTTGTGTTCATCACCGATCGTAATTAGGTGATGAATCCCTTTTGAAACCCTCCCCCGTTGGGATTGGAACTCGGTACCTTCCGTTCCAAACACCGCAGCTTTAACCACTGCGCCAATTGCTCGGTGGCGGTTTAAGTCACATTCTCTCATTACAAAATGTTTCAACTGGCAAAGCATAGAAAATTCAAGACACAAGTCATTAAATACACCGAAGGGAAGTTAAAGTTATCCTTCGATTCGGCCTAGTTCATCCTAAATAAATTAAAAAAATTTTCATAGGTCATTTTACTGGGTCATCCGTCAACAAGGTTTACTCTTCATTGCATCTTAATTTTTTTTTTTTTATATATATAAATGTTCAGAACACTTAGGATATAGGAATGTTTATCCTTTATATGAAAGTTTTAGCAACAAACACATAGCACTACTGCAAAAGGTAAAAGGAAGGATTAGGAGGGAAAAAGGTAAGAGAGGAATAAAAGGAATAAAAGTTTTCAGTCTTCTAGTTGTTTACTTTTGATATTAAGTTTGAATCTCTGTAAATTGTATTCCAAGGGAAACGTCTCGTCGTTCAGTTTATTCCACATTCGCGTGCTCCTAACAAAAAATTAGTTTTTAAATTTATTGGTCTTCGCAAATTTAATTTCCAGATTGTATCGGTGTCTTAAATTACGGGTATTGACAAACCAGGCATAAATTCATAGAGTTCTGATGAACAATGACCATGAAAGTACTTGTAAAACACGCATAAGGCTCCCACATTACGCCTATGGGAAAGAGAATCAAGATCAGATAATATTTTTACGTCTTCAATCATTCGAGATGCTCGGTTTTGGACCCGATCGAGAGCAGTTAAATGAGTTTTCGGTGCTCCAGCCCAAATATGAAAATTATACTCCTACCTGGGTCTTATGTAGGTCTTATATATTGTAAGTATTTCAGATGGATTAAAGTAAAACTTACATCGTCGTAGAAATCCAAGACATTTGGCTGCACCAATCGCTGCTTTGTTTATTTGTTCAGCCCAAGATATTCTCTTTGATATAGTTAAACCGAGAATCTCAAATGTGTCAGACGTAGCCAAGCCGGATTCACCAGTCAGAAAAGTGAATAACCAACAGTTCGGCCAGAAAAAACACAGGATTGAAATTTGTTGGGATTAAATTCAACTATGTTGGCTTCACCCCATTCAAGAATGGAATTGAGATCTCGCATAAAGCGATAATTAATTGCCATTCTTTCTGCGAGAACATCGTTTCGCGATGAAGAAGAAGGTAAACTGTAAGAGGTGGAAAGTGAGCTGTCATCAGCATAGGAGTATATTGGATTGAGAGTTGCTAATAGAAGATCATTGATGAAAATTAGAAAAAGGGTTGGAGAAAGGACGGATCCCTGAGGAACACCAGCGTTTATAAGATGTTGATCGGAAGTCACACCATCCACCACCACTTGGATTTTGCGACAAAGAAAAAATTCTCAATTCATAAAATTAACGAACCGTGAAGGCCAACTGACCACAATTTACACAGCAAACCCTTGTACCACACGCGATCAAATGCTTTTGAGATATCGAGTGCAATGACTTGAGATTCACCAGATTGATGAATGCTGCTGTTTCATTATTCAGTACCAACATTAATTAAATCACCTGCTGAACGCCCTCCACGAAAACCATACTGACGATCAGAAATTAGATGATTAGCTTCCAAATATTTCATCAGCTGGAAGTTGATTATGGTCTCAAGTACTTTAAAAAGCACCGAGAAGATAGCGATTGCGCGATAATTTGAAGGGTCCGATTTACTGCCCTTTTTTGGCACCAGGATGTATGTTAGCAGTTTTTCAAATGGAAGAGAAAATGCCAGAAGACATAGGTCGGTGAAACAGACATGATATTGGCTTAGACAGGGATTTACAGCAATATTTGAGGACAATTGGGGAAATACAATCCGGACCGGCTGACTTGTTGGTGTTAATGTTTGCAAGGACTTTAGCAACAACTCTAGATCTAAATCTAATGCGGCGCATCGATGAACTAGCCAGAGAGATAAACGGGGGTATTAAGTTAGAAGCAGGTAAATTAGAGTTTGCTGCAAATTTTCGGGCGAAGAGATTAGATTTTTCTTGAGCTGTAGAAAAAATATAGTCCCCATCTTTCAGAGGTGGTATTGATGATTTCCTACTGTTCAAGAAGTTTTCCTCTACTTTGCGGGCAAAAGGCGAAAAGGTTCGAATGCTATTGCCCTGCTTTAAGACCTGTCGCTTAAGATTTCTAGCCGCCTTAAATATAGCTAAATTTTCATTTGACGGGTTCTTAACATATTTGCATTTGACGGGTTCTTAACATATTGTGAGAGGCTTCTTTATTAACGGTTGTTGTTCTACAGTCATGATTTTTTTATTTGGCTTAGAGAGACTGGAAGGAATGAACTGTTCCATTCCCTTGAGAATGACAGTCGAAACCAGAATGTCTGCATTGTAAATATTACCGAAGGCAAAACAAGAGTACCATTCGAACTCTTGAAAGAACTTGTTCATTCCTTCCCAGTCCACATTTTAATAGTGCCATAATCGACGTTTAGGCGGAACGTTCATTTAGGTGGAACGTTCATTTGGCACGTTCAAATGACCCGTATCGTTGACCCGACCTGGTATCCTCGTAGACTGATCTACAAGTTGTGTGAGTTTGTTTAAAGCTGCAAACATTTCAGCTGCCTCACCAGCCGGTGTTACGGACTTAGAATAAGGAAGTCACTTGTCATTGTGGAAATTGAAATCATCTGCCACCGCGATTTCAGCATTTGGTGATTTCTGAAGGATGCGCTCAATGGAGTCTGACAAAGCATCAAATCCAAAATGAGCAGCGCAGTTTGCGATATTTGGGCTTCGATAGAGATCACATAGGAAGAGGGGGTGTTTTGAGACCTGAATTTCAACATTGCATTATAGTGACTGTGATTGTGCGAGTCAATTTTAATTTTTCAGGTTAAAACAGGTTAAAAAAATGAAAAATTAAAACAACAAGAAATGAATTGCAATGCGATGTGCATTGCTCGTCGGACAGAGAAGAACTGAATAAACCCAAGTTATCCTATTTCTGCCGAGAAGCCACGATAGTGACCATTGTTAAATAAAAACTTTATTTTCTTAAATCGCTACACCGTCTGTAAAGAATCAGAGCAAGGTATATCAAGGTTTAACTTGCATGCCCATTACTTGATAAAAAGTAACACCTGAAAATTTAAAGTATAACTATATTAAAACCATTGTGTTTTGGCCCCTAAGCTCGGTGATCATATATTTGGGAGTCTTATATACATTGATTTATTTTAATTGTTCTTTTTAAAAGAACTAGGGGTCTTTTAAACCATTACCATACAGGCCAACCACAAAGTTGTGAATTATATATGCCACGACCTGATTGAATGGAATTGATAAGAGGTACAAACCCGGTCGTATTCTCATTGACTCAGAATACATTTCACAAATTTTCTGATTAGAACAGGTGTAATTTTCACGATTTGATCATATCTAAGTTTGTTTAACGTTTTTCCTCACTAACGATTTTCTGATTCTCTGTTGGCTCGATTCAATTGCCATAGACTGTAATAAATTAGATTAGCTTTTGCATGAAATTTACAATTAATTAATTTATTACTCCATTAAAAATATAAACATTAAACCTTTTTCCCCTGCCCCAAAGGGTGCGACCCCAGCACTGCGACCTAAACGATTTTTTGTGCTCTTGCGATTTATTAGTTCAAAAGCTTCTGCACCTTCATAATAAAGGCGAGAATGCTAATTACAAAGGCCAATTTACATTTCTCCGGGGTCAAATACCCCTCTTCAAAAAGAAGCCACCTCAGTTTACACAGAGCACACATACTCACATAGTATATGCTCTGCAGTTTCTATCTCTGCTAAACAGAATTGGCACTCCATCTCTGTGGACAGGTTCATTTTATTCAAATGATATCTTAGGTTACAGTGACCTGAAATAAAACTCACTAGTTTCTTAAAATTGCCTTTACTGAAATTGATCAAGTCCTTATGGCGAAAAAGTCTGATCACAGATTTGGCTTGACTGAGACCGGGAAAACAGTTCCAATAGGTCAAGCTGTATTTTTTCCCATTTATTAATTGTGTAGGCTTCAGAGGCCCAAAGGATGCCACAGAAAGACTCAGAGCCAATGAGTGTAGTGCTAGCTCGCCGGCTGTCTTGCTTTCAGTGATGCCCTTGTGACCAAGTATCCACCACAACCTAACTTTGTTAGGCCAAAAGAGAGGGATTGTAGCAGTTTATAAAAACTTTTAACCGACTTAGAATCCAAGCAGTTAGAAGCCAGTGCTTTCAATGCTACTTGGCTGTCGGGGAAAATGTGGATGGAGGCGCCTTTAAGACCTTTGTTCATAATAGTTAAGACGCAAGTTTCGATTGCGTGAATTTTGGCTAGAAAACTACACGGATTGGTTCCCAATGATTCCGATATTTTGTGGTTGGGTCCAAAGACACCAATGCCAACTCCACTATCCATTTTTGATCCATTTGTGAATTAGACTAGGCTGCTAGGCTCCATAGAAGGTTCCATAGATCCACCTGTACCCTAGGCTCCATAGATCCACCTGTACCCTAGTCTGTTCTAACAAGGACTGTCACCCCGAAATGCCTTCCAAAGCAGAATTCTTTGGGCATAACGTCCCGGATTCTAAAGAACATATCCAAGTCTGACAGTTCATTCAAAATGTCTAGATGACCCGTATGATCATCAAGCCTATATTGATTTACTAGCTGTAATCTAGCTGCACAAATAGCTGCTGATTTTTTGATGTAGGTATGAAGTGGGGTGAGCCGATTAGGGCTTCCATTGCCGCGGTATAGAACCGGTGCTCATAGAACATATAATTCCAAGACCTGCTGGTTAGCTTGTTCATAAAAACTTTTTACTGTATACCTTAGGCTACCATAGGTTACAACTGGTCTCACTGTCATGATGTATATCCAGTATATCATTTTTGAGCTGAGGCCCCAAGTCTTGCCAACAAACGCCGATAAGCCCACATGGCTCTGACCGCGCGTTCGGTAGTTAATTTGATATGAGAGTTCCAATTCAGTTTCTTATCTAGGATAACACCCAGATATTTGACTTCATTGGAGTATCTGGTAGTTATATCATTTAGACTAATTGAACCAAAGTTTAATTTACGTCTTTTGGTAAAGGGCACCAGAACTGTTTTACAAGGGTTTATCGAAAAGCCCTCTATTTAGTTCACCAATTCGAAATAACAAACAAAACCTGTTGCATGCTGGCAGAAATCGTATATTCATGTCCACCAGAGACTATGATAACTAAATCGTCCGCATAATCAAAGGCGTCATAACCGAGTAGATGTAGCTCATCAAGTGATTCGTCGATCACGAGTGACCAAAGCAAAGATGACTGGATACTGCCGTGCAGGCACCCCCTTACTGCCGTGATCGTGACTGACTCATTACCTAGTTTGGAAGTAATTTTCCTACTATAACCAACATGGAACTAATCCAGTGGTAGTCTGATCATCAATACCTGTACGCCTGATTGCCCTAGCAATTGAGTCGTACCCAGTATTGCAAAAAGCTCCCTCAACCTCCAAAAAAGCGCACAGCGCAATTTCTTTTGAGCCGCTTCAATCTTGGTAACAAGTAGATGCAACGCCCCCCTGTGGATTTCTTCCTCTGGGAAGATTCCATCCCCGCCTGAAGCCTTGAAAGGCTGAAAGGAGTTAATGGCCCATTTGACTATTTCCGGAGTAAAAAGCCTACCGGATAAACTATTAACCCAACCAACATTTGCACCCATCATTTAGCGAACAAGAAGCAGATTCTAGGTTACTAATTGAACTCAAAAAAGTTGGCAGCATATCCGCTTTGACGAATAAAATTTTTCTGAATGTCTTCCAGTTTGTAGAGCAATAGATGCGACGCTGTGCCGCCTCTAATCACTCCCGGTATATTGAACCTAATGTGCATTTGGTCCGACAAAGAAGCTTCTTTTGATACATGCCAGTTTGCGACAGAGTTGGAGATAAACTGACTCGACAGAGTGAGGTCCAATACCTCTTGCCGAATCATGTTAATGAAAGTGGGATTAGATCCTTTATTTAAAATGTTTATATAACTACTCATAAGATGATTTAAAAGGGACTCACTTCTATTTGTATCGCTGCTACCCCAAAAGATATGATGCTCGTTTGCATCGCAGCATATGATGAATTAATTCTTTTTTCGCTTGCAGTAATCCAGCGGATCCTGTATAACTACAGGTGGAACACTTCCCGAGTCTCCAGGGAAGTACGCCGAGGCACACACTGTCTCTTGCACTTCCCTACCAGTCGGTACTTTCAGGATTACTGAAACCAAGTCCATAGTGATGAACTCTGTAATTGGAAGAACGTTAAGATGAAACAAAAATTGCTGTTCGGGGAACTTTATCCCTGCGATCGCAAATCAACTTAGATGACTTAGGTCATCTCCCTGATGACCCTGATTACTTAAGTCATGCCTCTGATTTATCCTACACTAACTCAAGGTTCCTGAATGAAGCCAAGGGTTAAATGTTGTTGAGCAAACCTGTTGCAAGGAGCGCCCCTAGGCTTGATCCTCGAGGTTGGTGCCGTTGACTTGGCTTGTCTTTCCTGGACAGCCCTTTGTGTGGTCACCTTATCTGTTTTCACTGGTACCAAAGTAGTATCCACGGAGAGACCCATTGATTGTCCTCTCGACGAAAAGGCAGTGGGGACATAGGATGCTCAACAGCGCTGCTGCTCTCAGATGCCCCCCGTCGTTTATATCTCCGTCTGAGGCTGGTAAAATACCTCCCTTACTGGAGCTGACTCCAGTGGTTTGGAGAAAGAGGAATCGCTTTTGAGAACGAATCTGATGTGACCGAAGTGGTATGCCATATTTCCCTTGGATTTCCGCAGTGTTTCCATGCAAGAATCGTTATGCTTAGACCACATTTTGACCTTAGCCTATCGAAATTGTTCCTCATCCATTCCGCTGTGGAACGATCGGAACATACGAAGAAAAGCCGTCCTGTTCTCCGTAAGGAACCAACGAATTAAGGATTATGGGTTTGACCTCGCATCTCAATAATAAGATTAATAACATACTCTTGTATGTTTGCTATTTGCTTCATACTGAGAGGGTTGCTATTGAGATCATCAGGTGAGATACCTAGCCTAACACTGCCGGCTACTTGGCTGAAAGATGACTTAACCGGAGAAGGCTTACTTTTAGTTTTTTGGCAGGTGGTTTAGCAATGGATTTTAAAGCAACCTCGAATTAAAACGCCTTCTTTCGAAGGAATTGAGCTTCACCCATTCCCTGAAGTTGAAGAATATGTTCATAATACCAACCCCAATGATTGGGGAGCTCGATGATTGTGAGATAACATTATTGTTGTCATCGCAAATGGTGCCCGTTGTTGGAGAAGAGGATTGTTTCTCTTCTTCCCTTGTTCGAGCATCAAGATAATCTATGGAGATGGCCTCGGAGTCATATACCACCATATCATCTCCTGTAAGATCCAGCTCAGCAGCAGGTATAGTTGATGCTTTTAAAGAGGCATCCCACTCTATAATTGTATTTTTAGAATTCATATAAAAATCCCATGAGTAACCGAGAAATGAAGGTCACCCACAGCAGAGATCGGTATACTGTGGGAAGGCAACACTAAAACCGGAGGCTTATTAAACTATAAGCAAATAAGATTTAAGATTTTTGAGTAAAGCCGAGGCGTTGTAATCTAAAAATAAATGTACTATATGATGTAGTATCCTGAAATAATTCGGCGAAGTAAGTTCTGATCGATAGCCGAGCCATTTTTTTATTATAGTCATTTCCTTATAAGGAACCTATTTGGTAGTCATCGATAACGTTTTGCACTAGAGGTTTAAAAGTAAGTTGTATAATAAGGTCCCTTTCACTTCATAGAGCATAACTTCGTTTTATCACAGAAATCGAATGCCAGTTTGAAAGCTATAGTTCTATAGCGTAATAAAAGAGCTTTCAAACTAGATTATTAGAAACCAATAATTTTACTAAGGAAACCACTTGAATTGTGCTCATTACAAAATGGTGGAAATTTCAAAATGCGGTCTCCTTCCATTCTTAGTTTTTATAAATATAAATTGCACTCTGACGCCTTGCTGTCAGAATATTAAGGTGATTTTATAATTTTATTACTAACAAGAAAGATCATAAAAGTTCTACTGCTCCTGAGATTTTAAACAAACTGGATTTATAATTATAACTGGATTGAAAAATAAGTCTTCTATATGTCATCTTACCAATCTGTATTTGAATGTAAAACGATTTTCGCTTATTTATATTTTTATGAGAAAAAAGAGTACTTGCTACAATGAGGTGGTGGATAATCGAAAAGTACTTCATCTTTGTTCCTATAACCGGTCCCTAATTCCTATCAAGAAAAATTTTGCTAGCTCCAGCATTAAAGTCATCAGCCACCATTCTCACCTCCCGCTCTAGTAAAGGACCTTCCTAAAATTACAGTGATCCAACCGTTTAGCCGTCCCATGATAAGCAAAGGATACTGTGATGTAATTTTAAGGTCTTATTGCTCGTTCAATCACAGGACCTCACAGTTACTATATACGTAAATAAATAAATTTAAACTCCTACCTTAAGCGCACAACTTAATCGGTAAGGTCACCATGTGTACATTATTACCTTTTTATACGCATGCATAATGCGATACAGAAAACGGAAGATGTAATAAAATAAAAACAAAAACCTTCAAAAATGCCTTGAGTATCGCACATCAACACAAATAATCGAGTCGTCAAATTAACTTTATCACTGATCTTCATAACTCAAATTTTCCAAAATAATTTTATCAATAACATGTTAACTATATAAAGAAGTGCACGCAATCTTACGTCATCTTATTGGCTGGCAAAAAAAAACACAATCCAGCCTTATACTGTCATAACATAAATCGAAGATAACTTTAACCGATTTGAATAATTTACTAATTTGACATCCAAGTGATTAGTTATCAAGTGATTAGTCTATCTAAGCGTGCTTGGGGTCATTAATCATATTGGTGTAAGTTAATATCCGGATTATGGAAAATCCATATCTTAATTACTACGATCCGCGAAGGTCATTTGTTTAAGACTATATAATGAGACTTTAAGCCGTTTTATTAAGTTGTGTGTTTTTCTTTATTTGCTCGGTCACAGATTCTTGTATTTGTATATAAGTTGATAATATCGTTGACAATATTTCATAAACAATTTGTGATACCGTCGAACTAGACATTTATTGATAAAAGTGAATATAAAAATGAATTATTTAATTGTGTTATGTGGTTTGATCGTAATTGCAAGTGCTCGACCCCAATATGGTTATGACGATTATGATGATCATTATCATCATCGACATCATCATCATCATCACCATCACGATGGTGGGTATAACGATTATAATGACTATGGCGGTAATCGCGGTGGATATGGAGGATACCAGAATGGTTATGGAGGCTATCAAGGTGGTAATGGAGGTTATCCTGGTTCCGGTGGTTATGGAGGGTATCCAGGTGGTAAATACAAAAAAAAAGTTACGTATAATTTATAGAAGGGTAAAATAAAATATAATTTAACTGTACAGGAGGTGGATTTGGTGCATCACAATCATCCGCTTCTGCACAGTCACAATCATTTAATGTTGGCCAATTTGGTGGATCAGGGTCCTCAGCATCGGCCCAATCACAATCAGGTGGTTTTGGTGGAGGAGGAGCTTCAAGTGGAGCATCAGCCGCTTCGCAATCATTAGGACTTAATTTAGGGCCTCTTGGTTCCCTTTCATTGTCAGGCGCAGCTGCGGGGAGCGGAGTATTTGGATAATTTTTTTTCGGTTACGTTAATGACAAAAATGTTTTAATTTTTGTACATTTGAAATAGTTTCATTATAATGTTAAATGCCTAAATGTCTGCTATTAATATACATATTAACAACACTCAATTAACGCTTTAACTGTTGTATCGACTAACATTCTTAACAGTGTAAAACATTAAACATGGTAGAAAATAAACGTTTGCTAAATATTTAAAAACTATTTTATAAATTGTTTTAGGAAATAATAATGTAATTATATTTGAATAAGTAATCAGCTTAAATAAATTTATTTAAAAATATTTAAATATTTTTTCTAGAAAAGATACACACAATTCGTAACAATTGGTTCATATAAGAAAAGCGAGAAGGACCAAATCCAGGCTCTGTGTTGAAAGTTCTTACAAGCTACGATATTTTTCTGCCGCAAAAATTTCTATAAAACGTAGTTTTGTCTGTTCTTCAATTTAAGCTCGATACACATTTGCATATAATATAAGACTAAACGTTTTATTCCTTGCCTTATGTTTTGGGCCGAAGCTTATTCAGCTATTTTACTATCCATCTTCACTTTGCAAAGCATGGAATTTGCAAACACCCTTTTAAGTTCCTTTCCCATTGGAATTAGAGCCCGATAAAAAACAAACAAAACAAGCAGATTTTTGAACTGCACCAATTGCTCGGTAACTATGCTTATGTTTTAGCAGATTATAGTTCAATGTTCCTTGATTATTGTTTCAATTCGATATTTGCTTCTATATTGATTCCAAATGAGAGATGGTTAATGACATTCGAGAAAATATTTAGGCACCTTATACGTGGCCCCAAACGCGACGATGACGACATTTACCGAGTTCTATTCAACCACGACATCATCCAATTTGGATGATCTGATGGGATCCATACCGGAGCACGACGTCAGAATAGTGATTGGCGAATGATGTACTTTGCGATCGCACACGACCTCGTTGTGGCTAGCACATTCTTTCGTCATAAAAATATCCACTTGGAAACATGGACACACCCTTGTAAGACGTCCCGAAGTCTAATTGACCAAATTTGTAGGCAGTGATCATCGATTGGTCTCTGCAAAGCTAAAATGGCAGTATTCGTACAAGTAAGGGATCACAGGAAAATGAAACTTACGTTTCAATTGTGAAGGTCTAATAAACAAAGATAAGGAAGCACAATATCAGAATTTAGTTAGAATCAACATTAAGGATGATGTAAATGCTCTATGAAAGGTATTGAAAACTTCAGTTGTCAGCGCTACCCTGGCGACTCTAAGTATGGTAAAAATTAAGCCCGAAAACTTTTGATTGATGAGGAGTGTTGTCTTGCTGTCGAGCAAAAGAATATAGCCTATAAAGTGCGAATACGTTTTAAAATCGGACGGAAGAACAAAGGATAAACATCAAGCGGATTTGTACACGGAAAAAGCGTAAATGGAAGACTGTAGTCTTAAGAGTACAACAACTCAGCACTGAGCACAGTTTTCGTAACTTTTTTAGAAGGTGACTGGACTGCACCATGCCTATACACCTAGGTTGGCACTTGGAAGGAGCATTTCTCTGATTTACTCAATGTTCAACAAGTGTCAAATGTTGTATTTGAAATTGTCAAATAAAGACTTCGGATGACTGATAGAGGACCCATTCTACAAAGAATTCACACTGGCCATGCAGAGGCTAAAAAGACCGTTCCTGTTGGTTAATTGCATTAATTCCGAGCTTTTGATATTCCGAGGGGATACTTTGTGGAACTAACTTTTCGATCTTTATCGATTAATATGGCAAAGCGAAGTTATGCATAATGATTGGAAAGTAGCCGCGTTGTGTCCTAAATTATTGGCTTACATAATATTAGAGAGAATCACTCCCCTGGCAGAAATGCTGTGTCCCGATACTCTTTAACATTGTGTTACAATTTATCTTTCGTAAAAGTGACATCTTGTACTGTCAGTCCAACAAGGTTCTGGCATATGCAAATAGTATCTGTGTAGTTGGACTGAATGGCAACGGTGTCAAAGAACAACCAGATCCACTTGTACGATTATCAGCTTTTTCGCTGGTCTATAATTGTGTGGGAAGGGATAGTGCCAGCGGCTTGTCACTGGCATCCGTGTGCTTTGTATGCCTTACGTCCACGCTGAAAAGCTGAAGTTGTACAAGGTGGTGATTAGACTCTATGTCATATATGGGTGTGAGTGTTGGACCATGACCTATTAAAATAAAAGAATCGTGCGCTTGATATATAGCCCCAAACGCGACAATTTCAACATTTACCGAGTTTTGTCAACCATGACATCAGGAATTTTATTGAAGATTCCTGATCATGTTCATGAAATAAACGGACTAAGCGAGTACGCTAGCTCGGTCCCGTTCTGCGGGCCGATCCTAAACGAGAGCCATCATTTGGCAGACGCAGAGTTCGCTGTCAACGATGATGGCTCCTCGAAGTAGATAATGACTTTTGTTCGGGTTATCTAGAACAATGCGAAAAACAAACTCGGGCTCGAATCCGATAGAGCCAGAATGTTGATTCGGTACGGGCTAGCAATGGCCTGTAAAACCGCTTTATTATTATTATTTTTTATAATTATTGTAAAATTCTCAAAAAAGAGGTAATGAGGAAAAGTGCTAGTAATGCTAGCCAGACATTTAATTTCTTCAGGTCTACCATCAAGTACTGAAATGTAAATGTTGTTTGATTGTGTAAAGTATGCCTAACTTGCCTTCTCTGTCGAATCTAAGGTCCATACGAAAACGGCATACAAGTGGTTAATAACTTATTGGCCGTTTTATCGAAACTAATGCAAAGTCGTAAGTTTTTGCATCGTGATGTCTGTTGTTTTAACGGTCACACTGTACCAAAATAAACAAAACCCTACCTTTTCTAAAACTGCTTTATCGACTAGTAATTTTAACAGTGTATGTATAAGTCAAAATAAAATGTCAATTATCAAAATATAAGGCATCGCAATTAAAAACTCGATAGAAACATTGTTCGCAAAATATTAAGGTATAATTAGTTATTAAAACTGCAATTAATATTAAAATAAAAGAAAATGTAAGTAAAAATTGTATAGAATACCTGTAGGTTACTGTAAATTATACATTAGAGTTTTCGTATCATTTAAATATTGGCAAAAACATAACCTATAAAATTATATTTTCCAGTCACAACAAATCAAAATGATTATTCCGGTCCGTTGTTTCACCTGTGGCAAAGTAATTGGTAACAAATGGGAAGCATATTTAGGTTTATTACAGGCTGAATACACAGAAGGTGATGCTCTGGATGCATTAGGCTTGAAACGCTATTGTTGTCGCCGAATGCTACTCGGGCATGTCGATTTGATTGAAAAATTATTGAATTACGCTCCATTAGAAAAATAAATATTGATCACTATAAATAAAACAATCGTATTTTTAATTTTTCGTGCTTTAAAGCCTCCAAAATCTAGTTTTTTTTTTATAAATCTATATTATCTTAAAATAAAAATACAATCACAAAACTAAAAACATAAAACAAATTATAACATTAGGATTTTTTAAATTTTAATTAAATCTCACACGGACAATCAGTTTGTAAAACATAGTAACAATATGGCTTAAATTGGCGTTGTTGACACTATGGAATGCTTTTAATATTTTTGTTCGGTTTATACATAAAACACCAATTCCTTGTCTACTCCAATCAAAACCGTTTATTTCCTTAAAAAATGAACCTTTTGATTGGGCATATGCGTTTACACGAAATACTGATAAATCAGTGCATGAAAAGGAAGAAATTCGAATGGATTCTTTTTATACTTTGCCAAAAATTTATAAATAAAAAAATACAATTTTATCACAAATAATAAAGCCAAGAGAACAGTTAAATTTGGATTCGATCGAAAAGTTGTTGTTTTGTTTAACATCTTAATAATTTTTTGTTTATAATTAATTCTTAAAACTAAATAATCAAATGTATGTGAGTGAGAATGAGAGACGTTTTTTTTTTGGTAATGCACAATGGAGAATGTAAAAATTTGTACATTTTTTTGAATTTGGTTTAATTTTATTTCTAATTTGTATATGTACTTTTACATTCTCCGGCATTACCTTATTCGATTCCATGAGCAAAAATCATTACTAATCCCGGTTCTATCATTACATCCTCGGCCATATGCGGATTGTCACATGTTAACACCAATACAGCCTGTTTCCCAGGTATTCGTCGACAAACATAATTATCATAAATTCGTCTATTATTTTGTCGTGTTTCGAGCGAACTTAAGCCACGCGGCCATCGTCGTTCATGACAATTTTCCATTAGATCATCTAGTATATGGGGTGGGCAACCCGATTCGGACAATGCTCGTTTTATCATCATCTGAAATAATTTTCAATTTTGAAATGTTTAACCGCCTGTATACATCAAATATATTCTACTACCTGTAAAGCATCGTCCGGGGTGGATATCATTCCACCCCATCGCGTCACTCGCGCCCTTGCCAGTGTACTACTCCATCGTACGACTTCGTCGCGTTCCATTTGATCAGCAATCGCTCGCATAGCCGGGTTCGATACACGCATTGCTCGCATAAAATCCTTAAACAATTGTAATTCACGTTTAAGTTCATTAATTGTAATATTCTGGTCCCCTATTTCTGTCTTAAGCTCTCCTAATTTTTGCTGTTGTTGATGAATTAACGATCGTAGCTCACGCACACAATTATGATCCTACAAATTTTAAAATATATAAATTAACAGAAACGAGACATTTGTTAAACAACAAACCTTAAATTCATCTTTTGGAATAACAAATCCACAACCCTTTTCGCACGGTACTGGCCTTTTTGGATTATGCTCACATTCTTCTAAGTGTGACGGCAACGAGTCCAACTTTAATACTAATGTACATCCATAAACGCTGTTATCACATGAAATACATAATCGTGATAGTAAATTTCTTAAAATTCTAGGTACTGCTCTTAAATTAGCTGTTGTGATTGGATTTCGATCGACGGGACATGTTGGTTGTCGTGACAACCATTCTGTTATGCAGGCACGACAAAATGCGTGCTCACATACGGCGGCCTAAAAATTAAAATCAATAAATAAATTATTCATAAGAAAGTGAAAGTCAATTTTACTTTTGGTATCACCGTGTGAGTAGAACGTTTATGTAGTGAACTGAACAATGGTGTACAACATCTTATCTAATTAGTTTTTGCTGAATTTATTAGCAAGGAGGGTTAAAAAAAACTGATCGAATTGTGACGAGGATCGAATTCGGAACCATGTCGTGGTAAGTAAACATTCTAGTAACCATCGTATGAAATTTTTGAGTAAGTTATCGAAAATTTTTCTATTTACATTTTAAATATTAATAGAATATACACTATCGTATTGAATCAGTTTTATTAGCAAACATTTTGCCATTGGAATAGATAACGATTGTAAATATGTACCTAATCTGATCAAACTATCTAATACAGTTACATAAATATGATTATACACGATAATATGAAGTACTTTGAATAACATGACCAAGTGACGATGTGAATAAATACAGAAGGAACCGTACAATGTTCTAGTTCTAAATTCTAAGAATTCTTCGTCAAGGTACGATCAACCCTTGCAAATATCAAATTTGCGCTACACTAATAATCTATCCAAAACTGGTAGTCAGTGTAACCCAAAAATTAATGTTGTAACTCGAAAATACAACACCACCGTCATGTTTTTAGTTCAAGTTATGAAATTCAATTTACATTTTTCTTATTTTCAAACGATAATATAAAAAAGAAATTGAGATGGTAAGTTTTTATTATTAGTACGTTATTGTTTAGCTACTTTACGCGGCTGCTAAGCACAACTTTACACCTACAGACTTTGAGTTGCACAATTTAATAAAGTAATAAGCCGCATTTATTGTAAAATTACTGATACATACGTATAAGATGAACATTTTACATGTATTCACAATATATACTAACCTGAAGTGGTTCTTCGAGCACACCAGAACAAATGGGGCATATTAACTCTTCATCAACTTCACCTTGAAATCGTGTTAAATCAAATCCCATTTCTTTCCACCTAAAACTTTATCACTGTAATCCTTTCTGTTTTATGAAATTGTTCTTCTATGTATATTAATATATATGTATGGTGAGATGACCCCACTAGACGCGAAATTAATTCGCAAGAACAGACCAAAAGTCACTAACAAAAACACGTTTTGTGACACTTTTTGTTTTTGTTATACATACATCCATATAGGATTGTTGATAAAATCGCGATAACTCAAAAACAAAATTGTTTACACAATTATTATTCACACATTTATTTATTATTATACATAATCGTTAACTATTATAATTATGCAATAAGACTGTAGGCATCCCTTATAATTAGGATAATAGCACTACGATTTCGCGAACCACGGCAAGATCAACAAAACTACAACAAAATTGGTGTGTGCGGAAGTCAATCACTGTAATGTATTGTATTCACTCTTTGTCCGGTTTTTGTACTTTATTTTATTTTTTGTATTCTCTTCTTAATTTCTTGTTTGTGTTTTAATATACTTTTTTTGTGTTTTATTTTATTAAAATAAACTACAAAAAAAAAACTGGACACTGCAACTTTTTGGTTTAGTTTTTTCTTTTTTCACATAACTTTTTTGTTGTTGTTATGCTTTATGACATAACATCAAACAAGCGTACTCAATAATTTTCTTCATTATGCTTCTTGCGATATCTTTATGACTTTTTATATAAATTTATCAATTTTTTAACACGTTTTATGTAATTAGTACGTTTATAACAACTTATTTAAAATTATTTTATTTATAAAATATATACAATATCTATTAATTTGCTAAAATATAACGTCCCGTTACAATACTCGACTATAAATAAAATAAAATTATGGAACAATACTGCATTATCGATATGTCAAAATGAGTCTTTGCTCAATAAGTAATATGCAATCATAAAACGAAGAGTTCGGTTTGTAGCGCAAATACAAAAATATTAAATATGTCGGTATAAAAAAAATGAAACCGTTAAAAACTTATTGTTAAATATAACCAGATCTAGATACCTATGCAAGTTTGTTGGTCCTATATCAGCTATAAAAGAGTCGGTTGGAACTCGTGGCCCTTCAAGAAGCTCCACGACAACATAGTGGAGGTTATTAAGGTTATAAGTTGCTTTTCAGTACAAATGACCTCGACAAAGTTGTTTACACGATCACTCATTTTACAACAATTCAGTGTGTCTACACTTGGTCTCATGATACCGGATTCATTCTTCATTCTTTTCCCCTTTACCAAAAAATCGGTTTCGACGGTTTTTAGCTAAAACAAAGACGTCTTTATACCAAGACCGATTAATGGCCGACCATCACATATATTTCTACATATCCGACTTCTGATTGTAGTATTGGTTTCAATGTGAAAATAGCAACGCTGTATGTCTGTTTTATTTATTTTATACCAATACCTATTTACAGTTTATACAAAATCAAATACATTTTGCTAGTGTGGGTTATTAATATAGACGTTTTTGGCTAAAGGCAAAACCGGAATGAGTCCGGTATCATGAGACCAAGTGTAAATTGGGTGATGTAATTTTAATGCAAAAAAGTAACCGACTTAATGAAAATAAAGGTTTTACTATATAAACAAACTGGCGTGCGAAATCAACTATCAAATTGTAGCCAGCACATTCTTTGCTAATACAAATATTTACTTGAAACCTTGACCGTGTCTTTATTGCAAACTGCAAAGGAATGGTAAATCAAATTTATTCGCCGTGATCAAGAATTTTTCAGTGTTAGTGTTCACACAAAAAAGTACTTTACGTTTTAACTGTGAAGGTTTGCACCCCTATCCTCACAAACGCATCAGACGTGATAACCATCACATCACTTCAATTACAACATTTTCGAAAATCAGAGTGACACCACACAAAAATATCGACATGATAAAGCAAAAGAGAAATAGTAATTTTACTAGCATAACATATAGTAATACTTAAAACATTATTATTAAAATAATAATACAAACAATTATATATAGAGATACAGGTTTTACTTAAAAAATATTTAAAACTAAATGTCATCACTGAATCTTGGTAGTAAGTTCCGTCCCTTCAAGATTATTGTCAACTATGCTAATTTGTGTTTCATCGTTACGAAAAAGTAGGGGAATTCCCGAATCACGATTTCCTATTTTACCTTCTATCGATAGGGCTCGCAGTAGTATTTCTAGTTCTTCTTCAGAATTTGCTTCTGAAATTTTTGTTGTAAGAGCTCCACTTAAAACTTGCTGTACTGCTGGATGTTGTCCCAATAGGATTAAAGGTACACCACGTTTCGAAAGTTCCTTTTCAATTGAACCAAGTCCACGAGCAGCCGTGAAATCAAACTCGTTCACATGCCTACAGTCCAGAACCATCGGCAGAGTTCCATGTTGAACAACAGCTTTAGCCAATCCACTGCGTACCCATTCAATAGCTGGAAAATATAGTAAACTATGCCGCGGCCGAATCATTACAAATTCTATTTCTGATGGTGTTTTTTGTTTTTCAATTAATAAATCCGGTCTTGCTGCACGATAAACTAAAAATGCTAGATCTGTTGCGACACCAGCTAATAATCCGATTTCGACACCAAGGCCTAAACTTAACACAAATGTTACAGCTCCTGGTAATAATTCTCTTCTACTGCATCGCCATAATGGGCGAACTACTTCGTATTCTATCATAAAAATTACAGCTGATATAATAACAGCACTAAGGGCTGCTTTTGGAATATATTGGAAATACGGCGTGAGTATACCGACCGCCAATAAAACTAAGATTGCTGTGTATATACCACCGATTGGTGTCTTAACACCACTTGCATGGTTTACAGCACTTCGAGAGAACGATCCGGTCACTGGCATTGATGAAAAAAATGATCCAAGTATATTACTCAATGATAATGCAAACATCTCTTTTGTCGGATCAACACCACTTCCACCGAATGCTTTTGAAATCGCAACATTACCTAAAACGGCAATTATTGGCAACAAAGCTATAGATGACCCAAGTGATTTGACCTATAAATAATAAAATTCGTCTATCATTTATTCATATTAAATAAAAATATGGACGTTTACCATTTCTATAAAACCTAGATGTACTTCTGTATCTCCATTTGGCAGCGGTTCATCAAGTTCTTGAGTTGTTTCAAAATTTGGAATTCCAACTGGAGGAAATCCACTTTTTACCATACCAGTCAGTAAAAAATAGCCTTTGCCATTATTGAATGTCTTGTATGCCAGCAGGCTCGATAATAATACAATCAGTGCATTTCGCGCTGTTGCTATAGCCCAAAATACGCCACCGAGTAGTTTTCGTTTTGAATTAGCATCATCCGGTGTTTTAATGTCTTTCAATTTCTAAAAAAAACAAGAAAAAATTGTTTAATTTACTTTATTACGTTTATGTATTAATACTACTTACTCTTAATAAAAGGGCTGCGGCTAAACATGTAAATCCCAACAAACAATCACCCAATCTCACATTTGGTAAATTAGTAATCACAGAATATATAGTTTCTAAAAATCCAGATCCAGATCCACCTCGCAGTCCCAGGAGTCCCTTTAATTGTGATGATGCAATAATTAAGGCGGTGGCCGAAGTGAATCCTACTGTAACAGGTAAAGAAATTAAATCGACGAGGGCTCCCAGCCGGCATACTGCGATTAAAGCTTGTACTACACCCGATAACAAACATAATAAAATTGCTAGGTCAGCTCCAGCATGTTTTCCTATTTGCGTATGTTTACTTGTCATCAATGCTAAAAGAGCTGTTGGGCCAATTGTTACTTCAGGACAACTTCCTAGTACAGCGTAAACGAAACCGCCCATAAATGCCGAATATAAACCATATTGAGGTTCTAGTCCTGCCAGAGTTGCATATGCTAATGCTTGTGGTATAACGGTTAAACCAACTGTGATACCGGCTATAAAATCACTTAACGCTACGTGGGAAGAATACCCTCGCATCCATCGTAAACCAGGAAGTATTCTTTCCATACGGGTTAAACCCATTTTATTTAAATCCTCCTGTTGATCCTCAATTTTGGCAGCTTTTTAATGTGAAGTCAAATTGTTAGTATTATTTCGGTCGTGTGACTCTATTGCGTTCCACTAAAAAAAAAATTAGACAAAATAAATTTCAATTAGATTACAAAGAATTTCAAATATATTTTTTTTAACTTCTAGGTGATGATGGCCTACTACCATCTTCTATTGGTTTAATTAGATCATAAAAGATATTCTAGTTAAAGAGATTACTGTTTTGATAAGTAATTGAATAAATACAATATTGTAGTGATTTTGGTGTGAATTATAGCGATCAATATTGATAATAGCCATCTTCTCGTTGCGATTGTAGTAAATTTGGATGACTAATCATTACTAAACATTTTCGAATAAGAATTGAGTAATTAGCATTTTCAGTATAATACAGATTTTCACCGTCTGCCTGTTAATACATAACTCATATATCGCACCTATAAATTTTAAATTAAAACTGATTTGATTCGCACGCATAAGTATGATTAAGCATACTAGCTTTGCTATAGGTGAGTAATGTGCGATTAAAGCGAACTTAAAGATTCGGAAGAGCTTTATACAACCTTTTAACATTAACCATCGATTTTTATGCTTAAAAAAGATTCGATCCAGAACTAGCTCTTTGGATTTTACTAGACAAACCGCCAAGCCATCGTTGTCAAAAGCAACCTCTGCATCTATTAACTTTTGGGTCTCTTATTAAAGGTAAAGGTAACATTGTGTGTTCAAATTTTGTCATACTTAGCATCACAGGGGTAACACTGATTACAGAAGTCATTATTATTCTGTAAACTAAGCGTTTACTAAGTCAGGTAAGTATAATTACACGGTTATTAATTTTTAAATTGCTAAACAGCTAACATAATTTTTGACGAATATTGAAGTGCTTCTAGCCGAACAGCATAACAAACAACGAACTGCACATGAGAAACTCGAAACATTCACACAATGAAACGAAAATGGAGATGGATAGGAATTCACCGAGTGATGTAACAAGAATGTCATTGAAATCAAACCCGCAAGAGGAAATAAAAGTCAGAAGACTAGGAATAATTTGAAAAGAACTGACGCTAGCGAAAACATGGGTGGAAATGAAAGCAATATCCCCCAACAGAGTAAGATGCTTAAAGCGTGCTTAAATGGTTGCGATTTTTAATTAATTTCAAACAAAGCCAGTTTTCTAGCAAGGCTGATAAAATTTATATTTTCGTAAACAAAATATTTGTCTTTCAAGATGCAAGTAATCTTATAAAATAGGTAGCAAGATCACTACAAGTGTATTGAGAAAATTAAAATTTTAATTTATGATAATGAAGTTGAAAACAATTTAAATTGCCGACATATGGTTAGTAACTATGCATGCATTGTTTTGTTTTTGGATTAATTATAACTACCGACGAAGTGTAGAAATAATCTGTGACTAATTATAAGACTAAATAATTTGACAAGTAAGTAATGTTAATAGGTTGGCAATATATGATAAGGTAACCACATTTTATCGTTTTGCTTATTGCTGATAAACGTGCTGCATCTTCTATATTTAAAAAAAAATGCTTGATTGTTCTGGTTCTCAATGATAATAATAGAAATAACTGAAAAAATAAAATAAATCAAAATTATATATTTATTATACTTGTACGAAAACTAATACAAGATTGATGAATATTAGTATAACTATTAGTTCCAAGTTCTTAAAGAACCACAAATCGGCAATGAGCAGTCAAATTTGTTGTTTGACAAAAAAATGCTCAGCCCTGATAGTATTTGTTCAGTTTTTGGCAACCGTTGTACTCAGAAGCGATACCTACAGAAAGGCTTCAGCAACGCAATATGTAGATAGATGGCTATAATGAAAGTCTGAGTTCGTACTGACGACGACGTAAAGTTAGGACAGCTTAGTGGTCCGAACTAGATTACATAGAAAAAACTAATAAAAATAAGTCAGTTTTTGACAGGAAATTTTAGACCCATATTATAATATATTCAGCAAAATAATTCAGTAACTGACCGACCCGGACTGGACCTATACCGCTAAAGTTTTACATTTTAAGCTATTTTTTTCTGAATATGGCTACGAAGCTTTAGATGGCCCTTCTGAAAACAGACCTTTCCAAGTTATGAAGACCGCATCGATATTGGCCTAAAATTCGTCAGCGCATTCCATTGTCGGGTGTTTTCGCTGCAATTGAGAACCGAATTTGAATTTCTTATTTAAGTACTTAATACCTCCGATAGAGGGTTTATATCAAAAGTGTGTATGACAGTAGATTTGTCAATTAGTTTCTTTAATTAGAATTCGGATGTAAATTTCTGTTTTTGAAATTTAGTATTTAGCAAATTGGTCAAAATTATTTACTGTATTTCTATATGCTTTAGATTTAACAAGTGCGGAAGTTTTACTAGTCCTAAATTTTTAAATGTTTTTATAAGTGATTTGATATAGAAGTGATCGAAACAGACGATTTTTATTTTATAATGTCTGGTAAATTGACCAGCTTATCAATAGGCCAATAGTATGATTATAACGGGTTTTCCAATAAGAGGTTTCATTTTGATATAAAAAAAACGAAAATGATATCAGCCAAATGGCCGCCACGGCTACGCTTGCAGCACCATATCCTTTTCATGAAATTTTCCTCGGTAACTTCACGAATTCCATCTTTAAGGTCTTGAATCGATTGTGGAGCATTGGCATAGACCTTAACTTTCACGTGGCCCCAAAGAAGAAAGTCCAAGGTGTTAAATAAATGTCGTCCACATCAATATATTCTAATTCCGCCCATAAAAAATCATTAATCATAGTTTGGTAGCGGAATCCATTCACCGTAACAGTTGCACCAGCCTCATTTTTGAAAAAGTAGGGTCCAAGCATACCGCCAGCCTAAAAACCACACCAAACAAAGACACGTTGAGGATGGAGAGGCTTTTCAATAATCATTCTTGGATTTTCTGAGCCCCAAACGCGACAATTCAGCTTTTTAACGTAGCCTCCAAGGTGAAAATGGGCCTCATCACTGAAGATGATTTTTCGATGAAAATCCAGATCATCTTGATGTATTTGAAGGACCCAATCAGCGAAGATACGACGTTTATGGTGATCGACCGGCTTGAGTTCTTGTGCTGACTGTACTTTAAAAGCCTGGGTGATATCAACTTCGAAGCCCATTGCACATGTTTAGCATTGTACTCACCCCCTGCTAGAAATTCCCAACTTATTAAACAAATCGATAAATTGCTGCTTTTTAATTACATGTTTCGGTGGTCAGTAGGCAGCCGATATTACAGTAGATATTTGGAGGTTCGATGTGATTTTTCGCATATTTCTGGAGCTCATAATGCTTTAATCATCTTTTTATTAGGACTGCAGTGCCGCCGTGTGCTTTTATAGAAATAGCCGTCAATATAAAAAAAATTTTGTTTTGTGACATTTGTTTCAGATATTAACGTAACGACTATATTTTGTTCGATAAGAAAGGTTTGTACCTCAGCTTTAAGTTGCGAAAGCTCGTTTGCATTCCAAATAGCTATTTTTAGAATTGTCATTTTTGATTTTTGACTATAATTTGCATAAGCGTATTTATATTTTGCATCATCAAGTTCATTTGTCTTTCCATCATCATCATCATGAAACTTTGGATGGTCTCGGTTAATTTATTTACCGTGGTATATGAATGCTTAGGTCCTCTTCATTATAAAATAAACTTTGAATTTCTGTTTGTTACCTTTTAGGATAATTGCATAAGAAACACCTGAATGTCTCCAAGTTATCATTTTGTGTGATTGCACTCGTTGGTTTGGTAAGTATTTTTTGGTAACATGGCCTTCTAATTAAATTGCATATTGAACATTTGTTGCTTAGCTCTCATTTTAGAGTTTATTCTCCATTTTCAGTCCAGATACACCGCGCAACCCCTGTAATTTGCAGTGTGATTTTCACCGCAGTGACTACAACGTTTCACAGATGGGACACAGACTTCCACCGAGCTTAAGTTCTATAATTTTATCGTTTTCTGCCATATCTTTAATGGTATAGCACATAACGAACCATTATCAAATTAATACAATGGCTTAAAATAAGAAAAATGTACTATTTTTTCTAAAATGGGCCGATACCAAGTTTTCGGCTAAAATATGTAATCATAAGTGCATATTCAAAATTTTCGTTTTTTTTATCTCATAAACAAAAAACAACGAATTCTAATAATCTGTTTATTGGTAATTTAAAGATATTTTTAAAACACCTACAATTTCCAGTCAGCCATGATGATATACGAGTACCAGTTCACAACACGATCTTTTAGTTCAAATGCATATGGTTCTCATCAAATTCGACCAACATCAATAAATTTTCGATAAGGTATAGAAACTTAAAAAAAAAAAAAAAAAAATCAAACGGAGGAAATAAAGAATTTTACACACGAAGATGCTATTCATACATCCATCATTCGGCAACGTAATTATATCGTTGCGGATAACGTTATGCCAAAACATTTTGGCGTTTGTGTTTATCTTTATTTTTTCTTTGCGTTTCGTTTATTTATCCAGTTAATCGATTTTTTTTGTATTATTTACCTATTTTGTGCTTATCTAAATATGATAATTCACGGGTAGAATTTTTATTTTATTTTATTTGAATTGCTTATCTAGTATGGTTAGATATACATATAGTGAGAGCACTAACAGATAATGAGTTTAATTAGAACTTAATTAGAGCCATAGAAAGAATTATCAATGATAATATATTAACGCAATAAATCTTCAGAAATAATTGAAGTGATAACAAATATATGCTCGTTGATTAGAATATGTAGAATGGGATTTATGTAAATTCTATCGCATAAATAATTTTTTTACCACAGGAAAATAGTAAGATTACAATTAAACAAAGAGGTTATTTATATTATGTGTACTTAATTTAAATGTAAGATCTGTCGGAAATAACAAATTCATTGGAGGATTAATATGATATTAACCGAACCTAACTTTATAGATAAGAACTTGTTTTGAAATGAAAAAATCTAAACTGATAAATAGGGCAGAACCTGATTTAAGAAGCATACGGTGATAACACAGAAAATTACATAAATATAATTGATAAAATATGGTGGATTTAGATCCTTACAATTATCATAATTGGTGAATTCAAAGCTATCATCGAATAGTTTGAAGCTAGAAGAGATCTCTTTTTTATGAAAGTAATGCCACCATAGGGAATCAAATATTGACTTTACACTTGAGACCTGCGGTATACTGAGAAAAGCAACTCAATGAGCTGTAAAAGAATAAAAGACGTTGAGTGACAGAGCAAAATTTCCTACCTAGCATTTTGTGAGCGCATAGAGTGATAAAAATCTTCGGACAAGGTCCCCTGATATTCACTTGTAAGTGCCGATTGGGAGAAATTTGATCAACTATTGGAAACTACCGGCAGGTAACTTAAGTTTTACATCAAGTGTACAAAGGAAGCACTAAATTACGTACTCACTTATCTACGGGGGTACGACGGTTGTACAAGCTCCCCGCGCTGCATCCTGTGTAACGCCCTGGGTAAGGCCCTGATTGATTAATTTCAAAAGGAATAACCAAGGCGTCGCAACTGGAAATGATGAACTGAGTGCATGACTGAATGCATGGGCAAATTTACTTTTGTCATCAGTATATAGGTGGGAAACCCAGAACAAAATAATCCAACATGAAGAAAATAGATAAGGAAGAAACGTATGGTGCACGGAACGGAGACCCAGTGCCGGCGAGTGGAGAGAGTGTGCAAGCGGGCTCTAAGTCGTCGTTATCAAATGATCGAAAAAGTTTCAGAAGTGGTGCACTTGGCAGCTGAATCTGATAATACAACAAGCACTGCTACTGCTGTGGCAAACTTGGCTGCAGTAACAGTAAATTTTACAAGGGAAAACGAGAACCCATTTCTGAGGGATAACAAAATCTTGAGATGTCCAACAATTAAAAAAGCTAATTCAAAAAGAGATATTAGAAAGAATAATCCATATTCATCAAGAAAAGAGAGTGAAGATAAAACTATCTCAAACATAGAGAGTGAAAACCGGAATCTTTATGCAAATCTGTAGACTCTAGAAGAAATGGTGTCAAAGTTGAAAAACGAAGGTATCTTATTAAAAAAAAGAAAATGAAGACCTAAAACGCATCATTCAAGCGGGTGGACATTACAATAAGGATACCATAAAATACCAAATAGATGAAGAAGAACGCGAGCGAGAAATTCATCCGAATAAGAAATCTGAAAGTCTCAGTGGACACTCGTGAAAAAAAAACCTAAAAGAAGAGTAACAATAAATATGGAAGTTACTGACGAAGACGAGCCACCAAGAGAAACTGCTTGGGCATTGAAAAAAAGCAAGCCCACAAAGAAAAAAAAGCAGAATCATTCGCCACATTATATTGGACAAGCAGCACTTAACACGAGTTATGATAAAACTCAACAGAAAGAAAACCAAAAGCAACCAGAAAATATATAGCAAGTAACCCGGACATCTGTATCAGGTAAAACGACTATACTCAGAGCAATAAAAATCCTAAACCAGAGAAAATAATTCAGCCACCACCTATTAATATAGTTGAGGTGAAATACTACCCTTTACTATCAATGTCTTGATGAAAAATATCACGGATAAAGATTACACGCTATTAGCATTAAACAACGATGTCTGGAAGGTAAATGTACCAGACTCAGAAACATACCGTATACTTACCATGAAGCTTAACGCTGACAAGTTTCAGTGGTATACTTATAAAGACAAGCAAGCTAGACCAATTAAGATTATGGCTTAAATTCGATTATGAATCGAACTGCGGCTAATAAAACCAAGCTTAATAACTTATGTAAAAACCTGAAATATATTATCAGGAAAGTTAAAAATTAAACAATAGAATTCGCAGACAATCTACGAATGAAAATGTTAATTTTGTACACAGATCAAATAAAGTTTGAAGTACGCTCCTGTAACGCTCCGTGAAGTAAAAGAAGAAAAAAAAAATTTAAATCCGAAAAAAGCTCCTGGATATGATTTAATAACTGGGCAAATTATAAAAGAACTACCAGACAAAGCAATACCCAAAATTCTGCACATAATCAGTGCTGCGTTTAGATTAAGATACGTTCCAAGGCAGTGGAAGGTAGCAGAAGTGATCATGATTTTAAAGCCAAACAAAAATAATAACGATAAAAAGTCATTTAGACCAATATCTCTACTTCCTACTATATCGAAGATATTTGAAAAACTACTTCTGAAGAGACTAAAGCCTATAATAAAGGATAATGATCTTATACCTGCTTATCAGTTTAAATTCAGAGAAAAACATTCGACCCTAGAGCAAGTTCACAGAATCAAGGATATTATAGAACGTACTCTAGAAACGAAAAAGATATGTTCAAGTCTGTTCTTGGATGTAGCGCAAGCATTTTATCGTATATGGCACAAAGGATTAGAGTACAAGTTGCATCGAGATATTCCTAAACAATATTATGAAATCCTACAATCTTACATAACCGACAGGCATTTCCGTGTAAAATATGAAGATGAATATTTGGATCTAAAGAAAATTTCAGCAGGAGTGCCGCAAGGAAGCGTTTTGGGCCCCATCTTATACTTCCTGTACACACGAGACATACCACTAATGAAAGAAACAACCATAGCTACATTTGCTGATGACACAGCAATTTTGGTAAAAATTACAAACATTGATTAATACAGTTAGTAACTGGATGAATAAATCGAGAATTAAGATCAAAATCGGTTCATGTGAATTTTACTAATAAAACAAACTATATCAGTATACCAATCGTAATAAACTCTAAACAAGTCCCTTATGCAAATACAGCAAAATATCTAGGGATGACGCTAAATTCCAAACTTAAATGGAAAGTCAAAAAGAAAAAGAACGAATTAAACATCAAATAGAGGAAAATGTATTGGCTCATAGGTAGAGACACTGAACTATCTATACATAATAAATTGCTCCTATATCGGCAAACTCTTAAACCTGTGTGGACTTACAAATTACAGCTTTGGGGCTGTACTAAGAAAACAAACGTTAAGATAATTCAGACGTTCCAAAATAAAGTACTTCAGAATATTGTAAATGCCCCGTGGTACATTAGAAATGAAGACCTGCACCGTGACATAAAGATGGAAGACGTCAATGAAGTAATTGTAGTTTATGCTGCCAAACATGATTCACGCCTTCAACAACATGAGAATATCGAAATACGTCGTATGCTGGACTGACCGATAGTAATACGACGTCTACAAAGAACCAAACCAATGGATCTAGTGATTGCAAACTAAAATAATACTATATTATAGCAAATATTTATTTAAATAAATAATTATATTTATCTTTGGGACTAGCCATTGGGCTTTATCCCAACAAATGTGAACTAAATTAAGATAAAAAAATTGCTAGATGACTTATAAAATAAGTCAGTTGTAATAATAATAAATATAAGAAAAAAAAAAAAAAAAACTTATGACAAATGCAATCTTCGGAAACCTTCTTAGAAACATAAGCTACCTTGGTGGACAGTGGACACACGATTCGTTTACTACAAGGCGGTGTTTCTTTGTCTTTTATTACAAGCATCCTGGATGTTTGTTTGATAAACCTAAAGTTTGGAAAACTGACGAGATCAATTATCACAAGAGACGAACGGGATTCAACTTACTCAAAATTTTATAGATCTATCATGATTCTACCAGTCTTCGGTAAATACTATGGCAAGGTATTATGTATATATTTTTCAGAGAAGTGGTGAGTACAGAGAAAAAATATTTTACATTGATTGCTTCCGAATTTGCTTTGAAAATAGTATCCATTCTCATATGTAGGGATGCAATTCAATTCTCGAAGGGCAACTGTCTAAACTTTTTTATTACTTTGTGGCGAAGACTTTTATCCTATTATGGTCTTAGTTTAACTGTTCAAACCCTACGTTCGTCACTTTTATAGTTTTAAACTTTAAATTAACGTATTATTTCCTACTTTTTTCACACCAAAAGAAAAGACAGCAATCGCTAAACGTAAACTATGCCATGTTTCCGTGTCAACCTTAAATGCCCATAACTACCATTGCAATGAAAAATATTTTAGTTCCAATTGATTTTTCATCCAAAATACAACATTTGGCAAATCTCTGCGATCGTCTAAAAGCAGAAAGTCGTTAAACTTTGAAATTGAATTGTTTTGCATTTGGTTAACTCAACCTTTTAATTTTTAACGATTTTTTTTATTGAATTCCGTTTAAGTTATAATTATTTACTTGTGACAGACCTATAAACGCCACACTCTTTATCGATTGGGATTTTATAGAAACGTCCATTGGCCGCGCCTGGCATTTTTTAATATATATATATATATATATATATATATATATATATATATATATATATATATATATATATATATATATATATATATATATATATATATATATATATATATATATATATATATATATATATATATATATATATATATATATATATATATATATATATATATATATATATATATATATATATATATATATATATATATATATATATATATATATATATATATAGATAAATATATATATATATATATATATATATATATATATATATATATATATATATATTTATATTATACTAGTATATAGTAAAGCATTGATTATTTAAAAATTACTTATATAATAGTTTTGTTCTACTGCAAAAATATTTAGATAAATAATAAAGGTGGGCTTAACTTTATTGATATTGTGGCGGCACCAAACATCAATTCATCAAACGACAATAAATTGATGTTCACGTCAACGTTTATGGGTGGGAGACTTTAGCTAATTGTCCAAAAATAAAATGGCTCTAATATAAATATATAAACATGATAATGTTTAATAAATATTACACTACTATGTGAAGGTTAATGAAATGCATCTATTAACACGAACCAAACACGATAATGCGGAAGAAGTGAGTTAAATTATGTATATATGTATGTGACTTTTTGTTTAGAAATTAAATGTGTGATATTGTGTTGTAGCGAACATATCTTTACGCTACAGATAATTAATTATTCAGATATTTCGTGTCCGAAGTAATAAGATCCAAGTGGAAACACGAAATCTATATAATATTAGATATTCGTTATATAGAAGTATTGTAGTGGATGAGCCACATAAACGAAAAATAGTTCTTCAATGTACAAACTGTCAGGAATTTGGTCACTCACGAAACTATTGCAAACTACCGGCAGTTTGTACCGAACTACAGAGGATTCGCAGCGTACAAAGAGTTAAGGGAAAAAATGACTCGACGACAAATAGTCGAGCAACAAGTGCTAAATAAAACTGCAACAGAAATACCAGGTTCAGCAAATCAAAAACTATATTATGCGGAAGCAGTTAAACTTTCACATCATTAATCATCCTAGTAGAAAACAGCAAGGACGAACAGCTATTATATTAAAGAGCAAAGTAAGACATTATGAGCTCCAAAAATATTGCGAGAAGCATAATTAAGAAGCATAATTAGTCTCTGCCTAGAAGAGTAGTGAGGGCAATGTGTCGTCTCTTCAGTTAACTGTCCGCCGTGGCATTTAATCCAAAACAAGGATACATTTGTAAACTACTTCAAAACGTTGGGAGATAAGTTCCTTACAGAGGGTGACTACAATGCCAATAATATCCAATGGGGCTTAAGACTAATATCTCCGAGTGGCAGACAACTTTGGGTATGTATGCAAGATACCGAAATTGATGATGTAGTGTGTCAGCAGCTCTTAATGGCAAAACAGGCAATACGTAGACAATGACAACTGCAAATATTAAATGGTCGCAAAACAAAGCTACATAAAGCTATGAAAAGTCTAAAATTAGATTTATTAAAAGAACGTGATGTAGGTGTGATGTAGGTGAAGCCCCAGATTACTCACTTTGGAATGCCACAAGCAGGCTGGAACGTCCTACACTGCCATGCCTAGCGATTCGTCTCACAGACGAAGACTGGGCTTAAAAAGAGTTAGCGAGTTATTGGCTGAAACACTCAAACGAACAAATTGTAACCCAAGAATTACTAAGTGCTTGAGTATATACTTTAAAAATCCAGGGAATCACATTCAAATGGTAAAAAGTTTGAAAAAATTATTAAGAAAAGCATTGAACCAAAAAGCACCTGGACATGATACTTAAACTTAAAACTTAATAAATTAATGACGTATATTTTCAATGCTATAATGGAAACGGAATACTTTCCCGTAACTTGGAAAACTTTATAAATCATTATGATTCCTAAACCTGGTAAAGATGAAACGAAGGTAGACTCTTATCGCCCAATCAGTTTACTACCGATTCTCTCTAAGCTCGTTGAAAAAATGTTATTTAAAAAACTTAAACCAACTCTAGTTCACAAAAATGTATTCCATATCATCAGTTCAAGGATAGAGAAGGACAACGAACGGTTAAGGAAGTTCTCAGAGTCGCATCTAAAATGAGGAACTGTCTGGAACAAAAAAATATTGTTTTGCAGAATTTATGGACATCGCTCAAGCTTTCGGTTAAGTATATGGCATAAAGAACTTATACACAAAATTAGAACACTGCTACCGCCAAGTTTTTACGCACTAATTAAAAGCTTTTTACTTGACCGAACACTCCTGGTGAAATATAACTGTGCCACCAGCTATTTATACGAAATCCATGAGGTCCCACAAGGTAGCGTACTGGGTCCGGTACTATATTTGATCTTTACAGCAGGCCTACCAACATCAAGGAATGGACAAGTTTTAATATTTGCGGATGACACAGCAATACTAGCTACGCATTAATATCCCACGATAGCTTCAAAAAATTTGCAAGCTTATTTAGACGAAGTAGAAAAATGGCTGAATAAATGGAGAATTAAGCTTAACGAGCGAAAATTAGCACACATTACGTTCACACTTCGCAAACTTACCTTTCCACCAGTAAGATTAAATAATATCGTAAGATTAAATTATATAGGGTGCCCCCGGCTGCGAGAAGAGCAGCGTATTCTTAAACTGTACTCATCCGGGAGAACTGTACTTTATCCAGATTGCTTAACAACATGCAATGTGGAAATCAGAACGCAACCGTAAAGGTGGTCGTTAAAAATCAATAATGAATATCCTCAAAATAGTAATATGAAATGCAAAAGGCAAAGCACAACACAAAGCTGAGGTTCAAGCATTCCTCATTGAGCACAATACTGATTAATGTTAATATCTGAAACACGCTTTACAAATAAGAACTATTTCAAAATTAATGGATAGGTGTGTGATAAGACACTAAGCATCCGGATGGCAAAGCACATGGTGGCACAACTGTTCTGATTAAAAGAAGATTAAACCAACAAAAGCGTATAGCGTACGCTATAAAACACAGTTCATGAATTATTTTAACCAGTTGGGTAATAAATTCATTGCAGGGGAGATTACAATGCTAAACATATCCACTGGGGGTCAATGCTAACATCACCGAAGGACAGACAACGTTTTGAAGCGATAGAGGAACAGAGTTTGGATTACTTACCAGTTGGTCAACCCACCTACTGGTCAACAGATAAAAAAAAGATTCCTGAGCTAATTGACTTTTGCGTAACGAAGGGTATTGCACGCACACATGTTAAAGGAACCAGCTATTATATGATCTGTCCTCTGATTATTCACCTGTAATAGTAATGTTAAGCATCGATGTTCTAAAGGTAGAAATGCCGGAACGTCTCACAAACAAGCGAACGAAATGGGACCAATACCTTGAACTCAAATATGGCCAGTTCTGAGTTCCATGTAATTTCAAGCGTTTTTACTGTATCATCGACATTTATGGAACACAATCCGCCTTCTCGGTCACTTTTAGGTACATGAATTATTAATTTTTTTGTTGCGTTACTAGCCCATTTTATAAGATGAATACTCCTGCCTTTAGGAGTTGTATGAGCTGAGATAGAACTTCCATTGCCTGACTTAATGTATCCGCTCCTAAGAAGGTCATCTACGTCAAATATCTTAACGTAATTTTTCCTTTTCATCATTTGCCAGTTGATACATTACTTTAGTAGCTACTTTAATGTCGCTGCTTTAGGCCAATATGTATCTGTTTTAAGCTAAAACGTTTTGATTTCTTGTTTTGGTGATTCTCTCGTTAGCAAGCTCTAGTACTTTCTATCATTTTTTGATGAAAATTTGACGGAATATCTATTCTATGTGTTTTATCCATTTTATTTAGATTGATATAATGTCCTGTTTTAATGTTGAGCCATTTAATTTTAATTCGTTTAAAGATACACTTGAAGTTGTATTGGCTGAACTATCTAAAACGACTCATAGATTCGTTGTTGTGCTTTCTTATATTTTTACGAAGAATAAATTCGAATACAATAACTTCGAATTCTCAAAGAATAAAACGGCAATGGCAAGAAGCCAACTCTTTTAATAAAATGGAAACTTAACCGCGCTATTAAAACTCTAAAAATTGAATTGAAAGAAACACGAAACCAGACTTTACAGAATTATTTAAGAGAACTCTCGGCCACCGAAAGAACAGATTACTTTTTGGGGAAGGCAACAAAAAATTTAAAAAACAAATAATTAATTCAAATTAACTGAGACGAAGCGATGCAGGAAAGGCTTCTCATCTAAAGGAAGTGTTTGTACTCCATTAAAATGCAAATAAATTTGATTTCTCTGAGCAAACAAATAATGATTCCTCCTTTAAGCCAATTAAGTTTAAGTGGAAAAGTGTAAAGAATACAATCAAATATCATATAAGCCCGAAAAAGGCACCGGGATATAATCTTATTTAAAGAAAATGTTTAAGAGAATTACCTGATAAATGTTTAAAACTAATAACATTCACGTTCAACGTGATCGCATGATGGTTATATTATACCCCATAAATGGAAAATTTCCCTTAGCACAATGATACAAAAGCCCGGGAAAATGAAACACAAATATCGTCATACCGACATGCAACAAGCATACTTCCCACAATATAGAAAAAATGATACTAAGTAAACTTAAACCAACTATTATTGGAAGAGCATCAGGTTAATGTACTTATTATACAAAGCCAATCTACCTATTACTAAAAAAGTAATAATATCAACATTTGCATGATACGGCTATCTTGATGTCACACAAAAACTCTCACACTGCCTCAAGAGAATTGCAAAACCATCTGTGCAAAATTGAGTAATGGCTAAAAACTGGCGAATGAAAATGAGTGAAAATAAATTGGCTCACTTCAAGTTCTTGCTCACTAAAACCGTGTGAATATCCCTAACAAACAAAGGTTAAATACTTAGGTTTACACCTTGACCGAAGGCTAACCTAGAAAAATCATATCGAAGCGAAGCGCAACCAAATTAAAATAACTGTTTCGAAAATGTACTGGCTGATAGGAAGAAAATCAAAAATATCTTTACGCAGTAAATTGTTGCTATACAAAGCTATAATAGCCCATATGGACCTATGGAATTCAGTTGTGGAGATCTACCAGAGAAAAAATAAAGAACTCCTGTAACGAATACAAGCAAAAATATTCGAAACGACACCATACACGATGACTTTGCAAGTACAGGCTGGCTGGAGCAATGCAATGTGCAGATGGATATTTGAAAAAACGCGAACCTGTATTCGCGCGTCCTCGATTTGGCTAGTAATGGCGTAAAGTAGCACGTTAATTAAACGCGAAAGAGTTGGGAGAGCTTCGGCCCCAAAGCAGATTGCATAAAAATAAACAAACAAACAAACACGATGACTTGGTATTAAAACTACAAGTGCATCCCAACGAATTGACCAGGCCCCTATTTCTGTATACGATACGAATTTGTTTATAAATCGAAAATTCAGTTCGATACGAAAATACTTCAGTATTTCTGTATACGAATGTAAGATATATTTTAATTTTTGCAGTGTAGATATAGGGAAATTATTTTTTACGTGAAATATCCTTACAGTTAATAAATAACTGAATATGCTATATAAATGACAGTTGTTTGACAATAGCTGTGTTGCTTTCACAAAGCCGAAAAAGATTACAACAACAATTGCATTGTATAAAGCCGAATCGGCTTTATTATAAGCCAAAAAAATTTTTAGGTTTAGGGGAAATAAAACCATTTTATGGTTATGGTGTTCACCACAAGGCGGTAATTTTTTCAAATTTATTAATGAAAATCATATTTATAATCATAGAAACTATCATCACATCACACGATTCTTGTATATAATTTTTTTATTTACATAAATGTTTATAAAAATTTTGACATAAATGTTTTATAACCAAAACAGAAAAATTAAAATGCGCATGTAGCCAAAAGCTGTTGCTTTGAGATATTAAAGTAAAACTCGCTTAGCTTTACGAAAGCAACACAGCTAATGTGACATCTAGTTTTTGTAAAAATATACGCCAATAAAATAAATATTTATTATGTAACATAATAATATTATGTATAATCTATATTTATTTTTTAGTGTGATGATATAAATGGCGAAAGGGCGAACTCGGTTAAATTAAATCCAATTATGGATACAACGGACAATTTTAAACTTTCTGATACAATGTAAATTTACATATTTACATTAGCTGTAGCATATAAATATTTCAAATTATGGCTACAATTATGGCAGTGCAATACAAATTCGTTTTGGGTACCCTCCTGTGCTGGGTATAATGATTTTATAAACTTAGTCTTTTTCTGATATAAATTAGAAAAACGATTTTACTTTTTACCATAGGTTCACTTCCGATTGGCGGACCTTTTAAATACACATGTGACTGCATATTTCTAACCATTTTATTTTATTTGAAATTAAAGCTACGATTCTCTAAGTCGTGTCACTTCATGCGACGTTATAGCTGTCACGTCACTTGAAGTGAAAATCGGTATTCCTTTAGTCGATCGAAGTGACGTGACACGAAAAATGTAATTTACTATTTTTATCTGGCAACACCAAATTCGACAAGATCATTTAAAATCATACAAATTGTCAATTTTACTTGGATTTTCGTATAATGCATGTGGTTTGTTTAATAAAAAAATATAATAAATAAATGTGTATTGTTGACTTAATTTTTCATTATATTTTCTAGATAATTAAAATATTAATTTGAAAATAATTAAATTATGAAATATTCGAAAATTGCACATTATACAATTATTTTAGTTTTGATTTTGTACGATGAAAAATGTTGTTTTATACAAATAAATTACAAATATATTATAATAAATAATAAATTATAAAATTTACGATTTGCATTCTTCCATTTTATATGAATTTTCTTGCTGTCACTTCAAAATATCAAGCGTCGAAAAATATCATTTCATGCGACAATCAACTTGTCATACTAAGAGAATACGATTTCTGCCACTTCAAGTGACGATTGTCGCTTCAATCGACTAAAGAGAATACCAAAATATGACTGTCGCATCAAGTGACAGGTGACAAGACTACAGCATTAACCAGCGAGTCTGTAAGAATCTGTAACGAAACCTTACGGAATTGAATGAAGAGATTTTTTATACAATATTAAAATTTAAATAATTAAATATTTATATACCAATAACCAATCTAAAACTATTAACTACACGCAACTGTTTGACATTTCTTTCAGTTTGTGCGGTAATTTTCGCTCGTTACAGAATTGTTACGTGACAGTTCAAATTTAACGAAACTGAACGAAACTTTCTTAAAGAGCCGCTGGTCATGAACATAAATTTTCCTACTGTCGCATTCTTACGGAAATTTCTTACAGACTCGCTGGTTAATGCTTAAGGGAATAGAGGCTTATGACATATTCGGTCGCATTGTATCCTTTGTTTCTATTGAATGAGGGGTGTTCCTCCATAAATCTCTATTCCAACAAAAACTGTTTAGAAATTGTACCTTTTGTCCTTAATAATTTTTAAAATATTATATAATATTAAGTATGTATTAAGATTATTTAAAATTTATGCATATTTTATATTTATAATGCATATTTGATGTCGTTAACTAAATTGTCATCGAAAAAATAGCCATTCATGAACGAACAAAAACTGATAACGTTTCATGCCTACTCGAATTCGTATAAAAATCATACGTAATCGTATACGAAAATACCAATCACACGAAATCGTAAAATTTTTGTACGTATTCGGCCATTCGTATATAGAAATAGAGCCTCAGGGGTATACTAAACAACCAAGGTTACCGACCACTTAAAAGGGTATATGCACTTGCACTTACGAATCTTTAATTTAAATAATTTGCATATTTAAGGTTAATCTAATTAAAGAAATTGTCAACTCTAATATTAGGTATTAACAGTGGTTAAGAATTAAAAAATTATAATAATTTTAGCTTCTAACGAAGATTTGAATAAGAAGTATAGTTAGTTGTAGAAAGATTCAAGAATAAAGCCATTGGCACCATTATTAAAAAAAACTTGTTACGAATTCGGTGTGCATTAAACGGCAAATAGTTTCAGAAAGCTAAATATAGTTGACGTTAATTCTGAACAATATTTGGAAAAATAAATTTTTGCATGGGTTCAGAAATTTTCTAGAGTCTAGCTGAAAAACGGGACATTCTAGACGTGTTGGCTTTTTTAAATTTTAAAGCTGTTTTTACTGTTTGTGATTTTGCCAAATATTTATTGGGTGCAATAAGTATAATTATTTTATTGATTAATATTGTTCTGGGTTTTGTGACAGCCTTTTCTATTACAATTGTGTGCAAATTGACCCAGTGGCGTTTAAACATTGTTTAAAATGCCTAATTTGTTGTGGTTTAATGGTGAATGCAGACAATTTTTAGTTATTAATTTATTCTAGAAGCTTTCGGCTAATGCCATTCAAGAGTCAGCAGCCTTTGTCTGAAGACTTGAATAATAAAATAACCGGTTGTAGGATATTTGTGGAAAATGTTTTGAAGAAATTTTCTGATGTAGAAATTAAACTAGTGTTGCAGTTATTAAGTTGCTTGCACCTTTTGCTGCCGCATTTTGAGTTCAACAAAATCTACTAAATCTACAAAATCGTTTTCAGCTTCTTTATCGCAATAGGTGTTGACCGACGAGTCCTAAAGTCATTATGGTAATCAGTATTAGTCAAAGTGCTTCAAACTGGTATTTCTGGCTTAACATCTCTTTGCATAAATGTTAATATTTAAAAAAATAATGTGTGCCTAAAAAATCGGAATGAAACTCACACAAAAGTCAAGCTATATCAACATGTGGTACAAATAAGATGTCCTTTAATCTTTAAGTAAAAGCTTTTGCTCGAAAAATGTGGCTCCACCGCAATTCGAACCTTCTGCTACCGATAAAGATGATATAAGTTGAGGATCGGCGAGGATTTGCACGAAAAAGCACTATACATGGAACTTCAGCACAGCCACGAACAAAGTTTTAGACAACTGATGGTATAGTGAACTTATTTCAGATAATAATTTGCATTTACTCTATAATAACTTTTTACGGTTCGGTCATTTAAATGTGCTTAACATGTCTAAACATTTAAATGAGTTAACCGTTATATTGCGCAAGGTTCGGTTTGTTTTTTCTAAGGACTTCTCTATTAAATCTGTTATTCTATGGACTTGATCGATTGTGGAGTGTTTCTCTCTAAATCCAAACTGATGGGACAGAACAGCTCCTGATTTTACAATTTCTGGATTACTTCGTTTTATTAATAGTCTCTCAAACAGTTTTGACATAATCGGAAGAAGTGATATTGGCCTGTACGAGGTTAATTCACTTGGTGGCTTACCTGATTTAGGTATCATTATCACTTTGGCAAGTTTCCAAGATAGAGGGATATAACGTAGTCTAAAGGAAGCATTAATCATGTCCGATAATTTTTAAATAGCTTTATCAGGTAGTTGTTTAAGAATCTCTTCAGTTATCAAGTCCTGGTGATTTTGAAAGTACTTCATGGTTCTTTATTTCTTGCTTCACTTCTTTAGCATTAGTTAATGGGATTTCCTGTCGCAGGATGGTTGTATGGTTTTCAATCAGTATATACTGTTGATTAAGTGTTGTTAAATTGGGGTGCAATTTACTCTCGAGATGATCCTCAAACCTTTCTGCTTTTTCTTCATTGGTTTTAGGCACACGATTATTATTTATTAGGCATAACTGGCCTTTTCCAATATTTGATTGCTTTCCACAATGAATAATCACTATCTTTATCGTAGGTGAGAGATTGTAGGTATGAATTTATTGATTTATTTTCAAATTTTCGTATTTCTCTGTGTCTCGTGTACGTTGCCATTCCCTTCGGGCACTTATTTTCACTATAACTAGTGATTTAATTTCCATTGAGTAGAATTTGCCAGCTAATTTTTTATTTGTTGTATTAGGGCTTTTCCACGCTGCTTGCTGTATATCTTTGACGAGTTATTCCACCTCTTGTTCTAATGTTTCTTCTGATGAAAGTTGTGTGTTCAAAATGATGCTATTGTTTAGTTCATTCCTAAAATTTTCCAGTCAGTATATTTACTTGTTAACATTGGCTGCTTATCATTTGTAATTATTGTATCACTTATTATCATTAAAATGGAAGAGTTGTCAGATGTGGAGTCAGATCCTTCCTTGTATATAATCAACCTGGATTTTTCTTGTTATAAAGAAGTCAATTAGGTCTGGTGTTTTATTTTGATCACTGGGCCAGTAAGTTGGTTTTCCAGTAGAATGATTAATTAATTATTGCTTGATGATGCTGTTTCCCTTTAGTTGTTGTTAGTCTTGCTCCCCAGTCTGTATGTTTAGCGTTGAAGTCACCCCCGAGTATGAATTTTTCACCTAGCTGCTTGAAGAAATGTGTATAAGCATTCTCTTTGATGTTTTATCTAGGTGGGCAATATATTGCGGCTACCACTACTTTATGGTTGCGGGTATTAATGCTAACGCTCATTTCTTGTATTTCATCACTTTCAAGTTTTAGTTGCAGATCGTATTTAGTATCTTTTTTTTAAATCACGGCACTGCCCCCTCGTGCATTATTATTAGGATGTACTGCTGAGTGAACTTCGTAGCCACGGATTTTTATATGACTCTGAGTAGTAAGGTGTGTTTCAGATAATAAGCATATATTTATCTATTTTTCTAAATCAAGAAATAATTGTATTTCATGTTATCGTTGCAATATACCTTTGCAGTTCCATTAAAGAATTTTTAAATTATTTGCCATGTTAATTAGCAAAGAGAGGCTATCTCTGATACTGTTCGACTTTTTTCGAGTACTGTGATCCTTTTCAAGATTGCTATGAGGGTTCTTTCTTGGTTTTCTTATTGTGAACTAAGTCTATTAAGAATATCTTGTAGTATTTTATTAGTTTGGTTATGATTTTAATCATTAATTGAAGCAGAACTATGTTGCCTTCTCGAACTTCCAATAGTGAGTGCATCAGCATGTGTTACATTTAGATTAGTTCTTGAGAGCTTGTTTAATGTTTGGTGTGTCCTTAACTTTGTGGATATTCTTGATGAGGCTGAGTTAATTTTTGGCCTGGTACTTATTCATGTTTCCCTTGTTTTGTTGCGAATTTTTGCAGCTCTTTTATAACAATGCAACCTCTGTAGTTGGCTAGATGTTCCTCTTCACAGTTAACACATTTTGGTGGGTGTCTTTTTGTTTCATACATTCAGCCGTATGGTGTTTTGACGCATCTAGGCTCCTTATTACAAATTTTTGCGTGTGTTTGTAGACTTGGCACTTTTTGCACTGGGGAATCAGTTTAAATTATTTGACTGCTTCTATTTGCACTTTCATATGGAGTGTTTCGCTGATTGCATAAATATTTTTAACACATATAATGCAAGCGGTGTTTTGTCACCTCTTTTTAGCAGCTGTGTAACTTCTTTAATTTTATATCGTTTCTCCAAAAGATATTTTTTTATCTCTTCTGGTTTGAGTGAAGTTTCCTAATAATGACTTTGGTTTGTCTTGTCAGCTTATCTTCGTAGGAATACCATGTTGTTTTGTTTTCATTAAGAGCTCCTGTTAACTTTCTATAGCTATCACTGTCTAGGACATTTATTTTGATATCACCACTATTATATTTCTAATACTCTTCTAATTAATGCAATTGGATATTATAACTATGGAGGTGGCCGTGAAACTTTTTTCTTCAGTTGTACATTCTTACTTCCGATTGGAAGCTGCTCAATTGATTGTTTTAGTTCGGGTGAAACCTGTAGTGATTTACTCATCTTGCGTTTCTTATTTTTTTGTTACAGTGCAGAATCCATCCAGTTTCTCTATTGAGCTCTTCCTCGCCTGTTTCATATATAACCTTTACATGATCAATGGTATCGTGTTTTTGCTGCAGCTTAGAGGTCTCTTTCTCAGATATTACTGAATTTAGAGCACCTTTTAATTCCTTGTTTTCTCGCTTTTCGAGATTTTTGTTTAGATTTAACGTTAACTTTTCTATTTCGTAAATCTTATTTTACAGTTCTGTGTTATCCCTTTCCACGGTGTTCACAAATGGTGATGGTGATCTATCTACCCTGGGTTTTTATCCAAATGGCTTGAGTTGCCCTAGAGGGCTTTTAAACAATGCTTGGATCACGCCTCGTTAGAGGGTGGATTTGCCAGCTGTTTAGCTGCGGATTACTACCTGGGGTACAATGACTAGACTGCGTAGATGTATTTTTTAAAATACTAAAATTTACATGAATTTATCCAAGTCATATGCAGAGATATTTTATGTATGTCTATAATCCAAATTCAATTTAACAACTAAATTAGGAATTCGATCGAAATATTCGTATGGTGTCGATCATGAAGTAAAAAGGGAAGCCAGTACATAGTTCGGTAACTTTCTACATGCGGATCTTAAGGAACGGTACAGCGATCTCTAAAAATAAATTCTTCATTTTCTTCGCTGTAGACATCTATTTTACGATTAATGTATCTAACTGGGAAATGGTTCAATAAGTATTTCAATAAACACGAACGTGTAAAGTTCACGAAATTTATTAACAAAAATTTCCTACACAATTATTAATTTGCATCTTTTTTTGCGTGATCATGAACTTTCCCTCAGCTCAATCGATAATCATTGTTCAATTATTATTACATTTTGATCGCAAACTACAAATTCAAGAGATCATGCAAAAAAAAAAACCGGTAATCGCCAAAAAATCCCCGCTTCAGTAAATGAACATAATAGAAAACATTTTATATTTTAAGTACATAGTTTTTTTGTTCAAAATTAAAAAAAAATCTATTTTCTGTTCATTTTTTGCTCATCACTTGATAAATTATGGTTATATCTGTACTGTAATTACATTTATGTTTTTTGTATTTTGTTAATACAAATATAATAAATATATGTAATTTCAATACAGGGATGACGAAATATGTTTACCTAAATTATAGAATGCGCCATTTACAAAATATAGGTTATTGTGAATTATGCTTATAATTATAAAAATTGTTATAGCTATTTACATGCCATTAATGGCCCATCAAAGTGATATCTGAGAGGAATGCCACCAAAATTTCCTCTCAGACAACGCTGTACCATCCATTTAGGATAGGAACGCAGGACGTTCTTGAAGCAGCGTACTAGCTGTTTTTTACTTATTTAACGACATCAGGAATTTTCATCAAATTCTGGATTGAAGAGAACTCGAAAATCGTCCCCTATTTTGTTTCCAAAACAACATTTTTTAACGGGAGTCAAGAAAAAGTTCAACACTCAGATTGTCGAGGTCACCTCTACTGTAAAGCCACAAACAGCCTTAAAACACATGATTTTCCCTTTTTATCCACCAAATTTCAAATGATATAATTTCCATACTGATATAGCGCCATCGAATCGACTGGTATTCTTAGCTACTGCACTTGTCTAAGTTTTAATAGTTTTTGATTTTAAGCGCAAATGCAACAAACAGATCACTTTTAGTTACGGTCACTGATTTTGCGGAATTATCAAATTAAATCAGAATAATTTTTACAAGGTTTTTTTTATTTATTTTGTATTTCTACGAAACCCATAATTTTAACCACAACCATTTGCAACGTTAACAACTTTAAATCATATGGTTTAGCAATAATAAGATACACTACGATCCATCAAATTAGATTAAACCTAAATCTTTTAGCTTAATGCATTTACAACCACCCCAAATCGTTCGGCATATGTTCGAGCTAATTTAATAATGCCAAAAAAATTGCGTTTATCTAGAATTAATCAAAATAAATAACTGATAACAGCATATGCTTTTAATTATTCAATTAAATTTGATATGGATCGTGATTCGTGAATCACCAATTAAAACTTTCATCAATAGTTTTACGTTGTCATGTGTTTCCTCGGAGATCTAAATAATACACCGAATTTACGATATGTTTATTGATCTCATCGATTTTCTTAATTTGTAACATAACACAAACAAATCGATAGATTCACATATGACGGATCGTGTTTGTTTCAGGAAAAGATCCGAAAGTGATTATATAAGTTTGTCGATCGTTTTATGTACCTTAATATTGTTTACACTATTAATAATTTGATCACTATATTTACAGGTGTTTAAGCTACGTTTTAATGATTAACGTGCGCGATATATTAGTCACATGAATAAAAAAATAACTTATTTCAATTAAACTATAAATTGTTATGTAGCACAATAATCATAAATTATCAAACACTTTTTAATAAAAAAAAAATTAAAGAACAATTTAACTCCGTGAATAAATTTGATCGTTAGCTGATTAACGCACGATTGAGTTGATTCGCATCTCTCGCACAACTGAATAAACTGATGTTCACAATTCATACAAATTGGGAATTTTGTTTAGTTTGTTTGTTTTTTTTTTTTTTGTTACTCTTGTCATTGTTTAACATAGTCTGAGTGAGACACTGGAACGCCGACAAATCAATCATATTTGCAATTTTCGCTCAATCAAATATTCTACAGTTACCCCACCTAAAAATTATAGTTTTGTAAATTTAAGAGAGCCAAGTAATCGACTGTATAATTTAAGATTTTGTCTTACAAGGTGTTCGTCGTCAACTATGTCTCTCGTCGATCGTTTGGATAGCTTTTATTAAACGCTATCAATAGTTTCTCCATTCTCTCTTATATGGATCGTTTATTATATTTTTGAGTTTAGAGAAATTTTGCCATACTAATATAAATATGTAGTGTGAAAGATTATTGCTAAGTTATTAACTTGGTATAATCGAAAAACAAACGAATGCTCATAATAACCAAATTAACATTGTTTATAAACATTGCAACAAAACATTTGTGGAAGCATGTAAAAAAAATGTATGTAAAAGTGCGCAGGGATCACGAGAAAACGAAACTTACTTTCCTACTGTAAAGGTCTGATAAACGAAGATGAGCAATCACAAAATAAGAATCTTGTTAGCAGTAGCATCATGGAAACCAATCCTCGTTCTAATGATGTGAACGCTATGATGTGAACGCTATGGGAGGTATTGAAAACGTCGGTTGTCAATGCTGCTCAAGCGACTCTAAGTATGGTGAAAATTAAATCCAAAAATGATTGATTTGATGAGGAGTGTCATCTTGCTATTTAGCAACATAATACAGTCGATAAAGAAGCGTGAATACGTTTTACAATCGCACGGAAGAACATAGTGGTCCTTGCTAGGAAAACCGCCAAGCGAATTTGTAGACAAAAAACGTAAATGATAAAAGCCTGAAGTCTTAATGAATATAACACCTCAGCGATGATCACAGTTCTTTAAGGGAGTCACTGGACTAAACCATACATTCAGACCTTGGACTATTGCTATTCGAGACCATGATGGAAACCTCCATGCAGTGCCCGACACTTGAAAGGAGGATTTCTCTGATTTACTTAATGTTCAAAATGTGTCAAATGCGCTGTATTTGAAAGTTGTTAAATACAGACTGCGGAGATGTGCATAGAGGATCCATCCTACGAGGAATGCAGAGACTAAAATGAAACCCTTCCCCGGGGGTTGATTGTATTAACTCCGAGCTCTTGATATTCGGAGGGGATACTTTGTGGAACTATCTTTTCGACCTGATTCGATTAGTATGGAAAAGCAAAGTTATGCCTGATGAATGTATTGATGAAATCAATACAGTTCCAATTTGAAAAAATAGGCTATCGAGAGATATTAATATTTTGAATATATATTTTGATTATATTTTGAATGCATTGAATTTTACACGGAAAAATGATCAAAATCAGTTTCTCTTATAATAAATTATTATCTAATTATTATAATATATAATAATAAATTATAAATCTTCGATTGATGGGTATTGAATAATATAATAATTTTTCGTTTTAATACACAGCCTTAGTTTTGTAATGTAGCTGTCAAGAAAGAATAAAATGTTTGGATGGGTGCTGAATTCAAAAAAAGTAAAAACGTGTTTCATTTTGTTGTGAGAAGAAATTAAAATTAATTTAAAAAAAAGGAGAATCAGCGTTTATGTTTGTTGTGTGTCTGGACAACAGTAAAATTCATAATCCTGCGCTATTAATTTTTAACAGGTTCTGGGTCCAGGTGCCGCGTATTAAAAATTTTTAAAATCGTGAAATTATAAAAGTAAAAGTAAAAAAATAAAAATAAAAAAAGTCAAAATTCAAAATGGCTTCGTGTTCAAATGATGAGTTAAAAAACATAGAAAAATTTAAAAATGGCGATACGTTCTAAATGTGGAAATTCTAAATTGTAGTTATATTTAAATCATGTGGTTTATATGAAATAGTATCTGGTATAAAAACTATTCCAGAAAAAGAAGATCATAAAGACGATTGGCATAAAAAAGATGCAAAAGCACAAAGAGTAATAATAACAACAATTGATAAAAAGACGCAGACTCATATTTTGAACGGTAAAACGTCTAAAGAAATGTTTGAAAATTTGTGTTCAATTTATGAACGAGATACCGAACAACAAAAATAGGTTCTTATGTAGGAATTTTTTAATTACAAATATGTTAAAGGAATAGATATAGCGAGTCCCATCAGTAAATTGGAAAATATTGCTCATAAATTATCAGCAGTTCATAAAGAAATAGATGATGTTATGATAATGTCAAAAATTTTGGCAATACTTCCTGAATATTTAAAACATTTTGCAAGTGCTTGGGATAGTACAGACAAAAATAATAAAAACTTGGAAAACCTTACTGCAAGATTGGTCGCAGAAGAGTTAAGAAGTAAAACCACACCTGAATCGAACGGCACTACTCCCGTTGCGTTTAGTACAACAGAACGAAGGTGTTTTAGATGCAATAGTACTGGACATATCTCAAGATTTTGTGAATATGAAGTTCCAGATAATGTCAAAGAATATGTAGAACAATGGTAAGCTAAGTGGTATTTACGAGTTTTTAAAATTAGGTCTGATAATGGAGGTGAATACATAAGTAATAACTATAAGGATTGGTGTAAAAATAAAGGAATAGTTTTGGATTACACAATTGCTTATACATCTCAATTGAACGGAAAAGCTGAAAGAATGAATCGGGCTTTAATGGATAAAACTAGATCATTAATTGCTGATTCGGATATGCCTAAATCAATATGAGGAGAAGCAGTACGAACGGCAGCTTATTTAGCCAATAGAAGTCCAACATCAGTTATAATGGGACGTAAAACCGAATCTTTCCAGATTACAAATATTTGGAAGTAAAGCGTTCGCAAAAGAACTTGGTTATTTAAGAAAACTGGATGACCGAGGTAAAGAACATGTATTTGTAGGCTATGCGTCAAATGGGTATAGATTATGGGATTCGATACAACGTAAAATTGTAATATCAAGAGATGTAAATTTTCAAAAGAATATTGAACGAGAACCAAATGAAATTAAAAAAGCTGAGCAAGATGAAGAAGTGCCACAAATGGTTATCGAAGAAAATTTAAACAAAAGTGATGTGGAAATTGAAGCTGAAGGGAAGGATACTGAAGCTGTAGAACTAGAATCAATGAAACAGCAGCAGGTACAAGTTGCAACAGTAAATACGGTAGAACAAAACGGTAGCGCAGAAGGGAAAAGAATGTTAAGCAGTAGGTGGGTGTTTAAAATTAAAGACGATGAAAAATATAAAGCTAGATTGATAATAGGGGGATGTGATCAACGGTATGGAACGGATTTTAATGAGACGTAGAGTCCAGGGGTAGATACAAGTTCACTTAGAATCATTTTCGCTTTGGCAGCAAAGAGAAGGTATACGATAGTAAAGTTCGACATTAAAAGGAAATATATATGAAACTCCTGGATGGATATGAAAATGAAAAATCTAAAATATGCAAGTTGCAAAAAGCACTATATGGATTAAAACAAGCTCCTGTAAACTGGAATCAACATTTCACAAATTTTTTAATCAGTAGAGGATTAACACCGATGAAGACAGACCATTGTATTTTTAAAACTAAAGATGGCAGTATGGTTTTAGCGATATATGTCGATGATGGAATTTTAATTGGAAATGATACAATGCAAATGGAAAACTTACTATCAGCTCTACAAAAATCATTTGAAATGACATCAACTGAAAATCAAGAATTATTTTTAGGCATGGAAGTGGCGAAAACGGAAACATGCATAAAATTAAGTCAAAGTGCTTATTCTAAAAAAATAATAACAAATTCAATATGACAAATTCTAAAATCGCTGAAACACCAATATTGTTGGCGAGTAAAATTGAAGAGAAAGCAGATATTAAAAAAGAGATTAATTTTCCTTATAGAGAAGCAATAGGAAGTTTGCTTTACTTAACAAAAACTAGACCGGATTTATCCTTTGCAATGGGATATGGAAGTAGACAAGTTGAAAATCCTAATTCCGAAGATATTGATAATGTAAAGCGAATGTTAAGATATTTAAATGGTACCCTGAATAATGGATTTAATATGATGCGGATAAAAATGTAGCCAAATTAACAGCCTTTTCTGATTCAGATTATGCGAATGATTCAGATCGAAAAAGTACGAGTGGATACGTGGTTATGTATTGTGGAGGACCTATAAGTTGGGGTTCAAGAAAACAGCCAATAGTATCACTATTAAGTACAGAAGCGAAATATGTAGCTGCTGCAGATTGCCGTCTTGAACTTATATATTTAAAGTGTTTGATTGAAGAATTAACGAGCAAAACAATTACTGCAAATTTACATGTTGATAATCAAAGCACTATTAAGCTAATTAAAAACGGAGTCATAAATCGAACAAGTAAACACATTGATGTAAGATATCATTTTATAAACGAAAAGGTGAATGAACGATTAATAAATATATTTTATTGTGCATCTGAATATCAAGTGGCTGATATATTTACCTATACTTGCATTTATCGTTTATCTCAAACCAATCAAAATAAAAAAACGCATCCGATCTTTTTTAGTGTTAAGGATACATTTTTAAGGGGCAGGTGATCTGCCAATTCCAACGGTTTTAGGTCACAAATCGTTCATCTTGCTGCCCGCAAGATGAATGAGCAATTGCGGAATAGTTGATACAACACAAGAAATTGGTGTTGAAATTGTGAACTATTTGAAAACCAAACTACGTTTAAAATTGACACAGCCGTTTTGTTATTAACTAAAGTTTCTTGCATAGTCAAACTCGTATACCCACATATAGTGTTGAGTTTTGGGAATTTCCCGAAGGGTATTTCGAGATTTTCTTTCTCACATCTCGAGAATTTCACGAAACTTCTCAGCTGCACTTCTGATGCGGAAGAAATGCATTGCAAGGAAATCATTAATGCTCTAAAGACTATATAAGTGTTGCTTGTGTTTTGGTTTACAAACTTCGAGAATTAGCATACTGAATTCGGTGACGAGTTCCTAACCAGTCTAAAAACGAAAAACTAACAAACCGTAGATCGAGCCGTTTATTATCTGTCATTAAATAAAGGGTAGGCTATTTAAAAGTTTTTTTTTAACATATATGTACATCAATATTTTTGAGAATTTTTATTTACTGTCAAGGTTGGATCTACGATTAAGGAATAAGTCATAAATTTAAGGCCATAACAAAATGATATCTATGCTTCTGTAACGGTCGCCATTGACATTTCCAGCAGCGTTTCGAAAAAATTGGGCTAATTATATCACAAAACAGTCTAAAATCCATACTAACTGTTTAGACCAACAGTCCAAAAAAAAGTCACACTGATTTAACGAAATCTTTCTTGAAAGACGCCTACAATTGTCACCGCTATGCCGCTGGAAAGGTAAGCTATGTTGCGATAGTTTTTGCATTTTGAAAGACTTATTTTCTTGATTTTAGGACTTTATGATTTGAGTTTATATAATGTTAAACATTAAGCGTATATCTGCACTTTACGAGATATGCGAGTGACCTCCAAATACAGTGGCCCATAATATATATTAAACAAATGAATATCATAAATAATAGACTTTTTTAAATATATAACTTTAAAGTGGTCTTCACGCACCATTATAATTATAAATGCCACATTATTTCCATCGAAACCACAAAATATATTTGATATAATTAAAGTTTGCTATTTATTCTACTTAATATATAATATTATAATAGCCACCTACACAACCATTTTTTCTAATTTATTAGATATTTTTTTATCGGATTTTCGGTGTTTAATCGGTCATATAACACGTTGTATGTGCCGAACTCGATAACCTCGCTTTAAGAATTCAATTTGTTTACTTCCCAAAACATATGTATTGGCCACGGCAATTTATGTTTTTAAAAATTATGCTCATGCAGATATGGTGATAACAAAATTTGCTAATAATAATCATAAGTTTTCCATTCGTTTTGTTTAATGCTAAAACTCCATAATTGTTTACATTGAAATTTGAAATTTTTGTTGATTTTTGGTAATAAAATATAAAATTTAAGAGAAAATAAGAAAACTAAGAATATACAAAAATTATTGGAATGATTCAAACTTCCACCATTCCACCAATTTTACAAATAGTACTTATATGTATTGTAAATAAACTTCCGACTTATTTATATCGTTGAAAATATGTAAACATAAAAATATGCGATTTTTTAAATTAGAAATCACATTTAGATAAAAAAAATAGTAAATCAAACGAATATTTTGAATATGTAGGTAAGTATTGCAATTTTTTGATAAAAACTAAATTTCCGGTTGTCTGCGATAAGACATAATAATCTTGTAAACATGTTGTAAAATTTATCTATCAGTTCGGCTACTACTTATTCCTATTAATAAATGCCTATTATCGGTAGCATCATCGTATACGATCATTTCGTTATACACGTAAAAGTATATTAGTGTCCGGTACACAAATAATGTCGTTGTGTGAGAATTCGTGAACTCATAACAAACAATAACAAATTTAAGTTGAGCTTTCTCTTTGTACGATGACGACACAAAAAGAAATGGTCGCAAAATAAAATCTTTTGTTTTTATAAGTTGAAGAATAAGGCCGGTTTTACAACAAATTAGATGATCTAATAGATACATTCCGGAGCACGACGTCAGAAAAGTGATAGGTGTCTATGTGACATTGGTTCGTAGTCCCGATGTACTTTGCAGTCGCATACTAGGATGGAGAATTGAAAGTCACAAATCGATATGTGCGTTTATGTAAAATGACAGTAATATTGAATAAAATGTGAGAAACATCTGTAAATGACACAGATCTATGAAATCACAAGGTTCAGCGGCCAAGAAGGCAAATCAGATTTTATTAATGATGATCACACAGTATAGGTTGATCATAGGATTATTGAGTTTAAATTACCCCAAATCTGAATTGGTGATGTAGTACGGGCCATCAATGGCCCGATCTAAATCTAAAGACCGATGATTACTATGCCCAAATAAATTGTCAATTTTGTTTAAAAGTGGCAGTGATCGATTTTTAATTTTTATCACTATCTATCGTCGCATATTAGTATTGACATTAAGTCGTTTTAATAGTCTTACGTTCTATTGTGAATATGATTATTGTGACAGTTTTCGATTAAAACCTGTCACAAATTATAAATCTTATTTTACGAAACAGTTTACTTATGCCAACTGGTAGTGGTTCTTCTATAAATAGTGTTTTTACATTGAACAAATTTAGCTTACAGTTCATACCATAAAATACATAAAATATAAAGGCTGTCCGTTATCTTGCTATTAGTATCAAAATTATCGCTATTTTTTCAAGATAAGCTTTAGGTTTATGATTTTTTGTAAATTACAGTTCTTAATTTTGGTTGAGGATTCTGGGTTTTATTCCTTTTTAAAATTAACTTAAACTAATATTAAGAAAATGCATAGTTGCATAACGGAATAATTGCTTTAATCTACGTTTTAAAGCTATCTTTACTGATAGAAAACTCAAATAAATGGCTTATTTTGTTAAACAATTATCCATATTAAGAAATCCAATTCTATCTTGAAGTAGAATCGAACTTTTGCAACACAATATCTCAATAATATCGTATAGTCGTAAATATCCACACCACTCTATTGATCAAATCGTGACACATTGATCAATTTGCTTTATAAAAGTCATGTACTCAACTAAAGTAATCAATTTTTATTTTTATAACAATATACAGTTTATTTGATATTGTTGTATAACAGAATTTATGTTTCGATATAATGAAACCCTCTGACATTTCTGACTGTTGATAAAACGTCAGAATCGCACTTGGGTGCCAGATTGTCAACATCTTTTTGTAGTTGGTTGGTGTCGCCACTGTTTTCAATCGTTCTATTGACTTTGATCACCATTAAACATTAAAATCTATTAATGTTCCATTAATTTAGTTGAACCTGCAGTACCTCGGTGTTAGTTTACATTCATTCCGATCTTTTATTTCTTATGCAGTCAATGACTGTTAAACTGATTAGTTTTGAATTTATGTGATTTTCCATTTTTGAGGGGAATTATGCTAAGTTTAGCGACTAACTACACATTAGTGTAGTTGGGGCACTCCCATGCTTCGTTAAAAAACTTCTAAACAAACATGTTAGAATTTCATCACAGCATCGTTGGCTTGTTGTAGTAGGAGGCGTAGTATGAGGCCTTGTAGGAGGTGTTGTAGGAGGTATACCTAATATGTGTCCCAAGACGTTGCTTTATAGTGCAATCTTGGTGTTGTTTTTTTTTGTTGGGCCCAGCTAAACTGTAAGTGTAAGCTACGTTTACGCATGCGTCTAGTCATCCTGCTAATTATGTGTATTCCATCTTTTGTATTTAAGAGTAAAACAACTCAGCAATGAGCGCAGTTCACGTTACTTCGTTAAAGAACTCACTGAACTGCGCCGTAGTTTCAAACCTAGATATATTGCCCTTCGGGACCAGGAAGAAAACCTTGTGTATATTAACATCGATGCGGTGCTCGACACTTGAGCATTTCTCTGATTTCCTTTAAATTCAACAAGTGTCAAATGCTGTATTTGAATGTTGTCAAATACTGACTGCGGATATATGCATAGAGGACCCATCCTCCGAGAAAATCACTTTTTTATGAATGGAAAGTGATCGCATTATGCCGTATTCTTTGAATAGCAGATCGCTCAATATGGGAAAATTATTGCAGCATAGCTCTCTTTTGCACAGCATGCAAATAACTTTTTTACGTATATTGGACAAAATCACTCCCCTGACGGATAAAATTGTAGTTGACAACTAAGAAGGATTTCGTCCGAATCGGTCAGACACTGATCAAGTTTTTTCTCTAAAGATCATTCTTTCTAAATACGTATTACGAAACACCACGTGACGTATATCAGGTGTTCTTAGATTTTCAGCCAGCTTATGACTTATGCTTATGGTTTGCTCTTTGACGTCTGGGAATAATTGAAAAACATGTTTTTGTAAAATGACAGTAATGCAACCACAATACCGTGTCGAACAAAGTTGGAAACAAGCTCAGGAAGTATTGCAATTACGTCTGATGTACTGCAAGGAGATGATCTTTAATTCTTTAATTTCATGTTCGAATTTATCTTTCGTAAAAGGGAAACACCTCAAGACAAATCTTGTACCGGCAGTCCAACCAGCATATATGCAGATGATATCTGTGTAATTGTACTGAACGGCAACGGTGTTAAAGAACCACTGGATCCACTTGTACGATTGTCGGCTTCCGTTATTCTCAAAACCGATAAGTCCAAAACAAAATATATGATCACTGGTTTTAAAGACACATTTGAAGGAGTGGCAAGTTTCCGATATCTCGGATCCCTTGACTCTCTTGATAATTGAGTAGGAGGATATAAAATCGCGTTTTTTCGCCGACAAACGTGATTTGTTTGCCTTACGTTGATTCGGAGTGTAAAAAAACATTTTATTTGTATTATTATTAATTACACTCTAGATACAGAGACAGCTTTGCCAAAATTGAATTTTATACATTGTTAGAAACAATAATAGTTCTGTAGCGGTCAGAATTATTCATATTTAAATAATTCTACACTGCACAACACTTCCACTTTAATTGACTTAGGCGACAATTAATATTATTGCAATTGTGCTATGCAACAAAATCATTTAATCTTAGTGACTACACTGCCACCTATATTCAGAATAATTATGTTTTGTGTCTCCACTCATCTTACAACAACAAAACATAATTCCATATTGTGTGCAGCGGACCAATGAAAGTCAAACAGGGTCACTCTTCATAATTGGTGCACATTCATATTGATATGCGTTTGGTCAATATGAAAATCAGAAGAAAATGCATCACCCGTTTTTCTATTGCGCTCGTTGGCAATAAAAAAAAACGGGACAGTCAAGAATAACAGTCTTGTGGGTTAGGAGAATAAAGTTAGTAACTAGTCGAAATGTGGTTTTCAAATGAATCAGTGGTGATGTTAAAAAGTCTAATTCACATTCCTATAAAATTTATTATAAACTATTGTTAATAAAGTATACAATATTGTTAATAAATTATAACTCAGTAAAGTTATTATTATTATATAACAACGAATTTAAATGCTTGTATGAATAATAAATGGAGTCATAAAAACAAGTTGTAATTTTCTTAGTTAATTATTAAGTGAAGTGAAGACAAATTATAACCTAAAAATAGCGCCGCAAATAGCATTATAGTTCTGTTCCCCTTAATAATATGTTACTTCAGATGTATATTTAAGTTTACCGTGTCGGTTTCCTTTAAGTTATAATAAATCCTTCGGTTCTTAACTCTTGAACAGAGATAAAGACTTTTTCATTTTTAAATAGAGCAGTGCCATTTATAATGATCAGTTGAAAAACCCTGGCTAGACCATCAGATTCGTATCAAAAACAGTATCGAGGAAGATACATCGACCGCTATAAGTACTCCGTCTCGCTAAATATTTTTTATTTTTGTTTCGGGCAAACGATCAGATGTAACCTCTTATTGACTAGAAGAATATATATTTAAATCTCATGACGACTCGCACTCTTGACTTGATACAACCAAATCGGTACATTTGCAGTTTGTATACAAATTTAAGGAGTGACCAAATTTTGTTGAACCACCACCTATCGAGAGTTTTTTCAATGAAGGTATAAACAAGAATTATGTCAGGACTTTGTATTAGGGTGCACAACTTCTGAATATAATATAAATCACTTCTTCGCAGTCGTACAAATTAAAGGTGTAGCATATTCATATCATCAGTAACCTTAATTAATGTTCTTTAGCTTCGCCAAATGATGGCCAATTGTGTGGAAAAAGGTAACTCTTATAAAATTTATTATTTCATTATCTTTAAATTGATCTGTGACGACTATTATTTGATAACAACATCCGTGTTTTTAGATAAAAAATTAATTTTATCAAAACGTAGATTATCACATTTTGATAATTAAAAGTTTATTTAGAATTAACCCTTTGATCCACACTATTTAAAATAAAGAAGGTTTTTAAACGAAGTGATTGCCTTGTTTTGTTACGTTTTATTTTAATAATTTAGTGGGTTTGGAACTTAGAAAATTAAATTCCAAGATTTGTGAAGATATTTTTAAGTTTAAAACTCGATGGTTTTCATCTTATTACGAAATGGCAATAGACCTGTCTGATTGTAAGGTGTAGACTGGTAGATCCTTTAAAGAAATTGCATAATCTGTGATCATTGCTGAGTTATTGTTCTCTTTGAACAATTTGTCTATAAACTCGCTAAGCAAGACCCCCTTTCGTTCATTTTTAAAACGAATTCTATATTCTGTTGCTCGACATCACGAGTACTTTTCATCAATCCAATTATTATCTGGCCGGTACTGAGTCTTTGGGTTGGGTTACATGAATGGGCGTGTCACACAAAAGATTGACAGATTGGCACATTGCAAGCGTAAAACTAGCTTACACTCGATTATCGAATGCTTTGAAATGGAAACCGGCTTTTTTATCTGCAGTCCTAGCAATTCAAATTCAACACAAAAGTTTAGGTTAACTTCAATGTAAACCATATTGGTGATGTCTCTTTTTATGGACTCTACAGGCAACTTTAAATTAACATCGACAGAAAGTATTTTTTGAGTAATTCTGTTTTGGCATCACATAGTAATTACACTCAAACACCAAGTCATAGTTGTGTCCACGGTTATCGCCGTTTAAGGCAAATTTCTGTCTCGAGAATTTTTTGAAATGTACATAAGCTTCATTTTTAGTAAAAGAAGATATGTGAGGTTTTGATAAATGCCCCCAACTGAACTAAGATTAAACTAAACGGTAGTAAAATTTTGGTATCTATCTCAAATGTTATGCACTACTCGGGGAAGAACACTAAACTATTTGTTAATCTTAGTAATTAACTTAAAATTTAGTAATTATAAAAACGTGATATTTATTTAATCAAAGAAAACAAGGGCAACCACACAAATAAGGTGGGGTCTTGAAGACCTAAGTAAAACTGTCAATGCCCCTTTAATCTAAAGATAAGCTAAACATAGTACAGTACGAAACTCAAAGTATGGAAAAACCAAAACGACGTACATTAACGTTATTGCCTCCAAACTCAATGATCGAGGGATACAGAACGTGTGTGTCTGATTCGTTTTGCAGCCAAAACTGCATGTTGGTCGTACATGGCCAACAATAAAGTAATAAAAACCTATTTTATTCAAACCAAGTACATCTAAGATTATATAAATTACATAATTAAAAGAAAAATTCCCATGTACATAATATTATAGTGTCTCAGTGGAGTGCCAATTCGACACTTTATCGGAATATCAAAACAAATTTCCAACTCACCAAACAGAACACAGCACCGTATGTTAATCAATAAACATTATTTATTTTAAGAAAATATATCATTTACAAATAATATTATTCCATATGCATAAATTAAAATAATAAACAGATAACACTATACATAAATATATGTATACTTAATGTATTTTTTAAATTTATATTTTTATTGAAATTTTATTTCATCGAATAAATGAAATGCAAACCATCACAACACAATATACATAGCCAATCATACACATAAAAAAACACCTGGATTTGCACAAAAACTTGGATTTGTTTTTTTTATTATAAAATTACATAACTTGCAATAAGTAAATTCTTTTTTTTTATTTAAGACACAACATTTTATATAGTAATTTCATAAATATTGTACATAAAACATAGATATTAATATTACGGACAAAATGCACATCAACCTGGAATGAATTTCAAAACGAAACTAGCAAAAGCTAATTTCTCAAATGTCATTTCGACAAAATGAAAACAATGAAACGAATAATCATTATACGGTCGTTCGATTTAAAATGAGTGCGTTTAATAATAAAAACCTGTTTTATTTTAATGCGGTGATAAAATTTAAATTTATTTTGTGTTTTAACATAAATTATTATTAAATTTGTATATAAATTAATTTAGTTTTTGTTTACGATATTTATCAATACCAATTTTAATTAGATTACGATTAACATAGCACCATACGGATACCGTAATCATAGTGCATATCACACCGACGAGCAAATGTAAAAGGATGGAGCTAGGAAGTATGCGTTTCTCGGATACTTTACAAAAAATTCCCATCGTAATTAAAATTATTAAAAATAATTTGTTTGGTTTAAGACCTTTTAACGGATTTATATTAATCGGGCGATACTGCTTTTTTATGTAATACAGACTATAAGATATTCGGAATGACATGTTACAGCAGTTGGCCAGTATAAAACCTACAGGACCAAAAATATTTGTTAGTTGATACGATAGTAGTAAAAATGTAATAGAAAATATAGCCATGTAATAGTTGTAAGTATCAATTTCTTTGCTCGTATTTGTTGCAAACATATATCCTTCGGTAACACCGTTTATTGCGAGCAATACGATCGCAAGACAATGCCATTTAAGTAATACTTCCGGTAAACCCCCCTCGACAAAATCTGATCCCCCATACACTAGCAATACTGTACCAGCATAGCTTTGTCCAAAAACGAATGCCAGTAGACCAATAGACGATACAGTCTTGCATAGATTCGATAGTACATCACCAACTTGTAAAATTTTATCTTGATCCTGCTCCTTCAGCGTCAAATCTCGAGCAATCGTTTGTGTAAAATAAAAATAACTGCTATCTTCAATTGGCCGAAATATAAATCGAGCAGCAAGGCTGCCCATATTATTTACAACATCGTATGTCGCTTGTTCGCTAAACGAAAGCACAGGACTCACGCTCATCACATATTTCTCCCCTTCGGTCAACACTTGTTTGAGAACACCTTGTTTGATAAAACTAAGCACTAATTTTTGTAAATCGGAATTAAATAGGGTCCCATCATTCGTTAAAACGCCCGGGAGGAATTCTTTTACCGATTGAAATGGAAAATCGTTCATATGTTCATAGTGTGAACCATATTTAAATCTTAATTGTATCTCTTTGGTCTCTGGTTCGATATGATTTTCTTGTTTCAACTCTTTACGATAGCACAACAATTTTTTTATGTAATAATAGAAAAATATATAATTTCCAAGTACAATTGTCGAGGCGCTGGCAAGCTGAGCAATTCCAAAAGCGTAAATTGCAATATTTTTGTTTGTCATAACAATAAAAATGAATATAGTTGATCTAACAAAAATATGAAGTGTGTCTAAAATTATTTTTAACTTTATAAAACAAAAAACTTGACCAACAAAAGCAGGCGCTTCGGAGCACATCTCTAAAATACACGAGATGACCATGATTAGGCAACCAAATTTGTACTGTGCGTAATAAACTTCATCTACCGGTGATAATAAATTGAGCCAAATGTATGTGCACGGGATAGATATGATCACACAAATTGGTACGCTAAAAAACGAAACAAAATCATAAAATTGTATCACATACTTCATTAAATAGTACGTACGTTATCCACATTTGATTTACTAATTGTGGCCAAGTTGATCTATTTTTCTGTTGCGTTGTCGAACTCAAACTAGCCCGATTTATTGCCTCTTTGGACAAAAACAGTAGAGTACTTTCTAAGAGCAACAGCCTAACATTCATAATACCGAGAACGTCTCGTCCAACGTGACGAACAATAAACGCATTTATCCCAAATGTAATACAACGACAAAATATCTATAAATATATCATTAAAATATACAAACTATATTACTATAAATACCCATATCGTTATGCCTCAAAATACTAGTTAACAACTCACCTGAAAAATTATGCTGAACGAAGCATTCTGTAAACTGCTCTTTAATACGTTACGACTCATTTTAATAACGTTTTAACTTTAAAGTTTTAATTTAATATTTATTTAAGAATCAATTTATGGACATTATATAAAATGACACGTTTTATTTTATTGATAGTACGATCTTAAAATAATATTTACATTTTTTCTGTTGTGTAGTTTCTTTGGATTAATCTTGGTTTTTTTGACATTTGTTCAGTTGGCTTGTGTCAAAAGTATTTACGGTTTTATGTAAAGTTTATAGCATAATGAACTATAAATTTTTATTGTATACACGCTATGTAGTATTAGAAGTTGAGTTAGAGGTGACTAGTTGATTTGAGTCTTGTAAAAAATAACTAACGCCTTATCACAATCATATCCCAAGGTTAAGCATTGCTTAGAGGTGCAGACGACCTTTTCTTGGGTTTCATGTAAATAATACAGAGTTGTATTTCAAAGCAGTTGATAATCGTATATAATGCTACTGTCATTGGATATTACAAATGCGACTATAATTCGTATTCAAACCCACGGATGTTACCCAAACCAAAGAAATAGATTCAACTTACTACAGTTTGAATGTTCTAATGGAAAATATACTAGAGCTAAAAGCACAATTGATTGGTGAACAGTCTACAATCTGTCATAGCAATGGAAGAACATGATTCCAATTATTAGTAGAAAGAAAATGATAATCTAAGGTTCCAATCGAAGGTACCCTGGTCTCTCGACACGTTGTAGGGTGCCCTGCATATGTTACAAAATTAGATGTACAAGGTGGCTATAGCATTAGCATAGGTAAATAGTGGATATTGAGAGTATAAGACTTTGCAAATGTTTTTTGCAATTCTCTACGAATATATATATATATGCAATATATTACGAAATAATTCTGAAAATATATACGTATATGTATAGTAAAGTGGTCGACTCTAATAAAAGAGATGCATCAACTCTTGAATGAGTGATAGTTGATTTGAGGAGTAACCATAAACCATTGGCATGTAAATGCAGTTTTATCAAAAAATTTACCACTGCACTCTAAATTATAAAATGCGCAGCCTCCATTTTTAACGTTGACATTTGCAACTAAAATATTGAGCTTTTTCAACTATAAAATCAAATTTATTTTTTATGTATTGTCGAAAATATTCGAAGACAAACCACAAAAAAAATTTCATCTTTCCAAAAATAATTACAAAAAAAAGTGAATTTTACTTTACAATATAGTGTTATTTAGAAGATTTTATTAGCAAATTATTTAAGATAAAATAAATGTTGTATTAGTTCAAGTGTGTTCTATGAATTGGATATAAATACGCTAATCTATCAGTATAAATTAAATAAGTAGTGTAAAAACAAAAAAAAAAGCGTAAAAAAATTTACACGAACACATCACATATACAATATGGATAAAAGAAAATTGTCGTAAGTAAAACTATATGCATTTATAAGAAATTCTATACAAATAAAAATGGTGAAACAATCCAGGTGTTCTTGGTGTGCTTTGAAAATTGTTCCTATAATATTAAAATTGATAAATCTAGTCTTAAATCGATTTTATAAAAATTCATCGCATTTTCTCAATGAAATGACGAACTTAAAAAGAAAATGGAAAAATCGATATTTTTGACAAAAAAAAAAAAAAAATTAATTTTGTTACAATAAAATTAGTCACAATTATGTGTGTATATAAATTGTGGAAAACTAGCTACAATTGAAATTTTATATTAAAGCTGTGTCATTCATGTGTGGCCTTGGCAATTAGCAATTTAGCCGGTTGCTTACGGATTCTCAACAAAATTAATTCTATAGAGTTTTGGTATTCTCATCAAAATGTTTTTAATTTTATCTTTATTGTGTTTGTTGGCATTTTAAATCTTATCAAAGTAAAACCTAAATTTACATTAGCGCGTAGTCAAATGAATAAATTAATGAGCAATGATGACCTAAAGCTGCTGACAAAAATTTAGGTCAATAGTCCTCTTCTGAATTCTTATACGTAAGAAATTATTTTAGTCACATTCTTATCGCATTTCAGCTATTATATTTTTATAGTTTGGGTGGAGATAATGCAGATAATCCACATTATTATTTGACACTGTTCTATATGGTATGGCTCATCCCTGTGCATTTACATGGTGATTGTTAATTAATCAATAGATTAGGCACATACAAAATTATTTTCTTATATCAAGCTAATTTTTACTAGGTAATGATTTTACTACATTCGCGATAAAATATCATATTCTAGATTATATTTTGAACATTGATAAAATATTTGTTACATTTTATGTAGGCTTAAAAAACTTAGATAAATGGAAATGTAAAACTTATTTTAGAATAGGCTTGTAAGTCAAGATAAGAAGAACAGCAAACCAAGTTCAATATAACTTCCAAACCCAAGTTTGCTCTTCTCTAAGAAAGTCGTTTTTTAATGTGTGATGACTTCTTTTCGTCATACTACGAGGTCAATTCAATAGGCAGGTGTTCTTTAAGCGGTGTCTCCGAAGATCACCGAATGTAAACAATTTTTGTGAAATATTTTAGAAGACAACATTAAAATTTTTGGGGCATTATATTGTCATTTAGGTTTTGTTTGTCAGCCGCAAAAAGCGACCAAATTCTGATTTAATGGATAAACGAACTTCGCGCAGTGATTAAACATTATTTGTTGCATGGAAAAACCGCAGGGAAACCAAGGAAAACTTTAATAAATATTAAAGCACTTCTGCTCGATCGAAGACTACTGTGGTTTATTGGTCTGTTAATAAGCACCGTTCAGGTCGACCAAAAGAAACGATAACCCCAGAAATGATCGAAAAATGATGTCGTTTTGAAAGGTCACTGAATGAAAGTGCGTGGGTTTGCTGACATCGTAAACATCTCCATGTGAAATAGATTTTGCATGAACATTTGCATTTGAAAAAGCTGTCAGCAAGAGGGTGCCGCGTTTGTTGACTGTCGATCACAAACACAATCGTGAAGTCATTTTAAACGCAATAGTGATTGGATCGACTGGAAAGACGATAACGTCGGTGACAGATTTTTAAGATGCACAAGATGTGGTACTCACCGACTATTTTTAGACCCAAAATCAATTACAAAGCTTATTATGTGACATTACTAGAAAAATTAAACGTTGACGTATACAAAAACGACCACATTTGACGAATAAAATGAATTTTCATCATGACAATCCACCGGTACACACCTTATGGAACACTGAATGAAATACGATACGATTTGCTTCCGCACCCAACTGACTACTTCCTGTTCCCAAACTTGAAAAAATGGCTTGGTGAAAAGAGTTTCACGTCAAATGATGATGGAAAACTAATGCGTATTTTGGAGGACTTAGAAAGTCATACTACAATAATGGCGCAATGAAATTGGAGGAGAAACGCTGGACTAAGTGTATCGAGCAAAAGGAAGACTATGTTGAAAAATAAAATGAAATTATGGGAAAAAAATTGTGTTTTAATGTTCAGATCGACTACTTATTGAACTGCCTTCGTGATCGAATAAGGTCGAATAGACAATTCGACAAAGATCTTGTTTGAATATCAAGAGCTCCAAACTGATGCAGTCATACTCCAGGACAGTCAACAGTCTTTTTTAGTCAAAGTGGGTAGGATTAGTTTTTTATATACATCTCCGCGGTCTTTATTAGACAACTTTCATCTACAGTATTTGACACTAGAACATAGAGGAAATTAGAAAAATAGTTCTTCCAAGTTTCGAGTACCACAAAGATGTGGTTTATGTATATAACAGACATACGTGTACGAATTTTAACAGACAAATGAGCTAGATAGTAGACAAGTATGCGCCTCCACGTATGCGCCTCCACAGGGACGGAAACAGGCTATGCTTTAACCCGGCTAAGCATACTGAAAACAGATAAGAACAATCGCGATTGCGTGAGAATGTAAATAGGCTAAGCCTGGAGACATTCTCACGCAATAAACACGTCAAATGATAACAATGACCACAAAGATGTTAACATGGAAGTTTTCTTATTGGTCCTGAATAGCAATATACCTAGAATTAAAGATATAGTGCAGTCCAGTGTTATAGTCAGGACTGTAATTTGTTTTAGTAATGCTGTTAAGGCAATGAACCTTCTTATCTTCGTTTATCAGAGCTTAGAAGTCAAAAATGATAAAATAGTATTTAGTAACTTTTATGATAGAGCTGACAAGAACCAGTCTGTGCACTTATTTGAAAATTTAGGATAAACTCTGCAAGTATTTGAACGTACATATTTAAACGATGATGTACTTTGCGTCCGCGAACAATTCTATTTTCCATTCATTGTAACTAGCAGATTCTTTCCTCATAAAAATAGTAAAATACTCATCTATAAAGTATAAGACGTCCCGAAACCAAATTGTTCTTGACCATGTATCATTTTAGCGTTGCTAACGAGCGATTAAATATAGTTTTGAGTGCAGGGAAATAGTCCTTATATTAGGTGTTGCTGGAAATCAACCGTATAACTCACATCAGTAAGTCAGGTAATATCTTAAAACTATGTCGATTCCGATTTATTTTTCCCCTCATTAACAAAGTATTAACAATGTACCCAATAAACAATTCGTACGGGAATCCGTGCGAAAATCAGTACGAAATGAAAACACGGAACGTGGATTTAATCCTATTTTATATGAAAAGTTGCACGTTTTGCCCAAGTGAGTGGACAATACTTACCATACGAAAACAGTACATCAATCTTTCTACAATTTTGATTGGAGACAAAAATCCGATTTTTTGACAGAAACCAATGAAAATCGACATTAAATGAAACTTCCTTTATTTTAAAATTTTAAATATTTTGTTCATTTGTCCTTTTTTTAAATAAAAGATATTTGTCATAAAACGGGTAATTTAATTGATTTGTAATAATTAATCAACTTTTTTTTAAATCTAATGTGTATTAATTTTAAAGCTTTGTTGCAAACCAATAGTAATACTTGATAAATTTTAGCAGCATGTAGGTGAAATAATAAATTTGTAATTTACAGGTGAATACTAATGCCATCTGTTGCTCCCTACGGCTTAGAGAAATTAGTTCATTAATAGTTTTTGTTCTTAGGGAACATTTATAAATTACAGTCGAATTGTGGCACACTAGAGTTGCTGATAAAAGAAGTCAAAATGCAGAGCAGTTCAGTAAAATTGTAATTGTCTTGTATAGTTATACATTGGCCATCGGGAAACCGGACCAATTCTGTCATTATTAACTTACTTTTCCTTACACCACAAACAAAAAAATACTAATTATCGATCGCTTAGGTCTCAGTAACCGGGTCGAGTCTGTCATAACTAACATTCCTTCCACTCCTTTAAATTTGTTATATGTAACACGGGTGAACAATGGTGCCCAGCATTTCGGGAGTTCCTGGTTCGGCCTTTGCCGTACATTCTAATAAATCAATTTGTCCTTTTTTTAAACAAAATAAATACATTAGACAATTAAATAGCATCAATAAAACTAGTTGTAAACCAACCATATCCTTATATTTTTAATAAACTTGGCAATAGTTGTTTCCACTTTTTTTATAATTTATGGCAACTCACAATTTATGAAACGCTTTTACAAAAAATATTTAAATCACAAATAGTCGATGACGCGTCAAACACAATTGACAAATTAATCGTAAATGACAATTAAATTCAAAATAACAGCACAATGACAGTGCTGTCTCAAAAGGGATAAATCCGTCGAAAAACTCGGTGCAAAAATAAAATTTTTTTAATGGGCAATCGTTCGTTTAAAGGGTACTCTTTGTTACCCTTTTTGCACTCAGTGCAAGTTTTTAAAATCAATCGAAATCGACATAAGTAAAACGACTGTACTGCCATCACAATCTTTTCAAATTTAAGAAAAAGGTATCCTTTTTTCCAATTAACTCGGGTGTACTCATGTTGCAATTTATATTTTGTACAAGTCAGGACAACTTCCTCACTCCAATCGGTACAGTTTGTTCTAAGTTTCCAGTCACTCCAATCGGTACAGTCCGTTCTAAGTTTCTATTGATCCTACAATTAAAGAGTTTAAAACCAACTAGATCACTGATTAACCAAAACTTAACATATTTTGGTGGTTTGACCATATTTCACATTTAAATGAGGGACGTGTTCCCGATTCTCCGGATCCCTTGTCAAGGATAAAAATTATGTGGAGGGACATAAAATTGCGTGTATACTATGTAAACTAAAGTTGTTCAGCGTGATGATTAACATTAATGGATCAGTGTCAGAGATGGATTACGGCAAACACCAAGTTCTCTTCAATCGGTTATGCAGTAAAATAAAAACGATTATGATGTCACACCGATTCTACACGAATGGTACAGCGCCTGATTCATGGAAAAATGTAACTTCAATTTGACTAAGCAAAAGAAATGTGCCGCGTATCACAACCTTTGCTCGCAACGTCCCTAGTCTGATTTATTTATTACAAAAAGATGGTTGCCAGATGCATAATAAAACATACCAAATCAAAAATTTTAATCCTGTCATTTTGTGCTACTATTGTGTTGAAGTGAAATGGTTACAATAAAACAAAACTTCATTTAACTTCTCGATGCTAATACATTTTTTATGGAATCATAATTCAATGATTTTTTTTTTAGTAAATTGAGCGCTATCTTCCAGTATAATCTAGTGCACTAATAGGCATTTAAAATATGTTCATTTATGTGTTCGTTTGACCTTCACATTTGATTATAGTTTATAATTTAAATGACTCGTAAAACAATTCATTGGAATTGAATATGTTTGATAATTTGATATTTAATGATGATCAGTAATTTTTAGGTTGATTTTTTTTTATTCTAGTATGATTTTTCATGTTGATTCGATTTCTTAAGTAGGTTCATATTATTTGTTGTCTCCTTAGCATAGACTTGTCTATCTCTCTAGTTCAAGCTAATCGCAATATATATGTTTACATAGATGTTAATGTTAATGTAAACTACACAACATTGCTTATACCGGAAGTAAAATAGATTTACAAATATCGTGGAAAACCTATTTCGACATTAATCGCTTATCCAATGATAATATTTATCTCACATTTCATTACATTACAAATCAATTAACGTTTTATTATTATTTATTTATTTTCAGAACGTCTGGTGATACATTATACGAAATATTAGGTTTACAAAAAACAGCAACAGCCGACGATATAAAGAAAACATATAGAAAGCTTGCGCTAAAATATCATCCCGATAAAAATCCAAATAATCCTGATGCAGCAGAAAAAGTATGAGCATTTAATAAATTATGTTAATTAGAAAAATATATTTTAATTCTAATTTTTTTTTTCTATTCCAGTTTAAAGAAGTTAATCGGGCTAATTCAATTTTAAGTGACCAAACAAAACGGAATATTTATGATAATTATGGTTCACTTGGGCTTTATATTGCAGAACAATTTGGTGAAGAGAATGTTAATGCATATTTTGTTGTTACATCACCAGGATGCAAAGTATGTATTATTCGATTGTTTTTCAGGGCGTATGAAAAATGCCGATACATTTTCATTTTATGGAAATTAATGATTCACCATTATTTGTATAATACAAAGATACATACGAAACTAATATTTCTACTTATTTTAAATGTTCAATTCAGAACGACTCTCATAATTTTGGATTTATACAAATTTTAAAAGTTACCCAAATTATCTAGTATGTCCTAATAAATTTAAAAAAAAAAATGTAATCCAAACGTGTGTAAATGTTACATTTTTATTGCAAAATCCAAACATCAATATTTCAGTAACTTAACCAAATTCTTAACCGTATAGTTGAAACCCAAATGGGCATTCTTTATTTATATCACTAATTGAAGTGATGTTTTGACAAATTTTATGAAGATTTGGCATGACGATGCCAAAATGTTTTTATAGTTTAAAACAATGTTTGTGCTTTATGGGTTTCCAATATTTTGTATAGTTGGTAATTGAACGATTTCCTAATAAAATCTATTTTCTTTTCTAGGCAATGTTCTTAGTTTGCGCAGTAGTAACAGGATGTTATTGTTGCTGCTGCTGTTGTTGCTGTTGTAATTTCTGTTGTGGAAAATACAAACCGGTACCACAAGATCAATCAGGGGATTATCATCATTTACATGTAAGTAATAAAAAAATAAAAAATAAATACAATAGCAATGCAATGTACATTTTATTTACAACAAATTTTAACAACAAATCAAATATTAAATGAAATAAGAAAGCAGAGTGGCTAATAATTGTTCGTCTTTATTTTCAAAAAATTTTATTTTTAACTGTTTGTGTTTAAGTTTTTGTTTTAATTGCACGTCATTTTGTTTTTTTATTTTTAATTTTTAATATTTTAACTTAAATAAATTAAAATGCCAAAAACTATATTACACAAAATTCCATCGGCAATTCAACCAAAAGGTGCATGTTAATTTAAAGGTAAGAAAAAACTACGAAGGAAAGTTTTTAAGTAAATTAGCTTACAAATTTGTTATGCCGTTGATTTGTTGTCTTATCATCACAAAACAAACTATATTAAATTCACACTGCCGCAATCTGTAGAGTTTTTATTGTACATTTTTTTTTATTAAATCATAAATAAACAGCAATTAGAATAAACATTTTTATGCACATTTTTCATAATATTTTAGACATTTATTAAATTGTAAAATATTTTAAATTCATTTCTATACATATTTATATCTTTATTTTCTTATAAAATATAATACGAAATGAAGGTAAGCATTATAGAAGAATCATTTTTCAATTTTAGTAATTCAGTAATTATTTTATAAAAGTCCTAAATAAATCAGTTATTGGAATTCTAGCTTTCCTATTTCACATATAGATAATCCAATTTTACTGAACTGCTCTAATTTTCTCACTATTGTTGTTTTAATCCGATTAGTTTCAAATTTTATTACATTATTGATCAATTTGATTTATTGTGAAATAAATTAAATTGGTTAACCCTAGTCAAATTTAATGCAATACAGTACAACCGCTAAAGTTAATGTTCATGCTCTAAAATATTAGCTATAACACCAAAACTTTTCTATAAATTTTTAATTCAAATTTTCTCAGTTGTACGCCACAAATATTTTATATCATTGGTCCTTCGAGTAAATATAGAAATTTTGCTTAGTAGTTACGTTCAATTGTTTAACAATCATAGACACTGTTAATGCTATGTCGAAATAAACACTTATCTGTTTGGCCAGTTCTGCAGATGAAGAATATATAACACCAAAGGTAGATTCTAAACTTGCAGACCAAGTTTAACAAAAACGATACAGGGTTCAATATTCCAAAATTCCTTTAACTTATAAAGAAAAGATGCATTATTCGAGGAGGTGTAGTTAAAACCATACGATATTTTATACCTGACGTAAAATGGTTTACCTGAAGTAAACTACAGATTATGGTGACGATTCTTGCTTCCTCAACACAAACTACCATGCAATACAGGATAGTTTTTGCATTGTCCATTAGTTTCAGGTGCGTAAAATAAAAGCCGGGATGCAAATGCAACCGTTAAGGTCACCGAGGTATGTTGATTTCGATCCAAGTGAGCATCAAAGCACTGGTATTTAAAAACTTCACTCATAACATACCAATTCAACCTCTAGAACCATGGCAATGGAAACATATTAGAAACCTTATATGGACTAGGACTCACAAGTGTAGTTAGTTTATTTTTAAAAAGTGTACATGTTGTTCTGTAACTTACATAATCTTTTAAAATGACAAACTTATCAACTACAAATATTGTGCTTGTGACGTGTAGCATTTCTAAAAAATCGGTTAAAAGGTGGATGTATTTCATACCGCTAACACCATATTTGAAAGAATATATGCATCGGAAGCAAGTTTTTCTAAGAAGTTTGACATATAGAAGGTAAGAAGCTCTCAGATGTAAAAAAAACGTAGGTCAGACAACAAACTTGTTATGTGCAATTCCAAATTGAAACATTAGAAAACGAAATGGAATAATTTAAACGACGTTTTTCCGTCATAAAAATTTATTGTTGAAGATGTAGTGATCAACCTAAACAAAATATTCTAGCTGGATACAAATAATATTATACAATCACATAAAAGATTAATCACTGCTGCACATCGTGAAAAAAATAAACCTAACACACAGCGTGATTAAATCTGAATTTTTGGTCAAATTACGAACGAATGGACACTGTTAGGATATAACCTTATCTTATCAATTGAAGGTTTCACAAGTCTCATTGATACCAAAACCAGGCAAGCCCAGAATAAGTTACGTCGTAGAGATCTATAAGCTTGCTATCAATTATGTCTAAATTATATGAAAAGATAGTAATATATAGGCGTAAAGCCTATATTGCTGAAGCTGATTGCGGACCACCAGTTTGGGTTTAGGCCAGAGCACTCAACAATAGAACAAGTACACAGAATTGTTCAAGTAATTCAAGAAGCCCTAGAGGAAAAAAGATATTGTCCTTTTGTAGTCATGGACATACCCCAAGCTTTTGAAAAGGTGTGGCATGTGGGATTACAATAGAAAAGAAAGCAATGCTTATCACATGATTTCTATAGAACAGATATTTTATTATAAAACTTCGGGAGGTTTATACAAATTTCAGTCCGAATAAATATAGTATATCTCAGGGCAGCATCCTTTGCCCGATATTATAATTGCTATATACCGCAGATATACATACCTACAAATAATCAAGTAACTGAACCAACATTTACAGACTACTCGGTAGTACTCCATCACACGATGAGCCCATCAAGCAACAGAAGTTTTGCAGGAGAATATTAACAGAAGTATAATTAATGAAACAAAGTCTAAACATGTTACCTTTACTATACTAAGAGGAACACAAACGCAAATGAATAACCCGAATATACCTCAAACTGATAAAGTAAAATTTTTAGGTATTCACCTCAACAAATGTCTAATAAGATGTTAGCATATATGGACAAAAAGAAAGCAGTTGGGAATAAAACTGTCCAAAAATGTATTGGCTCATATGCAGCAAATCAAGTTTATCGATTGGAAATAAACTACTGCGTTATAAAATGATAATAAAACTTATTTGTATACAGCTGTGAGGATCGGCAAGCAATTCGAATTAGAACATTCTTCAGCGGTTCTAGTCTAAACTTCAAAGAATCATAGTAGATGCATCTGGTTTGCGTCAAACGATGTAATTCACAGAGACCTACAGGTCTTTCGGACAGTTTGCTAGTGGAGACTCACAATTATGTCTACCATCTAGTTAGACTATATCGTTCTAATTTGATGGTAGGCTAATCGCATACAAAATTATTACATTTCTATATTTTCAAAATGGCGTCATTATGATTTTACGTCCAAAGTTTTTGTTGTGTGCTTTTTTAAGTACAATTTAAAAATGATAAGCGAAAATATATGTATTTAAATTAATATTATTCTATAAACACAATGAGTGCCTATGGAGTATATCGAGATTATACTCCTTAAACATACATTAAGCGTATTTTATTGGGAATTTTACAACAACACACAAGACCCCATATTGGATAATTTGGTCACAATGGTACTTTAATCGTAATGGCATGATTTATGTCAGGGGAGACAAAGGTCCTAACTATATACCTAACTATAAACATTAATTTTTAAAACTGGTAATGAATCGAATCAAAAATAGTTAAATTAATGTGTTTAAGCAATTACCAATTTATTCTAATGTAAGTGAGATTTTTTCAAGTGATAAAAATCATGATAATGTAAAAAAAAGAACAAAAAATTTACGGAAGTAGAGGAAATAGATCGTAAAATAAAGAAAATCAAAAAAAATATGGACTGATCCTACGTTTTACTACAAGCTAAAGCGAAATACTATTAGATGCAGATATATCAGTAAATTGTACTGATATGACAATGACAGCTAAAGCAGTTGATTGAGATAATTAAAACCTTTTGGTAAATAGAAGATATATCCACAAGCAAACCTTCCGTTAAATACTGAGCTGTATGCTACTTCTAAGACTGTATACAATACTGCAACATCAAATAAAAGATTTACTAAACAGTGCTGTGTTTACCTTGAAGAAATAGGCAATCATCAATACTGTTTTATTGGAATCCATATCTACATATCTACTTAGAAACTTAGCTGCGGGTCAATTGGGATTAGTATAAAACATAGTATAACGGTAGAAACAGAATCCACCCCGAGATAAACAAATGTGTTAGGTGTATTCGATTTAATACATCAAGAAAGTACCGACTAGTAGCATGATTACGGGAAACCAAGACATATTAAGGATACAAATAGATTCGTATACGTGAGCAAACAAGTTTAAGAAAGTAAAACAAAGCATTCTATGGCCGTTCCTACACTTCAACATATGTTTGTCGATATTGGAATTGAATAGGATTTTATACCATCTTCCGTTTCGCACTTTGGAAAATATTATCTGAAATTGGGGACACAACTCTCATATATAGTGGTAAAAATAGATGATATCGCTATTATAAAGGACAATAATCTACCATCTTCAACACGTGCACATAGTACCTATCAAACCTAAACAACTAGAACAAGGGAAGTCAGAATACATGAAAATTACAGACTAGCACCGTCGACCCTAAAGAATGTTGATACACAACATGTTGCGTACTGCAATAAAGCGCATCAGAAATGCAACAAGCACTAAAACAAGAATAAAATGCTTTTATAAAGGATATTTTGTTTTGTTTAGTCTAATAATTGTTAGCCATAAAATTCCATAGTAACTTTTGATATATAAAAAATGTATCGCAAGGTCCTTTGCTATTTTTCAAACTAATTAGTTACATGCACATATCATTTTTCAATGCAGACTCAAAACATGCTAGGTATCATTATTCCTTGTTACAAAAACAGCAATTATAATTGAAAAAAAAAAATAAAAATGTCGCTGCTGCTATTTTCCTTTTATTTTATTGGTATTAATCACGTATCGAATCTAGTGTAAAAAGAAAATTCTATTTTCGTTACACAATTTATTATGTTATCTTTATTTAGTTTTCTCTACATTATAATTTTTTTTTAAGTTATATCATGATAATTCATTTGGTTATGTATTGAATAATTTTTTTATTAATTTAATTTTTATTTAATAATTATTCATGACATCATCATTTTCAATTTTTTTGTTTTTAAGAATTTATTTATTTTTCTTTTTTCCCATTTTATGTTTAAATATAGGGAGATCGAGGACATGGCCAACATAGTGCTACCGTAGTAAATCAACCACAGAAAAGGGTATGTATTAATGATTTTCAGTTCATCTGAAACAAAAAGAAAATTAAAGTACTTAATTAAAAAAAATCATCGAAGATATTATGTCCTCAAGATCATATTTTATTTCATTCCTATTAAATTTAAGTGTAAAAATTTGACACTTTACTCAGAGTATCATATGTTTTGTTTTGGTTTTTTCATTTTTTTTTTTATTTGAAGGAAAGTGGAAAGTGTAATTTTCATTTAATGCTTTTTTTAGTTTGGTTATTTATAAATAAGTTAATTATTTTTTTGTTGTTTCAAAGGAAAAACGTAAAGTTTCTTCTCGTGCATGATGTTATAGTTTATTTAACCAAAAATTCTAAAACTAATTTGTAATTAATAAATTTGTTAGAAAATAATATTTAAAACAATTTTTTTTGTATGCTTCATTGCGCGATACTCATGCGATGTATTGAAGTTCCGTATAATAACCATTGCATTTACGATAAACGTTGGGTATTTAATAAACTGGTTGGTTATACAAACCAGTTGGGAATTTTAGGGATTATTTAAATTTGAATCATTCGATAATTTAGGTTGTGTTCAATATCGACAAGGTTAATGAAAATAGTCATAATACTAATTAAATTGTAAACACATTATATTCGTTAAATATGCAAATTTACAGATTGAATGTACATTCTCAAATTTTTTTATTACATAATATTGTTAAAATTAAGATATATTACGGAAATAACAGCATTACATCAAAATAAAATAAAAAGTGAATATGAAAAATGCATATTAGCAAATTTTCTATTAAAATGTTGTTGGTATAATACTTCAGATTAAAACCAGATAACCAGATTTTTGTATCTAACAAAATCAGTTTTCTGAAGCGTACTTAGTGCCGTCCTGCGGTAAAATACAGTGAAGTTCAAAATGATTCAAGCTAAGGTAGAATCTAACAGTGGTCCTTCGAGCCAATGAAAACTGGGAAAAAAGCGTTAAAAAAAAAAATAAAAATAATAAATTTAGCAAAATAAAAAAATAAAATACTAGTACGAAAATAAAAATTGATAAAATGGAAACGCTGGCATTTAGTCAGAAAAGGCTTGCGGCTTATATTGACCAAATGTTTATCAATTAAAAAAAAAATAAGAACAAAAGAAAGACCAAATCTTATCTGAAAACCAAGACCCAACAAGTAAAATTGGATCCTGCAAAGTTTGATTTGGCAAATTGGATCTTTAACAAGAAGTAAAGCACTAAACAAGTCAGATCAAAAGCTTTAAGCTTTTACAGGATAGTTAATGACGCCGGAGTTCTTATCGAGACTGAGATAAAATCGGAAATCAAAATGTTACTTTCAACCATGCAAAAATTCATGGATTAAATAGCCAAACTCCATAAGGAAATTGGTATGGGGCCATCCATACGTCACGCTCTTCAGGTGAAAGGGGTATAGGCTGACGTGATGATTTGTGATGTTGGCGGGAGAGGCATTATAAAATGTGACGTCACATAATTAAAACTGGTATAAAGGATTTTATATTTTATTTAGCACACCATTTTTTATATTAATAGTGTTCTTTAAAATATATGACTTACAGGTATCATCGAAAATGATTTACAGCTCAGATATTTTGATACGATAGAACATTAACCGTACAACGTATGTATAGTAACCGTATAACGTATGTATATATCAAAATTTGGAAGTATTGTATAATATTCGCGTATTTTATTTTTCATAAAGTTTATTTCTAATATGAAATACCTTCTACTTAAAAAAACCGATCCACATCAGAAAAAAATGATGTAAATCATTTTCTACTAAGACGAGTTACTTTCTTTTCAAAATTTCTTTTTACGTGTTCGGCGAAGGAAATAAACTTTATACATCATGTTTATTATTTGTTTTTTCATTTGGGAATGGGGGGGGGCTGTTCATTAGTGACATAGTTTTTAATGGGGTAATATACAGTTTTGTGACGAGTGTGGCAAAGGGAGAAGAGGAGTAAAAATCATTTAAAAATAGCGTGTCGTAGTTTATGGAAGGCCCTATAGCTATAGTGATGATGAAAAACCTCACATAAAGTATTTCACAAAAGAATAGTTCCAAACTGCCATCCTTCAATGACGCCGATAGAATTTACTACCTAAAGGATTCGTTGAAATATTCGTGGCTCAGTTAATCTTTCATCTTTTGGAAGGAAGATTTAAATCATTAGTTGCCACTGATGAAACCAACAACATTTATAACACTGCGAACTTCAAATAGCTACACAGAACTTGGTTGAATCATAATAAGAAGCCAGGATATTCAAAGTTTGTCATACTAAGACAATTGAGCAACAATTAGATTTATTCATTTCATTTTACTGAAGAGGAAGCATCCATGGAGAAAGTGAAAGCAACAAAGCTACTACCAGTTAGAAAATATATGGTAATTCTACCATTTATTATGTCGATCAACCTATGCCAGGAGATTCTACGAAAAAGCAGTAGTACCGTTATTGCAAATTAAAAGAATGCTAGAAGATAAACCATTTGTCAAACTTAATCATGAATTCATGAAAGATTATCTGAGTCAAGACAACATGTACTAGTACTACAAATGAAAATGAAAAAAAAGTAGCGGAATTTCTCGCTGTAACAACATTAACACAATTGGCGTTGGAGGAAAAGAATAAATATTCAATATCTGAAAGGATCATGGAAACAATTTTTTACGTAGATGATTTGTTGACTTGTAATTAAAAAATTAACAATATAATAAAAACACCATAATGCTGAAGATGTTTGACGACCCAAATTGAAGCATGTCTCAACTTTTGACCATTAAGGACTTTTTGCGATAATCGCTCTATTATCGTTAATCCGATAATCATTATACGATAAGGTGATGAGTATAATACATGAGATTAAAATTTGATACCAACCAGATTTTTGTACCCATTATAATTTCCATAAATTATCAGGTACCAAATTCTTAACCAGATTCTTAACTCACAGATATGTAAGTCACTCTGGAATTTTTTAACCCAGCCTTCTGGGTTAGAATAAGCTGAGAATAAAGTGAAATATAAATAGATTCAGGAAGAATCGAACAGTTTTAAGTTTTTCATTTTGTTTTTCTTAAATATTAACAGAAAATCTTAATGAGTCGGAATCAAGAAAGTAATAAAATAAGAAATCATTTTTGTCAAATTTTCATTATTATTTTGATTCCTTTTACAATGTACATACAAGAAAATTAAAAAAACAATAATGTGGTTTAAACCACGGCATTTGTTTAGGGAAGTACTGGATTTAAACCCCAAAAGTGAAAGATGTTTATAATCTTTCGTTTACAATCTTTTATAACCCAGTAAAAATTGTGCATATAAAAACATATAAGTAACTGTTCCTTTTATTTAATGGGAAGTAGTTTAATACTTTGACTTGGTTTTTGATTCCTATCGGGGACAACATATATAATATTTTCCTCCCATTTTGGATTTTAAATGTTTTTTTCTTAATACTGAGAAATTTTTTGTCCACCTTCGCCAAGTTTTTAAATTTATTTCACATTTATTTCTTTATTTCATAAAGATATGAACAACTTATAACTTGTTATCATGTAGTGTTCGTTGAAAGCGCTGATGGATGAGTAAGAAAATTGCTGATATTATTAGAAAAAAGTAATTTGTGTGATGTTTGGCAATAAACCTATCGTTGATGACAAATACCGAGTATTTAAAAATTGACAAACCAAATTAAACTCGTTTGCAAAGAGTACACTGGTTTGGTTACGTGCCTTAGAGGTTCGTTGCATCATTTAAGAAGGGACAACGTACATATTCGCATATCAATAATGTAATCGGATCGAGTGGCCAATTTATCTAGATTTATTCTGTACAAATATGCCTAATAAATGTTCGATCAAGCTACATAACAGCCCTGGGATTCCTTAAGAAGTTAGAATTTAGATCTACTCACATAGCTAGACACTGAATCGCGATTTTATAGGAAATTTAGAGTGAGTGACAACAAAAAACGAAATCTATTACTTATTTTTATTTGAATTGAAATGATTTATAAAACGAACCGAGTAAAAGCCAACATCTCTTAAGTATGCCAACAAATAGGAAATAACATATTATTGAAGTGGGGACCCATAAAATATCAGTGGTGGAAATAGAAATGTAGCCATTAAAAGGGTTTTAGTTTTTACTATACGTTTAGCAAGTTTATATTAACTATAAATATTGTATATAAATTGTAAATATGTATTTGTTATTAAATTTGTTTTACGCTAAGCTGTGCATTTTAGACGTAATCACCATAAAACTTCCATTTACAAGCACTCCCTTATTATTAGCAAAATGGAAGCTGAGTAAAATGAATTCTAAACTTACTACTTTAGACAAAAATTATTTAGAGAATGAAAATCCATCAAATTTTGAATAACCTAGTACCAAAATTTTGTAAAATATAAAAAATTTAGTTAAATATTTTCAAAAGAGATAGGGATTCCAAGATATGAAATTTCACTACGGATATCTCTAATAAGTTGTAAGCTTAAGCAGTCTAATCATCTTAGAATTTTCAAGTCATGTACCTGTTATCAAATAAAAATAAAGTTGATGCAGTATAACAGGTTCCTAATTATATCATAAAATTCGTGACAAAAAAAAAATGTTTTAAACTTTGTATTTCTTTGTATGGATTATAAAAATGGTTTCTTCAATACAACATGAGTAATAGACTTGATGGGGCACCGTACCATTATATCGATTCCATCGTAATCTTGCAATGTTATAAAATTAGTGAAAATATGCATGAACTTCTTAAGTAAAAAAAAACTTGTATAAATATTTAAAACCTTTTATAAAAAAATCATATAATAAACATCTTTTATTTAATTAATATTTTTATATATTTTCTACTTTTTAAAGGATGACATATCAGACTTCGATGAAGTTCACATTGGTGGAGGTGGTGCTCCTGTAACATCACAACCTACAGCTGGTCAAGCTCAAGGTCCTAATATGCCAGTATTTGCTATGCCACCACCACCAGGTGCCGTACCTGCGCAAGCACCTACAACAAATCCAAACAATCCATTTTATCAGCAATCAGCCAACGAACAGACATCATTGAATTCAAGTGGAAAAACCACTTATACACCAGGTATATTTACATAAGCCATTTAAATTATATAAACCATTTTTCTTTTTCGGTTTATTTTATTGTTTTAAAAAACTAAAATTAATTTGTTTCTATTAAAAACAAAAAAAAAATAAATATCAATAATTATTGTATTATATAATTATTTAATTTATTATTATTAAACAAAAAATTATTATTATTATTATTATTATAAGGTCAATACCAATAATAAAATAGTTAAAAAAAACAATCCGGACATAAATGATGACCATTTTGAATATAAATATGATTCGATTCTTATTACGAAACTAAATTAAAATTAATACATATAAAAAAAATTTAAAAAATAAATATGAAATAAGAGGTTGGTTTGATTGTTTTTCTAATTTTAAAAATTTAATAATTTTTTTTTTTTTAATTTAGTCAAAAAAATTTTTTAGTGTTTTTTAAATATAAAATTTTATTTTTTTAAATTCTTAACGAGTTTATATTTTTTATTATGTTTTTAATTCAGCAATAGATTATGTGTTTCCAATAATTATTCGAATTCGTAAATGAATATTATAATATAAATACAAAACTTTCGAATTTTAAAATATGACATTAATTGAATTTCAAAATTTATTTACCGTTATATGAATTTAATTTAAAATCTATATTAAGAAAAATTCATACTTCAATTTGTTTATAAGTTTATTCATTATTTGGACTAGTACAGCAAAGGATGTCTAATTATGTGCTTAGTGATTTTAGACAACTCCGGCAATTAAAAAAGATTTTATTTATTTAAGGATACATTTAAAATTATTTACCTCCCGTACGATTTTTTTTATCACAACAATATCATTAATCGAAAAAAATTAAGGAACAAATTTAAGTATGTACTACTATACTTTATTGTGAATCATCGTTTAGTTGCGTTAAAGTCCAAGAAGGTATATAAATTATATTATTTATTTATATGCCTTGGTCAAAGCCTTTATTATGATCCCGTTGATATCTTTCTTATTGGCTATATATTTTTTAACTTTTATTATTACAATTTAATATTTGTTATTCTTAAATATTTCTACTAGGGATTTTAAGAACGCCTACAATATTACCACTATATGTATATGTCTTATATATATGCTCAGTGATATTACTATAAATTATCCAGAAATATGGGTAAAAATATAAAATAATGCATATGAAATTCTCAAATATATTTAAATCAGGCTTTTGATACATTTCTGTTTCTTGAAACGACAGAATATTGCTGTCGTATATTACTAATCAAATTATGAGCTAAAAATAAATTTTAATCAAAAAAAAAAAAAAAAAAAAAAAAAATAAAAATAAAAAAATAGGTATTACTGATAATCGAATGGTCAGCCATAAAACAAATTAGCAACATCTCATTTAATGTTTGTGTTTTTTAAAATTTTAAAGACCTGTCAAATTCTAAAATGTTCAATATAATTGAAGAATATAATAATTATGTACATGAAAATGTTTGCCATCAAAGGGATTTTTATTTGCCAATGAACGAATTTCCATATTGGTGGACTTTAAAGGTATAAACAGAACCAGAGCGACAACGACGAGCGTCGACGCCTGTCAAATTAAAAAACACTAAAAGCATAGTATGCTAACAGAAACATCGACGATAGCGACGACGATTTTTTCGTTGAAATAAATTTAGAGTCTAAAGGTATAAACAGAACCAGAGCGTCAACGACGAGCGTCAACGAATAAATATATATTTCGCCAGCGATATCGCTGTAGTAAACATAACTAACAAAAGCGTCAGCGTATCGCGATATAAAAATAACAAGAAAAATTTTAAAACATGGCTGCTGTATTATGCTTCTTTATTAAAAAAGCACCTTAAAAAAAAACAGTTGGCAACATTGTTTCGCCGGCGATAAAATTAGAAATAGACTCTAAATTTATTTCAACGAAAAAATCGTCGTCGCCATCGTCGTTGTTTCTGTTAGCATACTATGCTTTTAGTGTATTTTAATTTGACAGGCGTCGACGCTCGTCGTTGTCGCTCTGGTTCTGTTTATAGCATATTTCTAATTTTATCGCCGGCGAAACAATGTTGCCAACTGTTTTTTATTTTTTTAAGTTGCCTTTTTAATAAAGTGGTTACTAAGCAGCCATGTTTTAAAATTTTTTATTGTTATTTTTATATCGCGATACGCTGACGCTTTTGTTTGTTATGTTTACTACAGCGATATCGCTGGCGAAATATATATTTATTCGTTGACGCTCGTCGTTGACGCTCTGGTTCTGTTTAAACCTTAAGGCACCACTTAAGTATTTTATTTTACAAAATACTATATTACTACTTAGTTGGTTAACACTGGCGCAACCTTTTTCAATTAATGAATCTGTATATTACTTTGGTATTCCGAGAAATTTATTAGTCGATAGATTAAGTAATAAAGGTTTCAGTTTTGTTTTAACTAACTTGTCATCCACAAAACCTTTCTGTGATGTTAGATATTATACCCCGTTTCCTCTATATACTCGGATAGTTTTTTATAAATTTTCAGGTTGTTTGATTTTAGGATGTCTATCAGTTTGTGGTTGTTCATCAATTGGCCTTTTCTTGGTATATGTTCATATTTTTTGTCTCACATAGATTAGTGTTCAAATCTATCTTTGGATGTTTGATAATATAATTAGAGATATCTATTTTTAGGTCCATTGGAAGATCTCCGGCTTCAGCTATTACTGCTTTGGCCGGAGTACTATTTACTAGTCCTAAGCTAGTTCTTAGACCGGTGTTCGCTATTTTTTGCAGGGTTTCTATGTTTTTTTTATTTATCGTTATCGTGTGGCTGTACCTCATCCTTCCTTTGATGAGGCTTTTGTGGATGGTCAGGAGAGATCTGAGGTGTGCTCCACCGTTCTTCCTTGCGAAAGTTTTTAAAATATTGTTGGCCGAAATGCAGTTGCTCTTGATTTGCCCAAAATGTTTATTAAAATTAAAATTTTTATCTATCCAATATCCCATTAATTTTATGCTGTTTCCTTCTTTGATTTTTTCTCTCGTTGTGTTGTTAGCTTCTGTTGGTACATTGATGTATATTCATTACATTGATGTATGTACATTAATGGGCAGATGGTCAGAGGAACCAATTTGTGTTAGATGCCTATCCCACATAATTTTGTGTGATATATCTATCGCTGATGAGTTGCCTTGGCCCCCCAATCTAGTATGATCTCCATTGTACAATACACAAAAAATGGATTTTGTTTTATGCTTGATAAAGCTCTACCTCTCGTATCTATGATGCTGTCGTCTTCCCAAAGCGGATGGTGTGCGTTGGTGTCTCCCATTATAATTGTGTTGCACTTATTGTCTTTTATTAGCTTCCTGAATTGCTTTTTGATAATTAGTATGTTGATGTAAGGGGAATGTAGATCCCTATTATATTAGTTTTGTTATTATTATTGTCTATGATTTGTATATTTATGGTTTCAATTGGTTCGTATGAATTTGAATTAATGTTTTTGGCGTTTATATTTTTGTTTATTAAAAAACCAACTCCCCATAATTATGGTTTTTATGGTTGTGATTGTGGAAATTAAGAGAATTGTTGTCTTTTAACCAGATTTCACTTATAAAAGCTATGTCTATTTTTTCATTGAACATGTATATTTCCAGCTCATCTTTGTTTGTGGTAAGACTCCTGATGTTGATTTGTAGAATTATTAGTTTGTTGTTAATTTTGTTGTGTCTGTTCATGTATGGTTTGGTTTATTTATTTATTTTTTCTTAACTACTATATTAACGATGGCCTTATTTAATTTAATATTGTCCTCAAAAATTTCTGTGAGAATGACGTCTGAGCTCGGATTCTTCTTTGATGAATTTAAGTAAGTCTGTCTGATTTTCTGAATTTTTTGGTTTAGAGTGAATATTTCGTTTAAGGATTCCTTAATTGAATCCATATCCATTTTTATTTCCTCGTAGTCTTCTTTTGTTTTTTTCATAAAGTTGTTCATCTCTAATCTTATTTTATCGATTTCTGTGTTTTCTGTATTGGTTTGATTTGTAATGTTTTGATTGTTGGTTTTGATTATTTCACCTTGTACCCATTGGTTTCTTGTGGATCCCAATTTCGGGAAATTTTCTTTGTTTAGGTCAAATTATGGTTGTTTCCAGTGTTTGGTAATTTGTTTTGCCTCGTTGTATGATATTTTTTTGGTTGTCATTTGATATTTAATTCTTTTTTGGTATTTATGTTCCTCGTACTGGAAATAATTTGTAGTATGTTTCTCACCACAGTAATGGCATTTGGTTTGGTTAGGACATTTTACTTTGTTGTGCTCTTTCTCTGCGCAGTTGCTACATCTCTCTGAGCCTCTGCAATATTTTAGTGAATGCCCATAAACGAGACATTTTCTACATATCACTGGTTTTGGTATAAAGTAACCCACTTTCCTTGCTACTTCATATATACATATATTCTTCTTTTTAGGACATTCTCTGGACCAATGGCCTAATTCATTACACGTATGACAACGTGTTTTCCTTTTTAGTTCGTCAGCGTTTCCTTTTGATTTTGGTTCAAACCGATGGTTTTTATAAAAAATTATGGTTTTTATGGTTGTGATTGTTGAAATTAAGAGAATTGTTGTCTTTTAACCAGGTTTCACTTATAAAAGCTATGTCTATTTTTTCATTGAACATGTATATTTCCAGCTCATCTTTGTTTGTGGTAAGACTCCTGATGTTGATTTGTAGAATTATTAGTTTGTTGTTAATTTTGTTGTGTCTGTTCATGTATGGTTTGGTTTATTTATTTATTTTTTCTTAACTACTCCTATATTAACGATGGTGGTGATGAATTCTCAAAATTACGAATTAACAAATATTACGTTCAAGTGAACGGGACGAAAAATGCAAACGATATTTAAACACGACGAATAAGATTTTAATTATTTATTTTCTATACTATAACTGAAGATTTGTCGAGCATTACGACAATTTAAACGAAAACTAAACGACTATGATATTCCTATTGTTTTTACTGGAAAGGACAAATTAACAAAATATTTAAAATTCTTAAAAATAAAGGGAGGTTCGGTTATGTTAAAGACTAAAATAAATTTAATAGGTTCCAGATGTCACCATTCTGCCCCCGTTGAAGAGCTTGTCTTCAACAAAATGAATTAATATTAATTGTATTACTATATGAATAAATTCTAATAACTTATAAGTAGTTTAATAATATAATTACATAAGATTAATGTTTATTATCTATTTTCTTCGGCCATTGGTAATCTACAGATTTTACCAATACTTCGTTTAATTATACCATTCTTAGTTTTAATGTTGAATACTCGATTGACTCCATCCGTTCCTGGGAAAACTTCAACAATTTTTCCCATCAACCACTGTGTTCTAGGTAACTCGTTTTAAATGCGTTTTCAAGATTTTTACTGAGGATTCCCAAAGCCCTCCGAAGTTTGGTGCTCGAGGTGGAATAAATTTCCATTGGATTTCCTTGAAACTGCATAGACTTTGTATTTTATTGGGTTCCATCTCATTTTTATGAATTATATCATACATTTGTTTTAGTTCCCGATTTGCTCCAACAAAGTTTGTTCCGTTATCGGTCCAAATAACGGCCGGTGATCCTCGACGAAATATAAATCTTTTAAGGCAAGCAAGGAAAGATTCTGTTGTCATATCCGATACAATTTCGAGGTGTACGGCTTTTGTGACGAAACAAACAAAAATGCACACATACACCTTTTGATTTGCTCCACCTCGTTGATTTTTGTTTCTTGTCAGAAATGGACCACAAAAATCTATTGCAATGATCGAAAATGGTCGTGTAGGTGTTATTCTGCTTGCAGGCAAATCTCCCATAATTTGATTAATCGTAGTGGGTTTTGATTTGTAACATTTTAAGCAAAACCTGGATACTTTTTTGGCCAGCAACTTAGCTCGTAAAGGCCAATATCGTTGTCGAATTGTTGATATTAATTGTTGAGGACTGCAATGAAGGTTTTTTATATGCTCTTCTCGAAAAATTAACGTAGTCAGATTACTATCGTTTGGTAATATTAACGGATGTCGGCTATCATATGGCATATAAGTAGCTTTACTTAACCTGCCACCCACTCGTAACGTTACGTCTCCATCTATAAAAGGATTTAAATCCTTGATTTTGCTTACTTGACGTAGTGAAGTTCCATTCGTAATTGATTTAATATCTTCTTCGAAGAAATGATATTGTGTTTCCTTTACTAAATATTTCAGGCTACTACGAATTTCAATTGCTGTGAAATATCCCTTGATTTGTTGTCTTTGTTTATTAATATTGTTGATAAATCTTCGAATGTAACTAATTATACGAACAAGTTTGGTGAGTGAACTCTTTCTCTATCAAATCAAGTATATCCGAATTTATCGTTTGTATTAGAGTCGTTCTTTCGGCTTTTATTTCATCTGTATTATCTTGTGGATTCTCTTTCTCAGTGATCTTTGGCCAGTTTTCTTCAGGTTCTTGTAAAAACAGTGGTCCATTCCACCAAGCTTGTGAATCGACTAAATTTTCTATTGACGTACCTCTTGAAATGAGGTCAGCTATATTGTTTTTACTACTCACGTGTTGCCAAATGCAACTTGTAGTCAAATTCTGAATTTCTGCTACCCTATTGGCTACATATGTCTTTAAGCGTGATGGATCCATTTTTATCCAGCTGAGAGCAATTGTCGAATCAACCCAAAGAAAAACGCCTTCAAAATTAAATTCAAACGCCCGAACTATTCTTTTTGTTAACCGAGCTAAAAGAACAGCTGCATTTAATTCCAACCTTGGCAAGGTAACCCTTTTTAACGGTGCCACTCGAGATTTACTAACTATAAGTTTTGACATATAATGTCCGTTAGAATTGAAACTACGAACATATAGACAAGCGCCGAAAGCTTTTTCCGAGGCATCTGAAAACCCATGCAGTTGTACCGACTGTTGTGCAAATGGTGAAAGATACCTTTCCAAACTACAATACTTAATTAACGAAACAGACTTTCTGAAAATATTCCATTCAATTTCATAATGTTTGGGAACGTCTTCATCCCAACCAATATTTAACTGCCAAAGGGTTTGCAAAAGCAGTTTACCTTTAAGTAATACTGGAGACAAAAATCCTAATGGATCAAAGATTTGAGCAAATTCAGCTAGGATTATTCTTTTCGATATTTTAATGTTTGCTTCTAATTTAGGAACAACTACTTGAAGGCTATCAAGTGTTGGATTCCAAGCTATCCCTAGTGCCTTAATATGTTTGTTTTGTATTGGTTCTAAATCTAAACTTGGTAATTTGTCTAAAAAGGTTGTTGAGTTAAATGCCCATTTACGCAAATGCATGCCAGCGTCTTTTAACATGGTGATTAACTCATCCCGAATATAATTTAGTTGTACCAAGCTGTCACAACCAGTAAGGCAATCATCTATATAAAAATCCTTCTTTAAGACGTTAGAGGCCTCAGGATATTTGATTGAATTCTCATTAGCAATTTCTAAGAGGACACGAGTCGCTAAGTAAGGTGCAGATGAGGTCCCATATGTGACTGTTTGAAGTTCGAATGCCTGCACTTTATTAGAGTTGTACCACAAAATTTTTTGTAAATGCCTTTGATTTGGATTAATTTGAATCTGCCGATACATTTTCTCAATATCGGATGTAAACACATATTTGTGTTTACGAAATCGCAAAATTATATCAAAAAGTTCTGATTGAACACTTGGCCCAGTCATTAAAATATTATTTAGTGAGTTATTATTGTCTGTCTTCGCCGACGCATCGAACACAACCCTTAATTTAGTTGTACTACTTGACGCTTTAAAAATTGGATGATGCGGTAAAAAATATCCTGTATCATTATCAACTGATAATTTCATATGTCCTAACTTGACGTACTCTTCCATAAAATTGTGGTAGTCTAACTTTAAGTCAGCGTCGCGACTCAATCTTTTTTCTAGATATGAAAAACGTTTGCTAGCTGCTAAATAAGAATTCCCTAACACTTTTGAATCGGATTTTAATGGCAAACTAACAACATAACGCCCTTCACTATTCCTATAGGTAGTTGACTTGAATAATTCTTCGCAATGTTTTGCTTCTGGAGAAATAACTAATGAAGTTTCACAAGCTTCATTATGGAGTAATCGCTCTAATTGTTTATTTAACTGGTCATCAAAATTATCTGTACGTAAATGCAAACTAACCGCGTTATCAATGAATTTTCCACCTATAATCCAGCCTAATTTTGTTTCCAAGAGATTTGGTGCAAAACGATTAAGTTCAATTTTATTTTTCATTATTATTGAAAAGAATACTTCAGCACCCAGTAAAATGTCAATTGTCTTTGGAATGTTAAATTGATCATCAGCTAAAACTATGTTTTTAGGCAAATCCCATTTAGTTATATCTAACTCATAGTGAGGTAGTTGGTTAGTTATAACCGGTACGATTGACAATTCTAATTGCATCTGGAAACTTGTACTATTCGATCGAATGATAGACGAACATTTACTTGAAAGATTAGTTTTTTGACTATTTAATCCGGAAACAACTATACCACTACTTTGTGAATCTAATCCAAGTTTTTCAAACAGATTATTAGTTATAAAATTAGTTTGCGAAGCCGAATCTAAAAGTGCGCAACACTGGACGTAATCGCCTTTTGAATTTTGTACTAATATTGTGGCTGTTGACAACAATATACTAGTTTTTTGATGGTTAGAAACATTATTCGTATGAAGAGTTTCTCTATTTTCGACAACTGGGTTTTCAGAAATTGAACATTGTTTAAGTAATGAATTATTTTGATCTATGTTACTTAATGTAAGTTGATCCCTATGCAAAAGTGTGTGATGTTTTTGTGAACAACGTTTACAAGTAGAATTGGTGCACTGTGAAACTATATGATTAGGTTTAAGGCAGTTTATGCATAATTTTAGTTCTTAAACTTTAGTAAATCTATCTAATGGTGACAGCTTAATAAATGCTGGGCATAAATGTATTGGATGCTCATTTTTGCAAACAAAACAACGAATAAGACGAGAAGTGGTTTCAGAGGTTGGTTGAAAAGCAGACACTAAAACGGTTTTGGCTTTACGGCTTGAATCGGGAAATTCTATTTTTTTCTGTGTACCTATGGTTTCTAAAATACGAATTTTCTTTTCAAGGAATTCTTTGAGTTTTGTCCATTTAGGAAATTCCTTTAAGATCAACTCATTTTCAAATTCCTTCCTTGAATTTAAATCTAAATGCCCTAAAATGATTCGAACTATTAATGCCTCCGATAATTTGTCTAAACAAAATTCCCAAGTTTCCAATGAATCGATATTGGCTGAGGCTATATTGAAAATATTCTTTAAATCGGCTAAAACGTTATTAGATGACTTTGGAATGTTTAAAATTGCATCTACATGAGTTTCGACAATTGCTCTTTCATTATTATACTGATTTACTAAAATAAGCCAAGCGTTTTGATACCCGGTAGCAGAAATTGGAATTTGAGCTACTAACGATCTAGCTTCTCCCTTAAGTTTTCCCATTAAATACGAAAATTTAGCGATTTCACTCACCTGATTATTATCATGAACCGCGGTTAGAAACGTGTCACGAAAACTTCGCCAATTGTTGAGTGTTCCATCAAATTCGGGAAGCTGTAGCTCCGGCAATTTAATACGACCCATTGTTTGTTGCAACGGTCGTTCATCAATTTCTGCATGCAGCATCTCCTTTGTACGTTTCACTGTTATTTCAAACTTAACACAATCTTCGTCAAATTCTGTTAACATGTCATCTTTACAATTTTCATCTTCAATAATTTCATTATAAAAGCGAAAATACTCTGACTCAAATTCACTAATAGTTTTTAATTGGTCTTTCAATACACTCAATGTTTCTTTACACAAATTTTGTTTTATATTTTCACTTAAACGCACACACCGTTTATGGACGGCGTTTCTCCGTCTTACTAGTCTATCCATTTTTATTTAAATAGAAGTAACTAAAAGATTTTACTTTGTCTTTTATGTGGACTGTAATTTTACTAAGCACTAATTTTAACGAGTTTTTGTTATAAAATCACTACTTTAATTAACTTTAATAAAACACTATTGTATTTTGAATTTAATGTGTGACGAAACTACGAATCCGGTACGAATGGACCAAAATTATGGTGATGAATTCTCAAAATTACGAATTAACAAATATTACGTTCAAGTGAACGGGACGAAAAATGCAAACGATATTTAAACACGACGAATAAGATTTTAATTATTTATTTTCTATACTATAACTGAAGATTTGTCGAGCATTACGACAATTTAAACGAAAACTGTTTAAACGACTATGATATTCCTATTGTTTTTACTGGAAAGGACAAATTAACAAAATATTTAAAATTCTTAAAAATAAAGGGAGGTTCGGTTATGTTAAAGACTAAAATAAATTTAATAGGTTCGAGATGTCACCAGATGGCCTTATTTAATTTAATATTGTCCTCAAAAATTTCTGTGAGAATGACGTCCGAGCTCGGATTCTTCTTTGATGAATTTAAGTAAGTCTGTCTGACTTTCTGAATTTTTTGGTTTAGAGTGAATATTTCGTTTAAGGATTCCTTGATTGAACCCATATCCATTTTTATTTCCTCGTAGTTTTCTTTTGTTTTTTTCATAAAGTTGTTCATCTCTAATCTTATTTTATCGATTTCTGTGTTTTCTGTATTGGTTTGATTTGTAATGTTTTGATTGTTGGTTTTGATTATTTCACCTTGTACCCATTGGTTTCCTGTGGATCGCAATTTCGGGAAATTTTCTTTGTTTAGGTCAAATTCTGGTTGTTTCCAGTGTTTGGTAATTTGTTTTGCCTCGTTGTATAATATTTTTTTGGTTGTCATTTGATATTTAATTCTTTTTTGGTATTTATGTTCCTCGTACTGGAAATAATTTGTAGTATGTTTCTCACCACAGTAATGGCATTTGGTTTGGTTAGGACATTTTACTTTGTTGTGCTCTTTCTCTGCGCAGTTGCTACATCTCTCTGAGCCTCTGCAATGTTTTAGTGAATGCCCATAAACGAGACATTTTCTACATATCACTGGTTTTGGTATAAAGTAACCCACTTTCCTTGCTACTTCATATATACATATATTCTTCTTTTTAGGACATTCTCTGGACCAATGGCCTAATTCATTACACGTATGACAACGTGTTTTCCTTTTTAGTTCGTCAGCGTTTCCTTTTGATTTTGATTTCTTATTGTATTTAACTTTATGAGATCTCCCAGCAACAAACGCAACCTGTTCAGCTGATGTCACACCTTGTTCTTGATTTTGGTACAAACTATCTTCTTCAAGTTGTAAAGATGACATTAATGTATCTAATGTCCGACTATCCTTTGTATTGTACTATACAGATTTGCAATTATTGCATTTTGATGATAAACTTCCAATAATACGAACAATTTTCAGGTTTTCAGACAATTGTTCACCTTGTTGTTCTATTTCATCAGCAAATCGGTTTATTTTTGATAAATAATCAATTATTTTCTCTTCCTCTTTCATTTTACATGCAAAATAATCTTCATATAGAGATTCTTCAATTGATTGCATCAAAGCAAACATTGATTTTCCATCATCTCTTTCATACTTTGAGTTTATTTCCTTATTTGCATTTGGATCAGGAACCTTGCCATCTAAATTATACAATAAACCACAACCTTTAAATACATCCGAATTTGCTGTTTCCATATGGTAAAATTTGAGCCATTTAATTTTTGTGGGGCTAGTACTGATGTGGGTTACACAAATATTATAATACCTGTACTGAACTGTACTGAACTAAAATTGTATACAACATTTAACTTTGTGTAATTTATAATTTATTTAATTTTAATTATTTTTATTTATTTTTTTTAATTTAATTATTATTTTACTATTCAAACAAGAATACATATATAAGAATTTTTTTTTAGTTTTTTTAAATATTTGGTTTTTTTAAAATATTTAGTTATTAAATTTAATAACGTGTATCTATTTTCTTTTACTTTCACGAACTAACTTTTTATTTCTAATTTTCGCAAAACTCTTTTTTTCTTAAAAGTCGCCACACGTTGATCCAGTTTCGTTGTTTTCCATTTTTTTTATATAGCGGCATCAAAACCTGCTCACTAAAATGTTCTCGAATGTATTTGACAATACTAAACGTGTTTTTATTTTAATAATAGCGGCACCAATACTTTATTAAATATTTACGACATAAATTATCGGCTTCTTACAATATTTAATGCCTCACACAAAAATTTTTTTTTATTTTTTTTATATATATATTTGTTTCAAACACCTTGTTTTAAACAATTTTTTTGCAATAATAAACTATCAAAACAAATAGGCTTGATCTGGGCCAACCTTTCAAATCTATCTTTGGATGTTTGATAATTTAACAATTATTAGTACACTAAAATGAAACAACTTAAACGCCTTTAATTTAATGAAGTTAAGAGCTTGACTATTTATTCGAGACTGACTAACAATGGTTTACAAATACTATCAAAGACATTAGTGTTACCTAATGATGTTAAATTTAACAATGTAATTTCAACAATACCAAAACCTTGTATTGGTGACCACAATACATCTCTGCTGATATCTTGTTCTGTTTACACTTGATGACATTGTATTTCCGTTATTATTATTTACTTGATAACGTTGATTCAGTATTTTTACTTCGTTCATTGTATTCGTGACTTTTAAGGCTTTTAATTGTTGTTCTGCAATTTCTGATGTTTTGCACAATCTAATACATTTGTCCAAATCAATATCTTCACTTGTAGTAATCGATCTTTTAAATTATTCTTTTGTATTCCACTTATAATTTTATCTATTATTACTCTATTTCTTATTTCGCTAATTGCCTTACTTAACTTTTTTAGTGCGGTAATAAATTCGCCCATGGATTCATCTTCATGCTGCGCTCCTTTAAAAAATACGTGACGATTTATGCTCTGGTTCTTTTTTATTGGTAAACAAGTCTTCGAATGCTTTAATTACCATGTCGTATTTGTTCCTGTCTTCCACTTTTATACTAAACGTCTCATATTTTTCCATCGCACCATCGCCAATTACATTTAACAACATAGCAATTATCCTGTTACTTTATCCTGTTTTTTATTCGCCTCTATTGCTTTTAAAAGAGGTGGTATTATCAACCCCTTTTTAGTCCATTTTTATTATTTTGGACGTGTACTTTAATTTTAGTGTTTATTTTTTAAATCTGTATTATTTAATCCGATCATCCGTTTGGGCCATATAATATTTACTACTTTATTTTAAATCTATATTCTTTTTAGTTTATTTATTTTATTTATACATTATTTTAATAAGACTCTATTTTAAAGATCTGACTTTGCTGATTTCCATATTTGTTCTGTTTTCTCTTATTTTATCTAACGCATACTTCCATTTTGTAGAATGTTTACATTCTACATTATTTTGGGTATTCATATGATACATATATGACACATTTTAATGTTTCATATTACGAAATTCACGCTGTTCAGCATTTCTATTTTATTAAATAACTCCATTTATCTTTGTATTATTTTATATTATTCTATATTTTATATTATTTTCTAACTACGTTCTGCTACAAATTTGTTGGATTATTGAATAATATTAATTGAAATATTTAATGTATTTTATTATGATATGTCTTGCACCGCCTTTATTTTATTTCAACAGCACTGGAAATTTTATCCGTCCACCCAGAAGAAACGGAAGACAATAATTCATTGAAGTGAAGTTGTATACGACTATATGATATGCACCCAAAAGACGTAATATCGTTTTCACATTAATTCAATAAACTAAAAACTTCAACATTAGTTTCATACCGCAAGGATCATCCACTGTGTTGTTTCATTTGCATTTATATCGCCAGCTATTAAATAATTCTTAGAGCTATTAAAGTTAAGAAGACTAAATATTTTATCAAAATCATTAATAAAATCTACATTGGACGTGTTTGGGGCGGAAAACATTGAACCCATAATTAATTTGTTTCTGCTATTTAAGTTAATCTATACTATAGTATACTCTATGCAGGGGGTCTATTATGAAACAAAATTCGCTTTCGGAAAATTCGATATCTAAAGTTTCGATACGCGACGAATATGCTTATTTTTTATTATTTTTTATTTTTAACTTCTTTTTTTGGTCGGAGCTTTCCTGCTCATATCACCAATGATTGTTATTATCTCGAGGATATTATATCTCTGATTTGATTTCTGTTAGAAATTGATTAATTTCTAAATCCATTATTATATTATTACTTTTTAATATGTCTTCTAATTTATTATTTTTTATGTTGTTGTATTTATTTCTGATTGTGTCATATTTATGACATTCTTTAATTATATGTTTAGCATTTTCTAGTACATTACACTTATCACATCTATCATTATCTGTCTTTTTAAATATTTTGTATCATATGTTTGATTGGTTCTTAACTTAGTTAACCTTTTTATTTTTCTGTTTCTAAGTTATGTGTTTTGAACAATGTTTTGTTATTTGTTTTTTCATTTATGTTAATTCTATGCTGGAGACCTTTATTTGCAGTTTATCGTAATTGTATTTAATGAATAAGCTTATATTATCCTCTAGTGGGGTGAATGTTTTTAGTATTCTATTCGATTTTGCTCCAGCCTTTGCAGCGATGTCCGCTGCTTCATTACCATATATATTGTTGTGACTTGGTATCCAAATTATTTTAGTTTCTATGTTGTTTTTGTTTATTAATTTGTATATTAGTGATTCATAGTATCCAATATTTTTGTTATTGTTTTTAATTCCAATGAGTGTGTTTAGAGAGTCTGTGAATATTGTCAATTTTTTTTATTTTATTATTTGATGCTCTTTTTATTGCTTTGACAATGGCAAGTGTTTCCAGAGATTTTATTGATAAGTCTTCCCCTATTTTAAAGCTTATTGATTCCTCGTTATATTCATTGTAAATGCCTATGCCTCTAGAGTTATTAGATAAAGTTCCATCGGTGTAAATGTGAGCTCCCTCGTAATTATTAATGTATGTTTTGATTAATTGATTTCTAAAGTCCTTTTTTTTATTGCATTCCTTTAATCTGTTGATTAGATTAGAGCCTAATGTGATATTATCTTTTATAATGTAATTTTCTTCTGATGTTATTCTTATTGGAATCTTGTAAAATTTATCTTTGTATATTGTAGATGTATTATTAATGTTAATGTTATGTTTATGATTTGAGTAATCTTTACGTGGATGACATGTAAGAAACAATAAAATTTTTCTGTTTTGTTTGATAATTTCATTATTAAAAACCCGTAGAATTTGTTCAAAGATCATAGAAGTCATCCACGCTTTTTTATTAAAAAAATATTCGAAGGGTAGAGAACTTTTATCAATTCTTTTAAAAGCACGCGGGTTATTCGAATAACCAACAACAATAGGCTTTTTTATTACACCATTCATAAAAACAATTAATGAAATGGTCACTCTATCTTTTGCATTTTTTCCGCCGTAGCATTTCTCACCTTTAAATGCTAACGTTTTATTGGGTAGCACCCTATAAAATAATGCCGTTTCATCTAAGTTAGCAATGTTGTCAACTGTATAATCGCTTATAATATCTTTAAGTTTAGAATGCAATGACGCCACAGTTTCAGGATTGACATCGTTTGATACCGGTGATTTGTTGAAATGATATGCCATATCTCTGTTTGAAAGAGTCTAACCACCCTGTAGATGCTTTAAAATCATTAACATGGGGAATTTGATTTTGGGCGATCTGTAAAGCTTTTTCTTTTAAAATTGGACCCGAGAGAGAAACACTTTTAGCCCTTGCCGCACAAACTCATTCAAATGTTTAATCACGTATTTTTTCGTATTTGTATTGCTTTTTTTTAAATTAACTTTTCGGATTCTCGCGATGACAGGTACCGTAGTTTGATTTCCTCTTTATTTTTAATTGTGTCATACACCTGCGTTTTGCCACATTTGAAATGAAGCGTTATATCAGCTACTTTAGCTCCAGAATCTTTCATTTTAATAATTTTATATTTTTCTAAAAGCGATAAATTATTAATTTGAATTTTCTTCATTGTTAAACTGTTATAAAACATACACATTTTAAAATTGTAGATCAATCCATACATACTTTAAACGTCCATACTTTCCGTAACTCCATACTTTAACGTAAAATGTCATTGAACTTACATAACACTTTGAACACAAATTAACAAATAACACTCAATTTTAATCAATTAATTACACAATTTGGTGATTCCCCAAATAAAATAACTAACGATGTTAATTTATTAACGATTTCTTGCACAGTATATATTTTCTTCAAAACAAAATAAGCACATAACAATTTTTTTTTTTTTTATATTTTATTTTATTTGTTTGGTTGGAGCGTCACCACTCATATCACCAATTATTTATATTTGACGTTTCTACTTTTATTACATGTTTCTTAAAGTTAACTAAAGTTAACTTTATATCTATATAATACACTGTATATTATATCAATTAATACTATTCTTATTATTCCTATATTTTCCTGTCTTTGATGTGGTTCTGTTCTTTTTATTTTCTTTCCTTTTTTTTATATATCTGCTTTGATTTCCCTTAAGAATTCACTAATTTCTAAATATTTCTTCTCTTGATTTTCCGCTAGTAAGTCCTGTAATTTTTTGTTTTTAATGTTTTTGTATTTTTCTCTTATCTGGTCGTGTTTTTTACATTCCTCTATTATGTGTCTGACATCCTCTCGTATTTTGCATGTATCACATTTATCGTCATCTATTATTTTTATTAGTTTTAAATATTTTTTATCAAATACGTGATTTGTTCGTATTCTTGTTATCTTTTTTATGGTCCCGGCGTCTAACTTTTTCTTGTGGAACCATGGTTTATTTGAAATAATTTCGTTAGTATTTTTCCTGTGCTGGTTCCCTTTTGTTATTGTTTTGTTTAGAAAATCAACCTTCCATTTTTCGTATAATAATTTTTTAAATATCTTTATGCTTTCTTCTATTGGAATTTTTACCTCAATTTTTCTTTTAGTGATTGTACCTTGTTTCGCTGCTTTATCAGCTTCTTCATTTCCGTATATTTCTATATGGCTGGGTATCCATATAATTTTTACTTTTATGTTGTGTTTATTTGTCTTATCATATATCAGCTGTTCGAAGTATTTTGTGTTTTTGGTTTTTTTTTCAGTTTTTAATGAAATGCATGTTGATAGCGAGTCTGTAATTATTGTTAATTCGGATATTTGATTCATTATTGCTATTTTTATTGCTTCTAGTATTGCTATTGATTCTATAGATTTTATTGAGAGTTCTTCTTCTATATTGTAGCTATAAGAATCGTTTTTGTAGTTGTTGTATATTCCAATTCCTCTTTTATTATTTATTATGGATCCATCAGTGAAACATATAGAATTTCCTCCTTTTGCTTTTATGTGTTCTGTTGTTATTTGTTTCAGTTGTGCTCTGTTAAAACTATCCTTCTTTCCAATTTTCGTGTGTATGCTTATATCGATTTCTATTTTATTTTCTTTTACTCCATTTGTTTTTATTGGTATTTTATCAAATTGTATCTTGTTGTTTGTATATACTCTGTTTAGGTTCTCGTTTGCTTTATGTGTTATTATTTTTTGCGCTAGTTTAGTATTATTGTATATTTGTCTTGCTATGTATATATAGTTGAAAGCCTCAAGTTTTAACTCTACTGGAAGGTCTCCCGCTTCTGCTATTATTGCTGTGACGGGTGTGCTGTTTGTAAGCCCCATACATATTCGTAAACCGGCATTTATTGTTTTTTGTATGCTTTCTTTTTGTTGTTTAGTTGTGTTTGTTATTGTGCTATATCTTATTCTGCTCTCTATTAGGCTTTTATGTAGATTCAGTAGTGTTGATGGATGTGCTCCTCCTTTTTTTCTTGCAAATATCTTTATTATATTAATGGCTGAAGTGCAGTTATTTTTTAAATTTTTATAATGGATGTTGAAATTTAGTTTTTTGTCTATTATAAATCCTAATGTTTTGATTTGATTTACCTCTTTTATTTCATTGTTGTTTATTTTTATTTTTATTGGTGTTTCCTTTCTTTTGTTGTTGATGCTGATGAACGCTGTTTTACTTGTGTTTATATTTAGGTTTAGTTCTTTTAATTTTGTGTCAAATATTTTCATAATTTCGTTTGCTATTTTTTCTGTTTCGTTTTTTTCCTTATCTGCCACTATTATTATGAAATCATCTGCATATTGCAGTATTTTTACTTGTTCACTGTTTATATTATGGAGTTTGTGAGTGTATATATTAAAAAGATCTGGACTAAGCGGATCTCCTTGTGGTATACTATTACTGGTTATTTTTTCTATTTTGTGATTGCTATTTTCAAATATTATTTTCCTATTTATTAATGATTTGTATATCCAGTTTGTGTATTCCTGTGGTATTTTTATATCTCTCATTATTTCTATTAATTTATTTATGTTTACTCTGTCAAATGCTTTTTCTATATCGGTTGAAATTATAATTGTGTATTTATTTTTATTTTTATTATTTTCTGTTATGTTAATTAGATGATTCATATAGTCCATTGTTGATTTTCCTTTTCTGAACCCGTATGTTGTTTCTGGTAGTATTTTGAGTCTTTCTATTGCTTCGTTTAATCTTATTTTTATTAATTTACTGGTGATTTTTGAAATTGTAGAGTATAAGTGTATTCCTCTATAGCTTTGAATTTCATCTATTTTTTTGTTTGGTTTGTTTACTGTTATAAGTTTTATATTTTTCCATATTTCTGGATATTCTTGTTTTTCCCATGCCTTGTTTATGTGATCCGTTAATTTAGTTATGTGGTTTTCTGGTAGTTGTTTTAGTAGTTTATATGATATTTTGTTGATTCCGGGAGCTGTGTTTTTACTATTTTTGATAATTTGTATTATTTCTTCTCTTTTAAATTCCTTTTTTGACGTGAATACTCGTGGTAGGTATATCTGATTGTATTTGTTTATTGTTGATTCTATAATGTTGTTGTTGACAAATTGTTCCATGTTGTTTATGTTGTTAAAAATATTGTTTTGTTCACCCCGTTTATTGTTGAAAATTTTTATTTTTTTCCATATTTCCTTTGTGTTTATTCCTGGATTTATTTCGTCGATAAACTCGTTCCATTTCTTTTTTTTTTCTTTTCTTATCTCAAGTCTTAATTTACTCGAGGCTTTATTGAGTTCTATTTCTATATATTTATTTCTTCTGTTTTGATTATATAGTTTTAATTTTTTTTTTTTTATGTCCCATAATTTTTTTATTTTTTCGTTCCACCATATTTTGGGGATGAATTTATTTTCTTTCTTTATTTCTACTGAACAACTGTTTATGATTTGTTGTAGTTCACTTTCATAATCTTGTAAATCAAATGTGTGGTTCGGGTTTAGTTCTATTATTTTTTTTATGGCTTTGTTGTAATTTGTTCTAATTATTGTTTGTGAATTATATGTACTATTGTTTTCTATTGTTATTTTACTTGGCAGGTGATCTGTAGAGCCGATTTTTGTCTTGTCTACTTTCCATTTTATTTTATTTGTTAAATCTATTGATGCTAGAGTGATATCTACGGCTGAGCTTTTCTCTTGTGTTCCAATCCAGGTATGTTCTCCATTATTCAAAACTACATAGTTTGAGGCTGTTATTATATTTTCCATTATTCTTCCTCTTCTGTCTACTTTGCTACCTTGCTCCCAAAGTGAGTGATGTGCGTTTATGTCACCCATTATTATTGTATTATTATTTAAATTGTTATCGTTTATTAATAGTTTGAATTTATTTTGTATTATATTATTATTGCAATTAGGTGGTATATATAAACCTATTATGTTTAACTTATTATTATCACAGTCTGTAATTTGTATTTTTATTATTTCCATTGGATTATATTTTGATGATATTTTTATTTCTTTTGAGTTTAGTTTATTGTTTATTATGAATGCTACTCCGCCATATCCATCTGGTCTGTGTTTTATATATGTATTGCTATTCCTGAATCTAATATTTTGATTTTCCTTGGTGAAGGTTTCACTTCTGAATGTTACGTCTATTTTTTCTTTACTTATATATTGTTCTAACTCGTCACGGTTTTGTTTTAAACTTCTTATGTTTATGTGTATTATATTAATTTCGTTTTTCATTCTGCTCGTCATCATTCTTTATTTTTAGGATTTGTTTATATTTGTTAATTATGGTTCTATCCATATCTAGTAATTGTTCTATTATTTCTGTTAATACTATATCTGTGTAATCCTTTGTTAGTTGTATTTAAATATCCTTGGGTTGTTGCTTGAATTTTTCTGTTGATTGTTGTGATTTCTGTTATAATTGTTTTTATTCCTGTGATTTCCTCTTTTAGTTTTTTGTTTTCTTGTTGTAGATTTGTTTTTATATCGTTGATTTCTTTTTTTAATTTATTTATTTCTTCGTTGTTTGGTGTTAGTTCCGGAAAATTTTCATTGTTAATATTAAACTCTTTCTGTGTATTTGGGCTTATCGTGTTACGTGCTTCACCATAGCTTATTTTTTTAGTGACCATTAGATATTTTATTTTTTTTTATTTTTTATATTCCTCACATATGAAATTATTTGTGATGTGATTTTCATGACAGTAGTAGCATTTTGTTTTGTTTTTGCATTCTGTTTTCACATGGTCTGTTTCTGTGCAGTTTAAACATTTTTCCTTTCCTCGGCAATTTTTTTGTAAGTGTCCATATATCAGACACTTTTTACATAATATTGGTTTCGGTACAAAATATGACACTTTTCTGTTTACTCCATATATTGTTACTTTCTCGGGTAAGTTTGTTGTCCTGAACGTTACTTTTATTGCTGTTGTTGGCTCTATTTGTTTTTCTTGATGATTCCATCTATTTATCCTTTCAATTTTGGTTATTTTGGCGTTTGTATTGATATTGTTTTTTATTTTTTCTAAATCCGTGTGTGCTGGGATTTGGTTTATGTAGCCTATTGACTCTAATAAGAAATTTGGAATATATGAATTACACTTTTGTATTCTTTGTAAATCCACATTTTTTAGAATTTTATTAGCTGTTTCCATTTCTCTAGTTTGTACTTTAAGTCTGTTTTTACCAAATTGTTTTATTGCGATTATAACTCCTAGGTTTAGTGAATTTAACTTTTCCGCTATAACTAAATCTTCTATCCCTTTCTTTTCCATTATAACATAGTAAGGGCCACTATCCCCTGGTATATATTTATTTTGTTTGTATGCGTCATTTTTGTACTCCATCGTTCCTGTTTTCGTTTCTTCTATGTTAACTATTTTGGTCTTTTTTTGCATTGGTTCGAATCCCTTGAAATCTTCCGTTTCGTTCGTCTCCATTGTTGTTTCCGCCATTTTGTTTTCGATTGATATTTCTTTCCTTTTATTTGTTGTATTATTTACTGGTTTGTGTTTGTTTTTAGATTTTTTAATTGTTTTGAATTTATTTTTAACATTTTTTATTATTTCATTTCTGTTTTGTTTTTTGTAGATAACTCCTTGATTCACGGGGGTATTTGTTTCTAAATTGTTCGACGCTTCCGCGTCCCCCATTTATTTCTTCCCTTCACTTTTTTCTACTTTTTATTTCTCTTTTGTTGTTGTTTGTTTTTAATATTATTATTATATTTTTTTATTATTATTTTTTTTTTTTTTTTTTTTTCACTGGCTTTAATTTTTATATTTCACTTTGAACACTTTTATCGCAAAAATTTTTTAGAAAATCTAAGACTTGTCGCTTTGAGATATGAATTCCGAATGCACATAACAATGAAAAGCAATACAAACAAATACAAATGTCATTTTCCATTTGACTTTCTTTTTTGTGTGTTTCCGTATGTAATTTTTTAACGAAACAAGAAAATAAAACAGTAAACATTGCATTTCGAAAACGACTCGAATTCCGCCTTACACTAGTACCAAATGATAGTAATTTTAATTTTCGTTCCAAAAAGTTGTTCCGGATTCCGGGTATGGGAAGTTTCCGGCACATCCAAGTTCAGTTTAGAACAAAACTTCATTTTGGGGCAATAAATTCCGTGTAAAAGAAGTTTCCGGCACATCAAAGTTCCGGCTCTGACTAGTTTTACTGTATATAGTTTGATATAGATATTTTTAGCTCTATAGGTAAATCTCCCACTTCCGTTAGTACAGCTGTGATTGGAGTGCTATTTACTAAACCAAGACACGTTCTTAAACCGATGTTTAAGGTTTTTTGTAATATTTCTTTACTTTTCTTGTTATGAGCTATGGCGTAGCTGTATCTAAGTTTGCCTTCTAGTATGATTTTGTGTGTGTTGAGTAGTGTGCTAGGATAAGCACCACCATTTTTTCTTGATATGATTTTTAAAAGATTGTTTGCTGCAGTACAGTTGTTTTTAATTTGAGAGATGTTTGTTGAAGTTTATATTTCCGTCAACTAAATATCCCATCGTTTTGATTACATTAACTTCTTTTATTTCTTAGTTAATTATTTGAATTTTGATATTTTGTGTTGTTTTTTTAATATTAATTTTCATGAAATTGGTTTTATTTGTGTTTATTTCTAAATCAATCTTTTTTAGCATGTTATTAAATCTATTGATAGTGTTGTTTGCTCTATATTCAGTAGATGATGTCAGTACCCGATATTATGATTAAAAAATCATCTGCATATTGTAATATATTAATATTGTAATCTTTTATGGAGTGTAAATGTGTAGTATATATATTAAATAAATCTGGACTTTGGGTTTCCCTGAGGTATAGCTTTGGATGTAGTTACTCTTATTTCATTAATCCCATGTTTGAAAATAATTCTTCTATTAATTAATGCTTGATATAACCAGTTCACTATATCTTGTCTTATATTATTGTTTTTTAATATTTCTTTTAGTTTATTTATGTTGCCCTTATCAAAAACAATTTTTTAGATTTATTTATTTCGATAATCTTTATCATTTCGTTGATATAATGAATGGACGTCTTTTTGGATCTGAATCCGTATGATAATTCTGATATTAGGTTATGTTTATCGAATATGTTCGTTGATCTTTGTTTTATCATCTTGTTTGTAATTTTGGCTAATGTGGAATATAAGTGTATCCCTCTATAGTTAAGTATGTTATTATTATCTTTATTAGGTTTCGGCAAAGGTATTATTTTTAAATCCTTCCAATTATCCGGATATATCTTGTCATACCACATCTTGTTTATATTACTTAAAATTTTTGCAATGTGTACTTCTGGGATATTTTTTAATATTTTATAGGATATCTTATTTATCCCTGGAGCAGTGTTCTTGTTTTTTTTTAATATTTCTTTTAACTCTGTTAAATTGAATTCGTTGTATTCTGTGTTTGTGATGGGAAGTTTTAAAAAGTTTTTTTCATTTATTACTGATTCTTCTATGTTATTTTTTATGAATTTTTCCATATCTGATTTGTTGTTAAATATGTTTTTTGAAGTTATCTTTTTGTCTCTGAGCTTATTGATTTTATTCCATATCTCTTTGCTGGAGTTACTTGGATTTATAATATTTATGTATTCATTCCATGATTTTTTATTTTATTTTCTTATTTCACTTCTTAAATTATTTGTTATTTTATTTAATTCTTCCCTTATGTGAATGTTTCTATTGTGAATGTTGTATAATTTTAATATTTTTCTTTTTATTTGCCACAATCTTAATTTTGCTCGTCCACCATATTTTCGGTACGTATCTATTTTGTTCATAATCTATTATGTCCCAAGAATAATAAGGGTTAAAATTTGAAATTTGTTCTATGGACTGTTTGAAATTAGTTTTCTCGGTTGGGAAATAAGTGTTTTCGAATGACGAGTTAATATAATTTTTTATTGAAAGATTGTCAGCTGTGCCTATCCTGTTGATATGTCTTTCCCATATTGAATTATGTATGATGTCAATGTTGTTCATTGATACGTCTATTGCCGAAGAACTCCCAAGCGCTCCCAGTCTAGTGTGTTCTCCATTGTTGAGTATGCATAATTTAGAGTTCGTGATGATGTTTGCAATTATTCTTCCTCTTGTGTTATTGATGCTGTTTTCTTCCCAGAGTACATGATGAGCATTCATGTCTCCAATTATGAATGTGTTGCTAATGTTTTCATTGCCTTTAATTATCTTACTAAATTGATTTTTAATTAAGTTTGAATTTATATTTGGTGGGATGTAGATTCCCATAATGTTAATTTTACTATTATTATTATTTTTAATTCGTATTTTTAATGTTTATATTGGTTCATAAGAATAATTATTATCTGGTATTGCATTAATTTTTTTATTTATAATAAATCCTAAACCTCCATAATTATCGATTCTGTTTTTGAATATTGTATTGTGATTGGTGAATTTTGGTGTTTTAGTGTCACTTAGCCAGGTCTCGCTAACAAAAGTTATGTCAATGTTTTCTTTCTGCATGTATATCTCTAGTTCTTCTTTATTGTGTAGGCTCCTTATATTTATTTGTAAAATGGTTATGTTGTTTTTATTATTTTTATTACTGTTCATTTAGTGTATTTTTTTGTTTGTTTTCTTGTCTTTTTTTTCTTTTATTGATATGGCTTTGTCTAGTTCTATTATGTTTTCTAAAATTTCGATGAGAATTACATCTGTATCTGGTATTTGTAGTGTTTAGGTATCCATGTGTGATGGTTTGAATTTTTTTGTTTATTTCGCTGATATCGTTTAAAAAGGATTGTGTTTATTTCCTTAGTTATTTTGTTATTGTCTTCATCAGTTTTTTAGTTAGTGTAATAATCTCATTTCTCATTTTCTCTATTTCCTTTACATAGTTGTTATCCATTTGTGTTGTTTGTATATTTTCTTCTCTTTTGTTTCTAGTCCACTGATTATCCTTTATTGTTAAACTTGGGAAGTGTTCATTATTCATGTTGAATTCTGGTTTTTTCCAATGTGTTACTAAATTTCTTGCTTCCATATATGATATTTTTTTCGTTATCATTTTATATTTGATGTTTTTTTGGTATATGTATTCTTCACATTGATAAAAATGTGAGATGTGATCAATCCCGCAGTAATAACACTTTGTATGTTTGCTACAATTTTCCTTCTTGTGGTCTGAACATTTTTTCTTTGCCTCTGCAGTATTTAGCTGAATGCGCTTAGATTAAGCATTTTCTGCAAATTATAGATTTGGAGATGTAATATACAACCCTTCTGACCACTTTATATATGTGAATGTTGTCCGGTAGTGTTGGAGACCGAAATATAATTTTTAATGCTGTGGTTGGCTCTGTTTTGTATTCTTTATTGTTTCAGCTGGTTAATTTTTCTATTTTATTGATTTTGAATTTTGATTTAATGTTTGATTTTATTTTGTCTAAACCCAGTGTCAATGGAATTTTGTTTATGTATCCAACTGTTTCTATCATGTAGTTAGGAATAAAGGCGTTGTAGAAGTGAATCTTCTCTTTAAATCAATACTATTTAACATTTAATTTGCAGTTTCTAGCTTCCTAGTTTGAATTTTTACTTTATTATTTCCGAATCGTTTAATATTTATTATTACTCCAAAGTTTAAATTATTAAGTGTTTCCCCTAATAATAATTCGTCAATTTCTTGTTTCTCAATTATTACAAAGAAAAGACCACAGTCTCCTGGTTTGTATCTATTATATGATAAAGTGGTTTTGTTTTTGATGTTAAATTGTTATAAATATTCTTTGACCTTTCTTTTGATTGTATGATGTCTATATTTTGATTTTGAGAAGTTGTATTGTTGTATGTAACGATTGCATTACAATTTGAAGTTGAGCTATGTGCTGACATCTCTGTATAATTTGTGTTATTTTTATCTATTAACATACGGTTAATTTGTTCTGGATTTATGTGATTATCCTTGATGTTTTTATTATTTGAGTTGTTCGTATCTTTAATATCTTTATTGGAATTAATGTTATCTTCAACTCCTAGAAATTAATTTGTTTCCATATTTATCTCTTCGGGCCACATTCTTTCAGATTTTGATTCTAGAGCCGTCATTTTGATTTTTTTTTATCTATTGATGATGGATGATAGTCCATTTTGTTAATTTTTCTTTTTGTAAGTTTTGTTTTGTGTATTTTGTGTGTTATATTTAACTTGTTAAATTCATCTTTTATATTAAATTTGTTAATATTTCGTTCTTTTCCAAGAGTATGGAGATGTTGGTTATTTTTACGCTTTGTTAGCGTCTTCCATTTATTTGTGTACTATATATTAATATATATTTTTATTATCACTTTATGAGACGTTTATACAGATTAATGTTAATTATTAATGTTTTAGTATTAAAAATTATTATTTTTATTAAGTTTATTAATTTAAAACACCCTAGACAAATGATCTAGAAAGAAACTTCGATTTATGAACTATAGAGATTCTCATCCAGGGATTTATGATATATTAAAAATTGTTTTGTGACGTATATTTAAATTTTTTTTCGTTTCTATGGTTTTCACCCAAATTTGTTGTCGTTCATATTTATGAAATGTCAATAAATTTTTTTTAGATAGAGAAATTAAAATTAAATTGGATATTTTGTGCAATTACAGTTTATTTTATTTAATTTTGACTATTTTATAATTACAAATAAAATATGTTAGTTATAATATGTGAATATGTTAGTTAATATAATCGTATTCATTAAACGTCAAAAACTGTTTTATCCTCTGATTTAAACACCAAAAACTGCGAGTAAGTCAGAGGATAGCAACAAATCGCCCGATTAATCGTCGGTTTTATCATCGTTCATAGAATGCAAACGACGATAAATCTGAGGACTATTAATTTTTACCCGCGTTCATAGAATCGGGCCTAAGTCTAGTGATTCTTTTTATGGTTTCTGTAATTTTGTTATGTTCTCTATGTTAATGCTTATTAATAATTCATAATTAATACACGCGTTATCTTGATTTACTTTAAATCTTTATTTTCATTCTAATCTAAATGAATATGTGAGATAGTTGTTGAGTGTTGGACTACCGGAACGGCTCCTACTCACCGTTCCCAGTAAATGTTTCCGTACAAATAATTTTACGCTCTTCACGAATTTTTATAAAAATTTTACTTGTTTTTATTTAGTTCACAGTGGTTTACATTTTTGTTCACTGTTCAGGTTAAGTAAATCGATCAAATTAAACAAGTATCGCAAGTTCAGTTTTTATTTAATTTTTAATCCCTCTCTACTTTATACACGTCTTACAATCTCAACGTTTTTATTGCCAGTGTGTTTTTCCCTTTTTTTATTTTTGAATTTATATTTTAGTGTTGCCTAATTTGAATTATTATATTTAAACCTCGTTTATACGAGTAGTTGCATTCTACATATTTAGATAATTATTCTTAACACTCTCCTTTTTTATTTTATATATTTGCTTTTTCACTTCACTATCACTTTGCTTTTTATTTCACTAAATAGTTCTGCCTGGGGCCCAAGATAGGGGTACCCCAGTACGACTTCACTTTTGGTCAAACCCACAGACTTTTTTATATGTTTAATAATTACTGCTTTTTTATTTCACAAGTAATTTTAATAATTTCTAGTTTTTGTTTGTTTCACTTGTTGCTTATCGTTTGACTTTCGCCATTCGATTCAATAAAACAATTTTTAATTACCTGATGGTTTTTGCTAATATTTCTAGCAGTTTATTAGACAAGCTTTTCTCTTCCAGCGCTTAATTTTGCCAAGTATCTTGTGTCTTAATCGATTGTGATACACTTTCAAAGACGTAAGGTACACAATCTAATCACGATGTGGCTTTTCAATTAACGGCAGCAGAAAAAAGAACATAAAGATATTCAATTGCATTTAACAAATTTTATTTAATTAAAGTGAAACTAAATTATAAAATGTTTATATTTATTTTTATAGGCACACGTATAGAAACGGAAACATATTCTTTAGTGCCCATATTTAACTGGAACACCTATTTGGAGTAGTAATACTATTTTACTAGAGAAAAAATGTAACCATGAATTATCAAAGTGCTTAATGCCTTGGTTTCTCGCTCAACCAATAATTCGGTTATAGAACTTGTAGAGTCCGTCGATAATTATTTCGAAAATCAGGTTATAGATCGACATCGAAATTAGATCAATTCTTATTAGTTTTCAAAGTATATTTTCAAAGACACAGTTTCACTGTGATGTAATTTATTAACTGAAATGATAGAATCAGCATAATTCTCAAATAGCTGTCCATAACTATTCTACCAGTGCAAAACCCGCATTGTTTCTGGCCTTTTCAGGCCCTGGTTGCGACAGTTGTGTTTGTTTGTTAGCATAATCAGTAAGGTATACATGAATTTCAGAGTTGTGAAAAATGTTCCTAAAAAAGGATCGCTTTTTGAATACGTTAATCAAGCAGCGATTCATTTTCGTTAACCATTAAGTTTTTAATTTAAAAAATTTATTAAAAATATAAATGAATTTTCTTATTTACGATTTTTATTTTAAAATCTATTGTTGAAATAAAAAAATAATTGTTTTAAATTCTAGGTTATTAGAATTATTCAATCGACCAGGATGTGCGAGTTTAATTTAATTCACTGTAAGTCGAACTGTATTTTTACTTAACATTGACACAATATTATATTAAAGAAATCGTACACTTATCTCGCGCTTTTACCTTAGAATGTGCATAAAATATTGTTCGCTTTAAATTCGTCCTGAGTGAGATTGAATAATTTTCCGAAATTAGATTGCTTTCCAATTTTTTTTTTGCTTAAAAAATTCGAGTTCATTAATAAATCATTTTTTATTTCTTAATTACAACAACAATATTATATTATTTTCGTTTTAGATATGTTTGCATATAAAAATTAAAAAAAAAATCATAAATCTTAATTTAATTAAGATTGCTATTCGGTTTGATACCAAAAAAAAAAAAAAAAAAAAAACATAATTTTTAATTTTGTGTTTTATCTTATGATACAATAACTTTTGTTCTATGATTTGTAAGTTTACTATTATTTAAATTAATATTTAAGTTTATCTGTTATATGTTGTAGCTGTCAAAGCATATTTTCATAGCCACTAAGTTATTGTTGTGTATTCCATTTTACTTAAAACACCATAATTGGCAATATAACAAATTGTAAAGCATGTTAAAAATGCATATTTCATTTTAGAAACACTTTTCATAATAAAGTTTTAAAAACTAATTAAATTAATATATGTATTTTAAAATTTAATTAATATTTAATAATATTTTTAGGTATGACATCATCACCTCGACACAACTAATAATAAAGTGAGTTTTCGAAATTTACGTCGCCTCCTACTCTTAAATAGACACTCACTCTCACATTACAACAAGAAAAAAGAGATAAACCATACATTTGTAATTAATTAATCAATTATTTAAATTTAATTAAAAATAATAAATAAAATACATTATTAATAATAATTATATAATAAAAAAATATTTATATTTTAGAATTTTTTTTTTTTCAAATTTCATTTGATTTGAGTTAGTTTTTTTTTTAAATATAATTTAAAATATATATTTAAATTCGTTAGCTATAAGAATTGTATGTAAAATGTGTCTACTAACTAATATTACACATAAAAAAAAGTTGTATAATAAAATCAAGTTATTCGGTTTTCCAATTATAAAATGTTATAATTATCATTTTGAAAAGTTTTATTTTTTATTTGTACATAAAAATATAAAAAGAAAATCAAGTATTATGTATAATTTAAAAATTATGTGTTAATATAATTATGAATCGATTATTTCTAATTACAAGATTCCCGACCAATTATGTCAGAAGCTATGGTTAATTTTAAAATAAAGGCATGTGTCCTTTTAAGTTTATGCTCAGCTCGCAGGTAGCATATGCCTTTTTGTTTATCACATTAACGTGTGCGAATGGTTTATAAATAGGTGATTTTACCACCTTTCTTTACAATTTTAAATTATTATATCTCCTATAATTTTAATTATTTTAGAAAAATTTTAGAAACACCAATCCAAAAACTTGATAAAAGATTTATTCCAAATTTTTCTTGTTCCCTTAATTTTGTCACTGTTTTGGTATAAAAATCCTAACGGTTTTGTTTAAAATTTTTCTAGTAATTCTAGATCAGGAAATTACTGATTAATTTGGTTAAATTTATTTTTCATTGGGTTAAACTGGAAGAAATCGTAAGGCCATCTGGTTACGATTTTCACCAGTGCATGAATCTGATAGTACATGTAGATCTAAAGTAGTAGGTGTATAGGTTATATACATAACGTAATTGCTTCCTTTTTACCTTGCTATTACTGCATGACACACAATTTTTGTTCCATCCTTTCTGCTATCGCAACTAGTTTCTCGTTGTCATTAAGGTTCCGATTTTGTATTTTAAGTTTTTAACCAATAATTGTTGGCACATTTTATAAACGTCTTTTTCGGTCTACCAAAGCGAACTATCTATAATAAAAGTTTTACAACTCAATTTCCATCGAAACATTAAAAGTGAGTCTGTCTATTCGATTAAGAGATACGTCATTCAACCTGAAAATTGCTTGCAGTTTAAGCCTCGTTGTTTGGCGGCAGTTAGTTTGTATAACTTAAACCTTGCGTTCTAGATTTCCTAATTTTCATCGATTGATAGTTTTTTTTACTTCTCGGTTGCGTTTTATCATTTGATAATCGCTACTTTCACTAGAAACAATTTTATTTGTAGCAAACGACTAATCTCTAGAAACAGTTGGTTTTGTCGGGTTTTCACAACAAAATGTATGTACCATTTTAAAAATAATCGATTCAAACATAATATATTACATATATAACTATATAAATTTATTAATTAGCAAACAAAGACAAAATTTTTAGTCCCTTTGAAATTTTAATGTTACAAAATGTATATTTCGATTTAAATTAAACCAAAAAACACAAATTTATTGCTGCTAGCGAATCAAAATAACGACAAAATACAATAATGCAAATATACAGCAATTTTTTTAAATTTTGTGTTTAACCTAAATATATAAATATATATGTATAATATATTATTATATATACAACCTTGTTCGGCGCTAAATGTAATATATAAAAGGATATTGTGATAAGGAATACAATTTTAAACAAAAACAGTACAACGCTTTTTAAAAGTTAGTGGCCTTACATCGTTACAAATCGTTGAGCATCATCGATAATTTTTTTGAGCGTGAAAATTTAAATTAAGCCCGACAAAGTAAAATTAACTGTAAAAAATGTCACAAAATTATGTTTTCTCAAAAACAAGGCCGTTTAGGTATTTATTTTTTTACTGTTGACCATAGCTGATAGTTTTGGCTATTAAACATTAAAGAACCGCAGTTTCGTAGCTTATGCGAATATGGAGATACTGTACGTTACAGATAGATAAGTTGTAGGTGGATTTGATTCGGTGACATACTCGTCGTTAGTTTCACTTTATTTTCATTTGTACATTCAAAATAACTATCACTTAATGCCAATCAGGCAAGGATATAAACGATCCAATCTAGAGTGGTATATTTTTCATCTTTGGCGATTTTTAACGGCTACGAATTTTTTAAACCCGCTAGACCATTTTTTTAAAAATTGTATTCTTTGTTGCACCCTTTTATATATTACATTCAGTGCCGAACACCCTGTATATATATACATTATTATTGAATTTAAATGTTGTATTTCTAGATTTAAAAAAAAATCTTTAAAATTGTTTAAAAAATTAAATATAAATCAGTTCATTAATTTTGCTCAGTTTTCCCGTTTTAATCGTGCTGGATTAAATATAAAAACAAAGATAAGTTTACACCGCTAACAGCGAGATTATACTTAAATTCGTTCATTCGATTATTGAACTTAGTTTTGACATTTTATATTGTCTCTTCTACACGCGATGTTCGCTCAGATAAATTGAATCATTAGGTCCATTTCTGAATACGATACGAATTCGAAAGTACAAAAATTAAATCGAATTCGTCAAAAATGTTCGAATAATGAACGAACGAACAAATTGAAGTATGAACTCAAAATTATATATTTAAAAACAAAACGCTTAATATAAATGAATAAATTCATCGGACAATACTAAACAAATTCATAATTTTCTTACATTTTTTTTTGTTAAAACAAAATTATTTAACTATATTATATTACATAAATTAAAATTATATACTAAATGTGTATGTAAAAATTCAAAATTATAATCATTTTAATTATAAATAAAATTTTTTGAATGTAATTTCAACGAAAAGAAAAATATATACATACATAAAAATTAAAAATGAATTTAATAATTAAAACGACAAAACTCCTATCAGGCAGCACTTTGATATTTTTGAAATTCTAAAAAATTATGTCAAAACGGTGGCCATGAATGTTATTTTATTTTATTTTGGCCCGGGAACGATTGAAAAATCGTTCGTCTAAATTTTTTTATTTATTTTTATTTTCGGCAATAAAATCAAAATTATGGTTTCACAGTCCGAAGTTGACGTTATTAAAAAATGTCGTTGGGATAGTTTGATCCAAAGATCGATACCTCTCGCTACTGTATTCTCTCTGGGCACGTATCGTTTGATGCGTAAACAAAGTGCTAAATGGGTGATACCGATGGTTCTAATCAACTGTACAGCTGGTTATATAATTGGTAAAATAAGTTACGTTCCAGTTTGTATCGATAAACTGATGGAGCTTCCCGATTCAGAAATCGGAAATATGATACGTAAGCGACGCTACGGTATTACACAAGACCCAGATGATGAACCGGCCTTTTATACGCAGGGAGATAAATATTCCGACGAACATTTACGTATGCCACCTGACAATAAAGAAGAATAATATCTTCAGGGTGTCTACTCTGCCACCTATAGACGAGCATTCAAACGTTAACTGTCAGCCATAAACCAAAATAAAAATAGTTTTCCTCTGATCTGCTTCATTTTGTTGATTTTGACTAGATAATAATAAAAATCGACAAAATATAATAAATAACATGATAGAATCAAACCAACAACAGCAAAAAGCGCAACATCCCATGGTAAATATATAAAGTGACGCAATACATTTCGTTAGGACCGGTGGTCAGTTTTAACCTCTTAAATTTTAGGCTAATTACCAATTTTCGTCTGAAGAGTTACGTGTGTTAAAAGAATGCAATACCGAATCGTTTTTTCAACGTTCATTACCACTTGGTACCGGACTTGGATTGGCCGCATACTATTGTGTACGGAATGGGTATCTCAAACCGAGTGTGCGATGGGGTGCAGGACCTAAAGCAATGGTTGGAGTTATTATAGGTTATTTTGTTGGTAAATTCAGTTATCAGAGTAAATGTGCACAAAAAATTATGCAATTACCAAATTCACGACTTGGTGACATGATAAGAGCTAAAAAGAAGGGGAGTTTATATGAACAATTTACACCGGATCAAGGTTTTGGTGCTGGTCTTGCAATGGGCCCATTTAGTAATTCAACTTTTGATAGCTATTCCGACGAATTGGTTAAAAAGGTAATTGCTTATTTTATTTTGTTTGTTGAGTACTACTAAATGAAATGTTTTTGTAAAATGATAGTCAAGTGCATTAGATCTTGACACCGAGCGGCCTAGTCAACATGGATTGGACGAATCGAAACGTGGTAATGTAGATGCAGAAAAATATACTGATGACCTTCCAACACAACCAGTACATGAATCCCCAGTAACATATGAGGAACTACGTAAAAAAAATCGTGAAGAGTATCAAAATCGGGCTAGTGGGGGTCCAACACAATACAGTCCGTCAAGAGAAGAACAACCGATTGTAATTCGGTCACAACAATCTGCCGAAAATACAACACCGCAAAAAGGCCAAAAGAATAAATATGGCGACGTTTGGACACCATAAAAAGTCAGGTCCCATTATTTAGTTTGCATTTCTGTAGATAAAACAGTTATTTACACAATAAAAACGTTAGAGGAACTATTTTGTTTATTATCGAATTGAAACCATTTTTATTGTTTCAATTCGCTAAACCCCCTTTTGTCAGTGCATTACGATTATCTTAAATGCCACTATTATGTGTTTTATAAGGCATCCGAGGTATCCTGTCGCTACATTCAAATTTGTCGACCCAAAACGTTGATCATAGAATAAATCGGAGAAAAATTGCTTTCAAAAGTACCTTTTAAAATGTAATGTGATAAAAACGGGCTTTGTGCTTCTGTATACTGTATTCTGTTGTTCGACAGCAAGACGCATTATCAAACCAATAATTTGTATGTTCTAATTTTCCATATATGGGCGGCAATGTCAATCACAGTTTTTATATCCCTCTTATAGAGCATTGACAGCTGCTGTTGAATTATAATGCCGTACAATCTGCAGGTACAATACATAATAATGGCAGCTGCTATCTACGAAACTTCTATTTAACCGGCCGAGGTCTAGTGAAGACCGTTAAAATACACTATAAAAGAGTCAGGTGTCTCGCTTAGAGCAGTTAGTGGAAATACCAAAAAAAACACACCAAGATGTAACTTCTAACAAACTCCCGCTTTTAAACCACCAATCTAATATCGTGCTCAGCCCGTCAGGTATAGATCTCATATCATGTTGTTGTTGTTAACTCAGCCTTTATAAGTTTATTTTGTCTTGTATTTCTTCAGTGGACCAAAAAAACAAATTACTGACAGGGAAGCGTAGTTTTATTTTGATTGTCGACTGATTTATAATTAAATCAAAATGATATTTTAACTAGCTGCAACCAAAGACGTTCTAACTGGGTAATCAACTGAGTGTGTAGGTAGTTAATTAAAAATATCGACTGCATTGGTGGTTTGGCCATACCTTTATATTCAGTGATATCTTAGTATTTTGTAGTCAATCAGTGGACAGAACAATATTTTCCTCCTTGATTTTTAATGTAAGTAAAATTGCATCTAGATCTGGATTATCTTTCGTGTCATGCTTTACAAAGTATTGGTTTGATGCGTTCGTTAATCACATAATCGTTATGCGTAATCGGCATATTTTGGTAATCGTTATTTTATAAGTATTTTTACGGCTGTACTTAAGTGAAATTAATTTAACAAAATCTTCCTTTCCAGAATGCAGCTCGACGATCATTGCTAATGGCAAGTAAGAGTTAACTATTGAGAAAATAAATTATCCCAGTTGGAGGTTACATTGGTTAGTTAATTATTTTGGCCTTAAATTGTAGGTGGAGAAACAGCCATTACGCCTTTCTCTAAGATCCGTCCATCTGGGCTATTTTGAGTTTTATTTCATCTTTTTGTGGCTCAGGCCGTCTTTGAAGTTGTTCACTTAAGTTGTCTTTGAAGTTGTTCACTTAATGTTCACATACTTAAGAATTCTTAAGATATTTAGTTTTCAGTTTCACCAGCCTCTTCACAAATGCCAATTGAGCCTGCCTGTGGTGTTATCCGTTCATTTGGTAAAATTCCTTTTAGATCATTTTTAGCATTTCAAGACATCCAACTTCTAATCTTTTCTGATTGTAGCTGTTCTAGCTTATATATATTTAAGAATTTAAATTTTAACTGGAGTGTTTATTCCATTTGCACCAGATACCTACAAATCTTGAAAAATAATTTTCACATAGATGACAATTGGGACTTGTCGTTGCAAGAGTTCTGTCAAAGAAAATTTGAAATAGAACGTGCATGCCGGAGAAATTTAAGAGAGTCTAAGTATTAATATTTAGTTGTTCTAGAGGATATCACCGATAGTAAAACGTCAAATAAGAGATAATTGATTCTAAAACGATTTGATCGATTTTTGAGCCAAATGAATATTTTGTTGCTTCATTATCTAAACCTCATTTTGCCACAATTATTGTAAGCAAAAAGGTTTAGAAGCTGTTCCAAATGTTTTAGTATTTAACCATTAGCCTATTAACCACTAGCTTTATTATGTCGGATTGTCAAAAAACACGTTGAAAATTTCGATCTTCTCAATAATCCTACATACATAATTGCATTTGGAGGATATCTCTTGTAGTTTTGCTGGAAGCTTCAGATGGTCATCGTCCATAAACTTATGATATAAATGTTCAACAGTTTTCGCCTTTCTTAAAACTTTTTTCAGTTTGCTTTAGGGACTTCTGTTCGTCGCACTTCTTGCAGTCGATTATTTTACCTTGTGTGATCCTTCAAAATGCTTTTCACATTTAATTTCTTCAGCAGCCAGACTTTTTTTTTGATGTAGCTCCATAGCTTAATAGAAATGTTCCAGTTGATTTTCTTTATTTGATAATGCCACGTAGCTTTGTAACTGTGCATTCTGCCTGATACTGTCCTAAGTTAAACGACCAGATATTATCTATGCTCATTCTGTTATTTCCTTTAAAATATTGACTAGTACTTTGTCCTTTTAGACGTCGTTATCCGACATTATCTGTCGCTAAGAGTACAGCGTCACAGTTCTTGTCGAATGTTGATACAAGGTTGATACGTTTAGTTTCTGGCACACAAATATGATTTAGTTTTGTTACTGCCACGAAATTACGTTTAAGTGGTTGAACTTGAAATTTTAGTTGTTTCGTTGTTGGAAAATTGCTACTACCGACTAATATCAGGTTCTGATTCCTTTCGCTATTTTGTGGCGATGGTGGTATGACTCCTACTTTTAGTAATATATTTCTAATTTGTTGTGTCATACAAGATTTTCAGCTAAATATTTTTCCAGCTGATCCCTCTATGTGAGTTTTAAGGTAGTTCTGATTGCGTTAGTTTGAAACTCTTGATATCGGATACAATTTTCCTTTTGATAATATTTGATAAGCATGACTAACTATTCCCTGACGATTGAATTGATGTAATTACGGTTTGTTCTTTCTATGAGAAAAGTGTAGCTTTCTTTCATTTGCTCTACCGGCTCATACCTTTTTATAAAATAATTTGTCCACGTTTACCTGAAAAATACGTCCCTTTTTAGGGTGTTGTACAGAATATTCGACAGCACAGCACTGTACCTAACAATGCGACATAAAAATTTTAAATATTATGGATTATGTAAATTACCATTTTAAACACAATTATCTTAAAAATCTATAAATCTATTTGTCGAGACTTTTGAGTCATCGTCTTAGTCATCGGTCGTACTTAAGGTAAAGACCCCTCCCCTTATATTTTTTAGTATCTGGCTTTTGTTGTACTTTTTATTTAGTTTTATTGTACCAATCCTATATTGTACGTAAAGTAACTGTTAATTACGACTGTCGTTAGATAGGTACTCAGTTCTGTTACTTGACACAGTATTTAAGTAGGACTGTCATAAAACCAACGAAATTATCATTTTGGATTTAGTATAACATTAGCTGTTACTCTGAAGTGTGGTGTGTGGTCGCAAAGTTAAATTAAAAATTTCTTAAACTCGTTAAAAAAATGGTTCAAGGGATAGAAGTGGTTAAAATTGATGTCGTATTTTTTACATACAATCCAACGGTGTAAGTATTATTATTTGGCTTAAGTTAAACTTTAATAGACTAATGTTTGTTCATTGAAATCCTTTAGTGATATAAATAATCCAATCATCAAGGAGGATGGCATATGTGTAGCCAGTTCTTATGAGCTAAAAAGTCATCGTGAACATAAACGTAAACAAAAAAATCAAATGGGAGTTGAAGCCTACAGACACTATAAATGGTATAGTTTAATCTTAAAAACGGAATTGAATACCGCCGATTATAATAGTAAACTAAAAATTGTGCACTGGCACATTGAATCGAGTGACCCAGAAGCGTTTACACTTGATGGCCAATTTTTCAAAGCTGTTTCATTGATTTATGGATCCGCAAAAGTTTATTGGTATTATGCGAATACGGGACGAAATGCCTCGTGTCGATATGGATGTCGGTTTCATAAAATTCCGGCAAATAAGAAAAAATTATCACAAATTACGATGGCATCGATTGAGAATAAACAAAAAGTACATGTACCAAAATGTGCATGCTATATCGAGCGCAAATTCAGTAAAATTGTCGAAGAGAGTGAAACTGATTTGTTGAAGGACCATGGTGACGATGTAATCGTTTATAGCTATCCAATTGTAGCGAACGATAATTCGAAAGCAATGTGAAGGAAAGTGACAAACTGTATCGGATTCGTAGAATTTGCGAGGAGAAGTAATTTAAATTTAGTTTTAGCGAAAATTGTAAATAGTGTTTTTGTATTATTAAGGTAAATTGTAAATAAAAGGTATGTTAGACACCTAAAAAAACTTATCGTGATTAAAAATTTGGTTTGTACCAAAGTGTGTGTAAATTTGATAGTATTTACGGTTGCGGTCCTTTCCAATTAGACTGCGTATTACACGATATGACGATCGACTGCGATATTTGTTCTGCACCCTTTTGATATTTACGGCCGCTTAATCTATAGGTAATTCCATAATCAGAACTAATTATGATTCATGTCATTCCTGCACTCAAAAACTCTTTACAATTTTTTATTTTTAACTTTACAATATACATTTCTTGGTTGCATCTTTCGGTTTGTTCGACGCGTTTGTTGCGACTCGCGAGTGACTATAGCTCAAATATGACTCTACATAACAGTTTAATCTATATACAAACTGATAAGCATTGCCTCCTTTGAGGATGATTAATTGCATTTAATTGAAGGTCTTATAAACAGAGAAAGAAATATAAATAGACCAGAAATGGTTTCGGTCTTAGCCCTTCTCATTACACAACTACTTTCTTATGCGTCAGCGTTGCGTCGCTGGAATCTCAAGCAACGCAAAATAACAATTTTAGTAAACGAGCTTGGGTAGAAGCAAAATTAACGCTTCAGGTTGCTGGTGGCCCACTACCATCCAAACTGGATAATATTGAATTTTTACAACGGAATTGTTAAGTTTAGTTCTTGCAACGCTAGTATATAGGCAGCTACAATAGCATATTGTAAATAAAACTAAAAAATCTTCTATTTTAGTAAGGTGGTAAGGAATAGAGTCAAGGATAATTATGTCTCCTGAAGAATTTCGTTTATTCACTGGAAAAGCACTAAAAGAACATCGCGCGGGTAATAAGGGTTATACTTAAAAATCGGGTATCTTTTCTGTACTGGTTTTAATCTGCTACTCGACAGGCGGAAATTATGCACATACATAGTTTATAACCATCTAAGAAAGACGAATACATAAATTGGAATCTTAACGAAAATTTAAGCAGCAATCATTGTAGTTAGGGTTACCAACTTTTGAAAACCCACGAACCGGAGATTACAATCAACATCTAAAAAAACGATTACCTATCATTAAACCACTAAAATATCAATATATACGTAATTTGGAATTACAAAATATACATCCATTAAACCAACTAAACTGTTCGATCAAAAGGTAGATAAGCTCCACAGCTCGACTTAAGATAAATTTTCCATACAAATTTGATATAAAATTTAGCTAAGATAAAAGAAAAAAGTAAAATTTATCTTTCGATTTAGTATCGGTACTCATACCGCGGATGGTAATATGATGGTATTACGAACAAGTCATGAATAAATTTAGGGCCTATTTATCTGCCATTGCACGGTACATTACGTACGATATATTTTGACAGATATTTTGAGAGGACGCCGTAAAACCGTGAAAATGAATCAAAACTGAAAAACCAGCGTGGAATTTTAATATTTTTTAAATCTAGTAGCCCGTTGTAAAGTATCAGTCAATGTTTGAGAGACTTTGAAAGAGTATATCCCAATTAATCAAAAATTTGTGGGGTTTCTGACTAAATTTAGTTGCTTCCAAAGTTACTTAAAAGAAGAACCATCATCAAACTGATTCCACGGCAAATCTAGTATATTTCTTTTTTATTATTTTCTTCAATGGTTTTAGGGGGCACCTCTCTTTTATCTTCAGGCAAGTCTTCGCGTAGTAATCTCCGAGTTGTTAAAAAAGACGCTGGACCTATTCCAAACGTTATCGAATAAGCAACTTCTCTATAAAATCATCTGTTATTTCTAACAAGTACTAGCCGAAACATTTTTTTCGATGTCTTCAGTAAACATTATTTAATGCTTGCGAAATCTGACAAGTATCTTGATGAAAAGTAAATATTTCATTCTAAATGTTGGTAACACTGTATTGTTACATTCATGTATTTATATTGTTACTATCTTCAGTCAGTAAATAAAAGAAGACTCAGTCACTTCCGCTTTAGTTACAACAAGAGCAATTTGTGTTTTATTTCGATACGATAAAAATCTATGTTCATCAGGTTATGGGCCCAGAATTATCGAAATAAAAATAATTGAGTAATTTCAAAATAAAAGTAATTATCATCCATAATGGCGATGTCAATGATATCATTCATCGAGAAGCTGAATGGCCGAGAAAACGACACTGCCATCATGTCAACTGCACAGATGCTAAATGATATTCAGTTTGCAGTAAGTGAAGAATGGATAGGCACATTTCTTTTGACTGGATTACCTAGTCCATACAAGCCGATGATAATGGCAATCGAGAATTCGGGGGCTATTATAACAGGAGATTTTATAAAAACAAAATTACTTCAAAAAGAGGAAAAAAAGAAAATACCGCGTTTTTTTCGAACAACAAAACACATTACAAGAAGCCTACGCGTTGCTACAATTGTAATGAACCGAGCCATAACGCTAGTAATTGCAGAAAACCAAATAAACGACAACAACAAATTAAACCAAAAATTGAAAAGTCGTTGTAAAGTATATTCACTGCGAATGATAAATTAAATGATGAGAGTAGGTACATCGATTGAGGAACATCGGTACATATGTCGCACAATGATCAGTTAATGACTAATGTCAATCGTGGTTCATCAAATGCAGAGGTATTAACAGCCAATAAACAAAAAACTTATGCGACAGGCTTCGGTGACTGCAATTTGTCTTTAATTGTTAATAACGAAGTGTCAAAAGTCAACATATCAAATGTTTTGCACATTCCGGATTTGTCGGCAAATTTGCTGTCAATAAGTCAAATGGTGAAAAATGACAAGCGTGTTGTTTTCAGCGTGGATGTCGAGTTTATGATTCTAATGAAGAGTTGTTGGCGACAGCTACTTTAAAACATGGGATTTACAAATTAGACATTGAAAGTTCTAACATCCATACGTCATATTACCTGCGAAAGGATGTAAAGTTGTAGCACAGACGTTTGGGTCACATGAGTGATGGCTATATGAAAAAATTAAATCTTATTAATACAAATGACAACGAAAAATGTAAAACGTGTATCAGGGGTAAGCAAACCCGATTACACCCTTTCCAGATAGTGGAAAGCGAGCGAATGAACTATTAGAGATAGTGCATGCACTATTGGCGGTGCGAAATACATCTTCGTCCTCGAAGATGATTTTTCACGAAAAATTTTCGCATATTTTTGAAGTTTAAATCTCAAGTGTCTAACAGGTTTGTGGAATTTAAGTTTTTTTTGTAAACCAAACGAATAAAAGAATAACAATTTTACGCACTGATAACGGAACAGAATTCTGCAGTAACGAGATGGATGATTTTCTTCGAAAATCCGGCATCAAACATCAGCAAACGACACCTTATACGCCTGAGCAAAATGGTAAGTGTGAACGGATGAATAGAACTCTCATCAAAAAAGCCAGGTGTATGCTTATTGAGGACAATCTTTCGAAAAAATTCTGGGCAGAAGCTGCAAACACAGCTGCACATTTGATAAATCGTACATCAAACCGAATGTAGGATTCATTATCACCAGAAAAGGTTTGGTCTGGAATAAAACCACAATTAAAACATTTGTGTGTGTTTGGTTGTATTTGTTTTGCGCACATTCCGAAACAAAAAAGGTGCAAGCTGGATCAGAAATCAGAAAAGTGTATTTTCATGGGATACAGTGAAGAATCTAAGGCATATCGAGTGTTCCATATAAAAAAAACTGTATTAATCAGACGTGATATTGTTTTTATGGAACATCAGTTTCTTAATCAGATATTTTTAAATGAAAATATTATTAACTTGTTTGATATGTCTCTAGAAATAGATGAAAAAGAAGCTTAATGAATACAGATACTCACCCACATGAGATAACAGATGATGGTCAGGTTCAGGAAATGGTTCCGCAAGAAGAGTTCTTTAATACAAACTCAGACAATGACTATCAACCACCAATAAGTATCCAAATAGCTGAACAACCAAGGAAAACCTCAACACGAAATTTGAAAACTTGATTTTGTTACCATACTAATTTCGACGCGGACAGTTTGTATGAAGATCTATCATCAGTAAATAAAGCATTACAAAGTAAACATTCGGATTTGTGGAAGCAAGCTATGGAGTCCGAATATCAATCCCTAATGGAAAACAATACTTGGGAGTTGGTTGATCTGCCTATTAATAAAAAGCCCAAAATGGATGTTTAAAACGAAACGCGATGCTTCCTGGAAAAAATATAAAACATAAAGCAAGACTAGTGATCCGAGGATGTGCTAAGACAGATACAGCTCGATTCGTTTCTTATTAGCAATGGCAGCGAAATATGATTTAGAGATTCACCAAACGGATGCGGTCACAGCATTTCTCCAATCAGAACTTGAAGATACCATTAATATAGTGCAGCCAGAATGTTTTCAATATGGTAAAAAAGTTTGTCACCTTAAAAAATCACTGTACGGGCTTAAACAAGCCAGCCGCATTTGGAATCAACATTTAGATACTCAACTGAAGAATTCCGTAGATGAAAAGATCATAATACTCGCTGTATACGTGAATGATCTCATATTATTTTCCAATGATTTGGATTTAATGGTTGAGCTAAAGAAAAATTTGATGAGAAAATTTCAGATGGAGGATATCGGTGAGGCGAAATATGTACTAGGAATGAAAATTGAAAGGAATCGAAAGGAAGGAAAAGTAGTGATAAGTCAGGAGGGTTATATAAACGATGTTTTGAGAAAGTTTAACATGACAGATTGCAACGCAGTTGCGAGTCCCCTAGATGCTAAACAAATCTTGTCTAAAGGGATGAGCTCAAAAGTTCCGTACGAAGAGGCAATAGACAGTCTACTTTATGCAGCGCAAGTCACAAGACCAGATATTTGTTATGCCGTCAACAAATTAAGTCAATTTAATCAGAATCCCAGAATGGCCCATTGGAATGCTACGAAACGAGTGATGAGGTATTTGAAGAGTACATCAAGTTTTTAATTGGAATTCAGCAAAAAAAGCAACGCAGATTTGATTTGATACTGTGATTCAGACTAGGCGGGTGGTCTTGAACAACGACGATCAACTACTGGATATGTATTTGTGATACAGAGAGGACCAACATCGTGGAACTCGAAATGACAATGCACAGTGGCTCTGTCAACTACCGAGGCAGAATACTCCCTAAGCAGCAACATCACAGCTGGTCCAACGCTATGGGTCTAGAAAAATAAAAATACAACATTTAGGGGGACTGATTAAAAGTAAATATTGTATTGTAAATGTTAGTAACACTGTATTGTTACATTCATGTATTTATATTGTTACTATCTTCAGTCTGTAAATAAAAAAAGACTGTCACTTTCGCTTTAGTTACAATAAGAGCAAGTTGTGTTTTATTTCGACACGACAGAAATCTCTGTCCATCATATCTGATACAGATTGTTTTGCACTATAAGACCAAAATGCAGGGTATTGTTCAAAGAATATCCACTGCAGGTCTTAACCGAGAAGTTGAATACCACTCTCAACTTTGTGGTGGTACTCGACGGGTTTGTAACGTCTTGATGTGGTAGAAAGTACTGATTTGAATTTTTCATAATGACTGCTTCCTCTATGTGCCCTATTGGATTTAAACTCGGTCATGTATAGCTACATTATTGATCATAAAAGTTTGGTTGTCGAACTCCTTTTCTCTCCATTGCCATTAATCACTGGAATGCCATTGTGTATGATTTTCCAAGTAGATTTGGCAAAACTTTAAATGGTAAATTTAACTTCTGCAATTCTCTGCGGTAGTTCTTCTATTTTTCATAAACTGCGAAGCAAATCAATATTTGCTTCTACTTGAAAAGATGTCGATTCAAAAAAACAATTGGCTGTGCGATCTCCGTTGTTGCCAGCGACAACCCATTCAAAAATCGTTTTGATAGCTGTTGGCTTTTGTAGGAAAATCAACACCCAACGGGAACATTTAATTTAGGATCCGCAAGTTCCATATTTTTTAGGTGATGCCATTGCTGCAGGTTTACCTTTGAAGTTGGCAAAACCGATGTAACTACAGGCAAAACATATGCATGTGTATATTGTAATGCCTTAATTGGAGTAGGCCGTTGATATATTACGATGATATTTCCTCTGAACGTACCTGTACCAACTTACCCAAGTCCAGTAATAATTAAACGCATATTATGCAATAACATTTGTACTTTCTGGATACATGATTCAGTTAAGAAATATGTTTCAGATCCGGAGTCGAAAAGAATGTGACATTTCAGCGAATAGCTCATATCCATCTCTGCCGGGTGCCTAGCCTATAATATCTTTGTTTTGTCATATAGCTTGGCCTCTAGACGCAAAATACTGGCAACGCTGGACACAATACACTATAGCTTGTAGGATGCCAGAACTGATCTCATTTTAACAGGATATTTAATCATAAAGTTATACCTAAAAACGTTTCCCGAGTAAAAAATTGTCAAAATTGTGTGTAAACTTTTCGGAAAGCGCTCTTTTATTTTTTGTATTTGGCTTATGTAAAAACTATGAAATATCTCACCGCAAAGATGAACATGGCATATAAGTACAGAAGGTATTGCAGAAGATATTCAAAAGAGGTGTAGCTTTTTAAAAAATGCAGGGATCATTTTTTATTGACGATGGCTGTTCGGTTTATAGAACTGCTTAGTAATCATTTTATTAGAAATCTAGGACGATACTTTTAATTCATTTTTAATTTCTTAAATGATTCTTACACTATTGATTTCTCCTAAATGTTGATTGCTGAACAATATGGCGCGATCAATAATGAATTTTAAATGTTTGGTGAAATTTTACATAATTTTACAAAACGGATTTTGAAAATACAGTGGTGTATTAATAGTTATCTACTCGTATATATTACAATGCACACCACAATAGTAATTATATTTACCGTTATACATTCATTTTGTGCCAAGTCATTTTATAATTTAAAAAAAAAAATAAAATAAAAATTTTGTATTTTTTATTTTTTAATGAATGGTGAGGAGCCATGCCATGATATTATGGATAATGGAAGAAGTGTTGATATTGGTGATAGGTATTTATTGAAAATATAATAAATCAACAAATATAAGTATTTTCAAATATGAGCGCGGGCGATGTGGGAAACAGGTGGATTATTTCCTGGATACTATTGTGTACAGGGTTGTTTCGCATGAATTTGCTTGTATACATTTAGGCGACCTATATCCTTGGTTCTTATGAATTAACCTGTGATGATTTTTAATAATTTTCTATTGTATCCAAATTTTTTATTTTATTTTTTTTTTCAAATTAAGAGAGCATTATATGTATATGAACCCTCTATCGATATATGTTCGAGCTATGGGACGTGTATATTTTATGTATTATTGTGGGGAATGATTGTGTTATGGTTTTGATTTTTTACTTTTGAAATATTTTGTTATTTTGATTTAATATCAGTTTAAAATTGCCATTTGGCAATAAAAGTCAAACAGTTATGGATCAACCATTAGATTTATCATTACCAAAAGTGAGTCGTTCATTTATGAAAACCACAAAAATTTATTTAAAGTGTTTCGTGTGTGAGAAAAAATTTGATCGTCCGTCACTTTTGAAGCGGCACATACGAACGCATACCGGTGAAAAACCGCATTTATGTGAATTTTGTAAAAAAGGATTTAGCACATCGAGTTCGTTGAATACACATAAAAGAATTCATACAGGTGCGTGAATTAAAGTTAATTCGTTTAGTTTAAATATATGTATATTTATCTATATGTATTAGGTGAAAAGCCGCACAAGTGTCACGTTTGTGGAAAATGTTTTACGGCCAGTTCAAATTTGTATTATCATCGGATGACGCACACAAAAAATAAACCACACAAGTGTACAAAGTGTTCACGATCGTTTCCAACACCGGGCGATTTACGTGCTCACTTTTATACACATTCTGGCGAATGGCCATATCAATGTCATATCTGTCACAAAGGATTTGCAAAATATAATAGTTTTAAATCACATTTGAATATTCATCGAAAATTTTTAAAATAAAAAATATCATTAAAAGTAATTTAAAATTGTGTAACGAGTTTTTATTTAAATTGATAGTTTAGTGTTTATATAGGTCGAGACATTTGGTGCTCTAGTGCGGCATATACAATTAAGTGATAATGATTCCTAGGATGCAACGTGTATTAAAAAACTTTTCCAATAAACCACCCAATGTATCAGTTGTAACTCTTATCGGAGCATTCTTAAGTGGATGAGTAATGCGATACGAGCCAGGATCGCTTTTTATTATCTAAAATCTGTCTTACAGAAAGTTTTATCGTTATATAATAAATATCAGTCTCTGAAAAAACTGATTAAGATATTCAAAATGTCCCATATTCTTCTGATTTGCCAATAGTATATTTTTAATATATACGTAAACACAATCTAGTTTCACAAACTCCAAAAGTTTGTAATGAACTGCAATTAACATAGAAAAGTTAAGTAAAAGCTGCCAATCGCTGTAACGTTTAGGAACTACGTCTAATGGCGAAGATAATCTTAAAGAGTAGGAATGTACAACATAAGTTACAATATGTGCTCGATCTCGATTGACGTTATTCTATGTTTGTCTGTATGATTTAAACATTTAGGATGACAAAAGGGTTACATGAACAAACAATTATGTTTGACTGACAGACCATATTGAGGTTAATGTTAGAGATTGGCCTCTAGATGATAGCAACTTTTTTTTAGAGTTGTTTAAACAAACATGGTTCTGTACAATTCCTAGCTCGCATGCCAAATTTCTTGTGGTAATAACAAAACAAATAAAATTTGACCGGATCATCTTACTGACCGACGTCGATGGTTGAAAGAATTCCGAGGCCAGTTTTTGGATATGTAGCAGAAGATTTGTGTACCGTGTAATAACTCTATATACTACAAACAAGATCGTCAAACAACCCCCGATACCAAACAAGAGATGGCGCCTTTAATGAAAAACCTTTACGATTTTTGGAACGTAGCAACCTTCAAACGATATGTGTCAAAATTTAATAACAATCGAACCATAACATACTGAATTACAGTGATTTAAGTGCCATTACTTTTGCAATATTCAAAACAATGAAAAAAGGAGTATCTTGTGTTGAAAAAACATTGTTTTTAACGTGAAAACACCGTTCAAGCTCAACAATGGCTTGAAAAGTATTATTTGAAATATGTTTTGGAAACCATCTATTGGTTGGTAAAAGATGATTTCAAACGTCATCGTATAATTCAGACACAAATGATGCTGAACACTTTGGTGGTCCAAAAGAAGCAATGACCCAAGAAAATATCAAGCAAGCTCTAAAAATCGTGATGAAAGATCGAAAAGTGAAAGAGCGTGAGATAGTGTGAAGTCATCGATGGTTCAGAGCACTGTTTAGCTCTATTTTATCGAAATAAAAAGGATTTTTTACATCGGTAAAAGATAATGGAAGGAAGATGGATTCACTATTTAACTTCGGAATCTAATCAAAGTCGCAACAGTCTGCCGACGCAAGACGCCAAGGTTATGGCCTCTGTATTTTAAGATGCGCAGGGCATAATATTCATTGACTACCTTGAAAATGGAAAAATCATCCATCAATAGCGAATATTATTTGGCATTATTGGTGTGTAAAAGGTGTGTTTAAAGGTCGAAATCGCTGAAAAATGGCCACAAATAAAGAAGAAAAAGTGATATTTCACCAAGAGCATGCACCGTGACACAAGTCGTTGAAAACGATACCAAACTACCCGAATTGAGCTTCGAATTGCTTCCCCATTTATCGCGTATTCTCCAGATCTGGCTTCCACTGATTATTGTCTGTTTGCAGACCTTAAAAAAATGGTCCAGTGAAAGAGATTTAGGTCTACAAACCATAGTATAGAAAAGTTAGGAAAACCTATTCTAAATTACAACTTATTACATTTACACTATTCGACAAAGGGTTATTTAAATCATCATCACTGATATTATCAGTTGCTTGAACCAATAATAGTTGCTTTTAAATCAACCACCGCAAGTACTTATAATTACTTAGGTGTGTGTCTTTGCTAAATCTGATCTACTCGTAACTGCTCTTACTATTTTGTATGAGCAGTTATGAGCAGTTAAAATCTAGCACAGTCACAAATCTAAGTACTTCTAAATACTTCTAAGTACTTACGGAATATTGGAAAGAAACAAATGTAGTACACTGTTAAATTTTATTTTGCTGAACAAAAAATATTCTACTGTATATATGAAAAGTTTTCCGATTATCGGAAATGTTTATTGCAGATCTTTTTTTTAGAAAGTATTAGAAGAATTTTAGCGCTGAACGTATTTTAGCGCACTAGGCAACCACCTAACTCGCCTATATGGTAGAGCCTCCGCTGAGTATGGTTACAATTCGGTATTATTTAAATAATACCGGCGATTGGGTTTTTGAATATTTGTTTAAGAAATATAGTGTATAAACATTATTGCTAGTTATAGTTTCTGCAACTAAATCTCTTGATTGAATTCTGATTCTGGTATTTTGTCTGAAGTTAATGTAACTTTATTCAGCGCCACCTATTGAATTTCGTTCAAACTATTTTCTATTTGATTCTGACATCAAAACAAATTTACCCTGTATAACCATGAGATAAATCATTTTAGTAGCTTTCGAGTCAAAGTCTTATTGGTTTTCGAAGGGAACATTCAATGTATAGGCCTGTGATATGTTGTTAATTCTATTACTGGGTCCAGACATCTATATTATATACATATAGTATATATGGGGGGTCCAGACATCTATATTATATACATATAGTTTCATGTTATACATTTCGCAGTCGTTATACATTTCAATACAAATTACCACAATATATCCTAGACATACGGTGCTGCCTTCAAATACAGTGGCAAACACTTTAACAATAACCTTATTGAATTTGAATTTCCTGTTAACCTCCTAATTTTTTATTCCCAGTTTTTTAGGCTAAAGTACAAATAACGATTTCAGCTGTATATGGGTTAAAATCCATGGCTCGAAACACACTTTCTTCTTACGTGGTCGTTATCGAAGCCTAAATATTTGAAATAGCACCGCTCATTTTGGATTTGATACTCTGTCAGATTCTATTGAGAGCATCCTTCAGAAATCACAAAATGCTGAAATCACTGTGGCAGGTGATTTAAATGTCTACAATGACAAGTGGCTTCGATATTCTAAGTTCGTTACACTGAGTGGAGAAGCGGCTGAAATAATTACAGCTTTAAACCAACTAACACAGCTCGTGCTGTTTCAATTGATTTCTGATAGTACGGTCGAGGAAAACTTCTTGGATAGTAGGAAATGATCTATACTACCTCTGAAAGATGGTGACCATATTTTTTCTTCTGATTCTAACATCAATCAGCAGGTTAGGATGGTATTCCCCTAATCGTTCTCAAATATTGTTGTAAACCTCTGTCAAACTCACTAATATCATGTTTGACCCACCGATTTACGTCTTCTGACAGTTTTCCCGCTATTTGGAAAACTGGTAACATATGTTTTGTGCCAAAAAAGGGCAAATCTGACCTTTTGAATTATCGTTCAATCGCTATCGGTGCTTTTCGAAGTTTTGGTGCTTTCCAAAGTGCTTGATACCATAATCATTTTCTAGCTGATGAAATATTTGGAAGATAACCAGCTAATTTACGATCATCAGGATGGTTTTCGTGGAGGGCGTTCAGCAGGTGACTTAATTAATGTTGTCACTGAACTATGGAACAAAAGCATTCATCAATCTGGTGAATCACAAGTCGCCATGACTTGTGATTCACCAGATTGATGAATGCTTTTGCTCGATATTTTGAAGGCATAAAACCGCGTGTGGTATACGGGTTTTTAAGTAAAAATCCCATTTTCTCGTTTACAGCTCTTTATTTGCCTTTTACTTCAATCATGCTTCTGCACTTTCACCTGACCCGAATTAAACCATTACTCTCCAAACCCCTTTTATCGTATCCCATCCGACACTATAATATTCCCCACTAAAGCATAACTTGTGATTCTACCCAATAAACAATATTTTGTAATACTACATTTAACCTTTTTTTTTTGAATTAATAAATTAATTGATTAATACATTTGCATTTCAAAATTTTTAAAATACCCTGGACTTTTTCTTTCTCTTGTTGAACGTCTTAAATCGCTGGTTACTTCTACTGGCTTGTTGTTTTCACTAACAGCACCACTTTGTCGCATTTTCACTCCTACATTGTTCCTTGATGTTACATCAGTACTTGTACTTCCCTCTACTAAAATTGGTACATCGCCCTGGATAATGAAAATTTCACTTTATCTTCTGATGACTGAACTCGATCTGCTTCTTGTGTATGTAACTTTTTAACTTGATCACTCCGTTTGGTTTGAAGTCTAACATCTCCATCTCCTATTTTTACCAATTTGTCATTTCTGTCTATCACCTGGTATTTTAGTGAAAATCCAAAGATAAATTGTTCTGTAATCTTTCGTTTTGTTTCAATCCTGTCTCCAACTGTCTGTAACTGTCAAATGTCTCCAACTCCTACGTCAGACTCAATTGCATTCCGTCATAATAAAAATACACATAGTACTACCATGGTATGTTAGCCTATTGACGTGCTAGATGCCGCTACTGATATCGTTTTATAAATAATCAACATATTTTTATATGTATAATCGCCTAAATGTCATATATTTCTACTAAATTTTGAAGATATTCTATCGACCCGACATCTGGAACATCAATGAACTAACAGTTTTTTCTTATGATGGTAGTACTATATGTATTTATTTTATGATTCCGTTTAGTATCAGTGTAGCTTTCCCTCTTCAGTTTTGCCTCCATATCTTCTGAATTGTTTGAATGCTTGGTATTTTCTCCCTGAAATTCCTTTCAAAAATTATTGGTGAATATTCCGATTTTGGATGTGTCGAGTTATTGTACATGTATATCCACTCGTTCAGTTCTTCTTTCCAGTTGGGTTATTGTATTTATGATATATATAACCTTTTTAATATTGATCTATTTTGCCTTTCAAGTAACCCATTTTAAGACGGAGGATAGGGTATCGTGTGCTTTAGATTTATATTGAAAGTTTGACAATAATCCTCTGAGCTGCGGTCCATTATCCGTAATAATAAAGTCTGGAATCCTAGTCGAGTGAGTATATTTTTGAAGTTCTTTATGACCTTTTCGCTTGTGATTTGACGCATGATTTCTACTAAAACATACTTTGAATATTCATAAATTATTACTAACAGAAAGTGGTCTCAGAAAGTTTCTCTTATTTTCATTCCACGAAGTTTCTGGTAGTTGAGAAATGTATAAAAATTTCGGTTTTACATTTGCTGAAACTATTTGACATCATTTACAAAATTTCCTGCATCTTTATCAAAATTATACCACCACACTTTTATTCGCAAACGACGTTTCATTAAACTTTCTCCTGGATGACCTTCATGTACTAAATGTAATACTTTTTCCTGAAGTATTTGAGGAATTGCTATTCGGTTATGTCTTAGAACTAGTCCATTAACCTCACTTAGTTCATGCGCGAAGCGAGCATGTTTCTTTATGTCACCTTCGCATCGGCCCGATTGTAACGTTTGCGCTTTAAACACTTCAGCTCCTCATCTGTTTCCGTTGCTTCTCTGATCGCCTCTAAGCTAACTGACTTCAATTTGGTTATTTGCAGTATTTCCTTGATATACCTTTCGCCTTTAACATCATATGTTTCCACATCTGTTTCTACTTATCTTGATAACGGGTCTGCTTTATCTTGTTTCCCAGGTTTAAAGATTACTCTCATATCGACGCTTTGCAATCTTAACACCCACCATTCTATTCTGTCTCAAGACCTTGAAGTCGGCTTAAATAAAGTTTCCAAAGATTTATGATCAGAGATAAGATCAAATCGTTTTCCTGTTACGTATATTCTAAATTTTTCGACGCCTCATACTATCCCTAAAGCTTCCTTTTCCGTTTATGAATATTTTTTTTCGGTCTCAATTAGCAATTACACTACTGTAAGGGCTACTGGAGTGACATCAGTTATTATAATGCTTTTATCGCGCACATCAAAATATCCCAACCGTGTTTCATCAGCTATCAAATTCTTTAATTTCTGAAAAGCATCTTCATGTTCTTAACCCCATCGAAATGTTTCTTTATTCCTTATTAATAGCTTAAGCGGCTCACTACTGTTGCTGAATTTGGTATAAACCTATCCACAAAATTAACAAGTCCCAAGAAACTACGTTCTTCCTCTTTACTGGTGCTCTAAATGCCTGTATATCTTTAATCTTGCTCTTCGGTGGTCTAGCCTTTTAAAACGGTAGAGCCCTTTGTGTGTGATAAATGTTGTAATTTCACTCGAAAACGGCGTTAAAACCACTTGGTGGAAAACGTTTTTTATGTCTAACTTGGAGATAATTGTACTTTTAGACAAATTAGGTAAAACGCATTTGAATGTTGGTAAGGGGTGAATTTCCCTTTTAACGGCTTGGTTTGCCCTTCTCATGTCTACGCATCAATGCAGATCTTTCTCCTGGTCCTTCGGTATCACTACTAGTGGCGAAATCCATTTCGATAATCCATTCACCTTCTCTATGATGTCATTATCCAGTAGTTCCTTTAGTTTCTCTGAGACTTATTCTTTCAACGGCAATGGTAAACGCCTGTACGGTTGAATTTCTGCTGGAATACTACTATCAATCTGAAGTTGTACTTCTACATCTTTTAACTTTTCTATATTGCCTCCCTCCTGTGCTTTTATCGTCTCTTCGATTTTTTTCGAATGTATGTGGAACTGTATTACCCCTAATTTAATCGCTGTTTGACATCCAAGCAAAGATACACCATCGCCTTCGACTATATACACTTCACTGATTTCTGTTTGATCCGCATATTGAATGGTAGTTTCTATAACCTTGATTACTTTTATCGCTGACCCATTGTGACTTTTTAAATATTATTCATGTCTTTCTCTTACGCATAACATCTCCATATTTAAATTCTTAGCTTTCTTCCATGTTTCATAGCTAATGAGATTCACTGCTGCTTCACTATCAACTGTCTTTTTGATTTTTATTCCACCCATCCGGGTGGAACTTTTACTCCCTCGTTATATTCATGCACTTTTAGTACTGATAAAACTTCTCTGGCATCACTGTCACGGCTTCTTGGTTCATCTTGCTCAATAAATCTAATTTTTGTGCTTGTTGTTTTCCGACACATTTTTGCAAAATGTTCACTCCTCTGAAATTTATTACAATTACGACTTTATGCTGGATTTGCGGTTAACAAACAAACGAATATTGCCTTTTATATGGTCACTATTTGATCTGCCTTCTTCAGTTTCTTTAGACTTTGAAAAACTTCTATTGCAGCTATCGTTAAATCTCCTTGAAGCAAAGCAATAATTATTTCTGTGTTGACTACAAGATCTAAAATTGTTTTGATTACTATAATTGTTCTCTCCGCTACGGTTTACTTTATTTATCGATTCTTCGACTTTCGGCTCGCTTATCCATCGCATGGACCAGTTGTAATAATTCATTTAAATTGACCGCACCTTTTTCGGTCACTTTTCTCTATAAATTAGTATGTCGACTTCCAATTAAAATTTGTTCTTTAATTCTCTCATCGGTGTCCTTAAATTCACATTTCACTGCTTGCCTCCTCAATCGCAATATAAATTCATTTAATCTTTTTTGTCTCGTCTCATACTTCTAAATTTGTTCTTCTCCAAATCAGAACTCGACTTTGGGTTGAAATAATCATCAGGTATTTTAATTACTTCTTTATATTTGTTATTATCATCAACCCCTGCTAGTGTGAAATAGATATCCTTCAAATTAATTCCACCGAAATGTAATAAGCTGTTTTTCCTTTTTTTGTTTTGAAATAAATTTCGAGAGCACGTTTCCATTTCGTCCAATTTACCGCTACGTTCCCATTTTGTACAACTAAAACTGCCGTGTGGTCGATTTTCATCTTTACTTATTTTTTTGATCCTCTTGAATTTCCAATTATCCACAACAATTAATCCATCTATGTCACCAATTTATAGTCTTTTATTTGTCTGATAAAACTGATTCTCAAATTCACAGTGATCCATACCTTTTGTTCTGAGATGGCTGCCTTTTTTCTGTTTTTCACTTAATCGCTTTAATTATTGTTTTTTTTTATTTTTTATATCCGTCATTCTCATTATTGCTGGATCATTCGATTTTTAAGTAAAAATCCCATTTTCTCGTTTACAATTCTTTATTTACTTTTTACTTCAATCATGCTTCTGCACTTCCACCTGAACCCAATTAAACCATCACTCTCCAAAACCCTTTTATCATATCTTCCCATTTGACACTATAATATTCCCTACTAAACCATAACTTGTGATTCTACCCAATAAACAATATCTTGTAATACTACATGAACGATCGCCTTACGCGATATACCACAAGCTATTCAATCCTGTGTTTTTTCTGGCCGAACCGATTGCTTTTCGCCATATTTTCTGGCTGACGAATCCAGCTTGGCTGCATCTAACATATTTGAGATTCTCGCTTTGCTTTATCCAAAGGAATTTTTTGAGCTGAACAAATAAACAAAGCAACAATTGATGCAGTCAGATGTCTTTGATTACAATATATAAACACTTACGAAATATAAACACTTACAATATACGAGACCTATAAGACCTGGGTTAAAGCATAATGTTCATATTTGGGTAAGTGCATCGAAAACTCATTTGACTGCCCTCCAACGGATCAAAAACGGGTCGTAATGTGGAAGAGAAAGACTAAAGTTTTAGAAGACTGAAAGCCTTTATTCCTGGTATTCCTTTCTTACCTTCCCAAGTATAAAAAAACTGAAAAAATCGCTCTAGTACAATTTTTTCAGCTTTTTGGTCAAAAAAATCGGAAATATGCGGAAAATAATAATTTCCAACTTTCTACGCTATACGACTTATTAAGCGTGAGAGAGCCTTTATTTTGTTTTGTTTTTAATAATAGCCGCTTGTGGCGTTCTATTTCCTTTTTGTACTTATTATCTAAAATAAATACCTCGTGTATGGACGCTTGTCTTTTTTATTCGGATTATATTTCTTTTTATTTAAGTACATAATCACATCAGGTTATGGGCCCAGACCCACTTAAATAATAAAAAAAAAATAAGTTCAATTTGTTAAATTTCGTGGTTAACGAGTTTAGCGTAATTATTTTTTTTGTGTAAAAATAATAATAAAATGGCGGCATCGTTTGCGTCCATAGAGAAATTGCATGGAAGAGATAACTATGAGACTTCAAGAAATTCGTAGGGATGATATAGTTGAGGGCTCTGTCATCAGCCATGTACGTGAAGCCAGCAAAGTCAAACAATTATAAGAAGAAGATAAAATAAGTAAAAGACGGGAAATGTTTTAGATGTGACGTAATTGGTCACTTCAAAAATAAATGTCCGAATACGAAGATGGCTAATTATTCGTCAGTTTTTTTCGTAAATACTAGAGTTCATGATCTGCTCATAGTTGAGAATTCAAAGTTGAGAATTCATGGGAATTATGGCATCAACGTCTAGGACATGTGGGTCACGATAGCTTGATGAGATTACGAAATGGATTTGTGGACGGGATGAGTTTTGTCAGAGGTCAACAGGACAAGTGTGAAACTTGTATAAAGGGGAAACAGACTCGCCTTCCGTTCAAGGACAGCAAATCTCGGGCTTCCGGAGTACTAGAACTGGTGCACACTGACCTGTGTGGTCCAATGGCAGTTGATTCATTTGGCGGCTCGTGATATTTTGTGACTTTTTTGGATGATTTTAGCTGCAAGATTTCTGTGTATTCCATAAAAAACAAATCAAACTCCTTGAATGTTCAAGGAGTTCAAAGCTTTGGCGGAGAATCAAACGGGTCACAAAATCAGAACGTTGCGATTAGATAATGGAACAGAATACTGCAACAAGGAGTTTTCTAAATTCCTCCGAGATTCAGGGATACAGCATCAAACAATTGTATCCTATACGCCAGAAAAAAACGGCGGAAAGGATGAATCGTACATTGGCGGAGCGTGCGAGATGTATGCTTTTTGACACAAACCTGGACAACAGATTTTGGGGAGAAGCTGTCAAGACAGCGGCTTATCTTGTGAATCGTTTACCATATCGTGGGGCTATCGATAAAACGCTCGAAGAAATTTGGTCCAATAAAAAACCAGATTTAACCTACTTGATAGTTTTTGGACGCAGGGCAATGGTCCATATTACGAAACAAAAGCGCCAGAAATTTGATTCGAAATCAAAGGAATACATCATGGTCGGCAACAGCGAGAATAGTAAAGGTTATCGAGTTTTTGATAACCTTTACTATAGATTGGAGGACCAATGCTGTGAAAACAAAATTGATTGTAACGAATTTTCTAATCATTTTTATCCATTCAAATATGATAGCAATGAAGTGGAGGATGAGGCAATTGCCACAACAGCAAGTTCAGAAGACGCACCTCCAGAGCATCGTTCATCCAGAGAGCACAAGTCGGCGAAAAGTAATGACTTCGTTTATATTGTATCTCGTGTTTAATTGTATGACCCATTGTCAGTGAAGGAGGCTATGAGCAGATCAAATGCGTCTCAATGAAAAAAGCTATGGAAGAAGAGTATCGTTCGTTAATCGAAAACGAGACGTGGTCGCTTACAGATTTGCCACCTGATCGTGGAGTACTTTAAAGCAAATGGGTTTTCAAGACCAAGTACCACGGAAAAGGAGTGGTAGATCGGTGCAAGGCTCGTTTGGTAGTGAAGTTCTGTGCTTAGCGTAAGGGCATTGACTATGAGGAGACATTCTCGCTCGTAGTTCACTACTCGTCGATACATTTTTTTAATTGCAGTAGCTGTGAGATACGATTTAGAGATCGATCAGATGGATGTGATTACAGCGTTTCTTCATGGAGATTTAAGCGAGAAAATTTATATGATTAACCTGAAAAGTTTAGTTATGGAAGTCCACGTGTTTGTTGTTTGAAGAAGTCGTTATACGGACTCAAGTAGTCCAGTCGTGTATGGAATCAGCGTTTGGACACTGCCTTGCCGATTTTTGGCATGAAATGCTCAATTTACTATTTAATGGAGGGTAGTAAGATGTTGATTGTGGCAGTATATGTTGACGACTTGCTCATTTTTTTCCAACGAAAAAGTTTTGAAAGCTGAAATGAAGTTGTGTCTTCAAAAGCAATTTAAAATGAAGGACATTGGCGAAGCCAAATGTGTCTTGGACATGCAGATTACGCGAGACCGCAAGAAGGGGACGATTTTAATAAATCAAAGCCAGTATATTCAAAATATACTAGAACGTTTCCAAATGGCCGATTGTAATAGTGTAAGTGTTCCAGCTGATCCAAATCAGAAACTTAATTTAGAAATATCGCCGGAGAATGAGTCAAATCGTGAATTCATGAAGGATGTGTCATATCAAGAAGCAGTAGGGAGCTTGTTGTTTGCTGCCCAGGTATCACGACCAGATATACAGTTCGCAGTAGAAGCTGTCAGCAGATTTAATAACAATCCAGGCGTTGCTGAATACATGGCTATGCCTTTGGCAACCCAAGAGGCTATTTGGTGGCGGGGTATATGGCAGGAGTTGCTAGGTGAAAGTAAATGTTCAACCATCATACACTGCGACAACAAAGGAGCGATCTAGCTAACGGAGAAGACTGCTTTTTCACCCAGAACAAAGCATATATAGATGTACGCCACCATTTTCTGCGCGAGAAGGTTAATGACAAGGTGGTTAAATTTGGTTACGTCAACACAAACAACATGTTAGCAGACAGCCTTACCAAACCGGTGACAGCAGAAAAACACAGGTTCTGTTCAATGGGAGTAAATCTTGTAAAGAGTTCAGTGCTGGTTCTAGTGGAGGTGTTGAGTTATTAAGTGTGAGGGAGCCTTTATTTTGTTTTGTTTTTAATACTAGCTGCTTGTGGTGTTCTATTTCCTTCTTGTACTTATTCTCTAAGATAAATACCTCGTGTATGGACGCTTGTCTTTTTTATTCGGATTATATTTCTTTTTATTCACATCAAAATTGTTGGTTTTTAAATTTAATTTTAATTTTTGTTGGGTTGTTAAATAAAATATTCTGATATTCTAGTAATCATCTTTTGTATGTAAATATTAATTTATTTCTATATACAGCAAATTTTGGTAATAAATTTTATTTATATTATGTTTCATTTCAGATTGTGCATTGACAAGTTCTAATGGGCTTTTTTTCCTATTTTGTTTTATATTTTGTTAACATTAGATTTAAATGTTAATTAGCATCATAATTTTAATTAATTAATATTATTAATTTACTTTATTTAATCTGTTGACAGATTTTACATTTATTTAATTTATAAAATATGTTAGAAACTAATAACGAGAATAATTAAAAAAATGTTTGTTAATTTTAAGTAAATCATTAAGAAATTTAATTTAACTTTAGTTTTATTAAGAAACATGTATAAATTATAAATTAATAAATGAAAATATAAATTATTTAAATTGAAAATATTTTACGAAGTTTATTTAAATTCAAACAAATAATTTAGCCGCCAAATATTTGAAATAAGCCCCGCCCTCATTTCCCACAAAAACATAACCTTACTTTTTTCTGCATATGTCTGGATTTTTGATCACCTCTCCATAGTAAATCTGAGTGTAATTTGGACATGATTTCGGAAAAAAGTCGGAGATGAATTCATCAAAGTGTCCGAAATATCCATTTTTTTTCTGATATAAAAATACTTGGGTTTTTGTGTTTGTTGTACTCGAACATTCATATTTAGATTATATAAGGTTAGCCTAAGTGCTTTAAACAAAAATAAGAAAAACATATTTTAAGGCTGTGGAACATCTGCTCTGCAATCTAACCTGTTAGTTATTTCCTATAAGACCAACAATGTGGTTAGTCCACCACACTGGTTTGTCAATAAATATTGATTGATTTATATATTTAATATGCAACTGTTATGCCATATAATTTTAAATTGGGTAAAATTACTGTATCGCTACTGTATAATTTCAAAATCAACCGGAACAAAGGATGATATTTTAATTTTTTTTCTGGATTTTAGTGTAGACGCGCGGAACGTTTGTTATAAACTTGATTGTATTTGTTCAATATTGTTCTTTCGGAAAATAACAACAAAATACAAACGATACCAATAATCGCCTGATAATTTAAAAAGGAAATTAAAATCATGATAAATAGAAAATTTTTATTTGATTTTTGTAGTTTTAAATTGGGGCATTTTATCTATTTTCGCTATATCTATATTAGTGTCAATTTGTACCGGAGATTTCGAATATGTGAGCTTAAACTTTGCGAAACTACAAAGATGACTACATTCACAATATCTGCTAAATAATAATAACAATAAAAATCGTGTTTTACGGGCGACTGCTGGCCCATGTCAACACTCATCAGTCATCTGTCATATTCATCCGTCAGAGACCAACTCTCACACCAATATATAACAATGGGTTTGCGTTGTACAACTTCAGCTTGTTGATATTTGCAAGGTATTTTGACTGTAGCAGTGGATGTAGGGCACCTAGGGCTTGCCAGCAGCAAGACGAGCCTTTGTATTCCCTCCCACACAGTTAAGGTATTTTACGGATGATAAATTCTAACATGAGATTAAAGAGTACAGGGGTCAAGAGCATCTCCTTGTCGTACACCAGAGCTAACTGCAAAAACTTCCAATACCTACTAGCAATAAGGAGCAAATGATATCTGTCTGATTGATCCAAACGAAATCCTCCTTGTTTATCCTCATCTATAATTTTCCTGCCAGAGGAGCGATTCTATCTAATATTATGTAACACAGTAATTTGTATGCCGTGCAAAAGAGGGCTATGCCGCGAAATTTTTCGAATTTCGAGCAGTCTCCTTTCTTAAAGACATAGGGCATAACGTGGCCACTTTCTATTCATCTAGAATAAAAAATTGCTCCTTCCAAGTGTCGAGTATCGCATCGATATTACCAAGAGGTTACCATCCTGCGGTCCTATGGTATCGATTATAGAAGATTTCGATATTGTGTTTTTTTATTTTAATTTATCAGACCTTCACAGTTGAAACGAAATGCTAGTTTTCTATGGCCAATTTAACTGTGACAACCTTTCTCCATCATCTGATCTGTTATAAAATGAGTTTCTATCTTTGAGCTGGCTATAACATCCGTGGGCGCATAAATACAAATAAAGACAGGTTGGGTTCAATGCGTAAATGGAGCGTGCTCATATGGTCATCAACTGTTTGAAAATCTTGTTTTAAAAGCATTTTTTACCTGTGACCCTAGAAGAAATCTATAACACTAAGATGGCCGAGTTCACACGTATATGTGAAGCTAGCCCGAAACTCATCCCGAAAAACGCGATGGCAACACTAAACTATCTCTATCGCGAGATTTTTTACTCTCAGCCCGAAAACTATCACTATAATTGTACTATAACTATCATAAAAATGTGTCATGATAGTGATATATTTTACTGTCAGCCCGAAATAATCTCGGTAATTTTGTTATTAAATATTGATTTTCGTTCTCAATGAAATATCTATGCTCGATAAAATCTGCATATTTTATCATTCAAAAATTTTATCATATTTGTATAATTATCATACATTATACTTATAATAATTTTAATTTAATGTCGTTAACTACATTTAATTTTTCCAGATCGTACGAATATATTAATATAGGTGATTACCGAACACTAGCCATATAGGGTTAGATTCATTGTGGTTTTGACTATATTCTGTGCGCGTTTCAGGAAAATTGTATGAACTTTAATGAAAACTTTAATGAATCTAACCCTATAAAAGGAATGTAACCCTTATCTTGTTAGGATGACATACTCGTTTAAAAGTCTTCTACGAGGCATGTGAGTGCCTGCAACCACAGATGGAATTATATACGAGTCTGTGGGAGTATATGCGAGTATATGTTGATATTAACATTGAATAACCATAATATATGGTTATTCAATGATATTAAGAAGAAACATTTTTAGTACTACTGTGGTAATACTTTACCCACAGTCTCCACTATGAAATTTTACTGAAATTTGCTTTCATGAAATCAATTTGATCAAAGTATGCGTGAGTATATTATACAAAAAAGCAAACTTTCGGAAAAATTTCAGGCTGAAATTTCTCTAAAAAAAAAATTCATGAAATATCTATATAGATTGGTTTTTGTTTTTTATTTTTTTGCATTTACTTTTTTCTAATGCATTAAAAGAAACAAATACAATCATGAAAACCATGAAATAAAATTTCATAGTGGAGACGGCAGGTTAAGGATGTATGATATACATCGATAATACAGTGAATATTATAGTTGTACTAAATGTCCACATGATGTCAGTAGTAGCTTAATGTGTCTCTACTAAATATTCGCACATGTTCTAATCTAAAACGTAGCACAACAATTTTTCCCAGACAAAATACCATTTAATTTCAAACAATCATCATCATTCAAATGAAATTATTATAATAAATTATTTATTCAGACTACAATAGAAAATATTTTTTTACGTCTTGCTGTCTCTTTCGGTTGGTTTTCAAAAATTATATTTTCCTGGAATTAGTCGATAATTTCGTGTGTACGACGAAAATGATGGGAAAAAATCAATCAACAAAATATAAAATTCAAGTGAAGAAGTTATGTTATTACTTGTTGTAGTTTTATTCTGAAATATTTAAATAATCAAAAATATCAATCGCACCATATGCCCGCGCGGCTTATAGAACCATAACCAAAGTACAAATGACAAAAAAAAAAATTTCGTTCGATAGAAACGTGACTTCAAAATTTAAAAGATGTTCAATCAATAAATGTCGTGGTTATCAATATCATTTTAATATACAAAAAAAAAAAAAAAAAAAAAATACATTTAATGTGTTGTAATGTCTTTTTCAATTTATTGCATATTAATTTGTATCGATGGTAAAGCGAGAACTATAGAGTGTGTCTGTCTGTGTTTAAATAAGAAGTGGGAAACGAACGCAGTTTAACATGTACTTTGGTATGCCTGCCTGTTTGAAATATATTCTTGAGATGAATACTTTGATTTTGTTACGTCATTGGAATTATGCTTAAGTTTTACGGCTTTGATTTTAAACATGTATGGTACATAGAAGGAAGTTAATTATTCGGTCAGGGTCAAGAAGAATAAAGAACAAACCATCGATTTGAAAACATTTGATTGAGTTGAAACGTATATGGTAAACCAGATTACCGATAATGGTATAGTAGCATGATAATGGTATAGTAGAGAAACTAGAAACGGAGGTCAAATTCGTTAACTTAGAGGTACAATGACAAATTGCATCTGCGGAAGGACTACGTTTCGATTAACAGCTATAATTTATATAAAATATTACGCTTCATATTAAATGTAGTTCACATAAACCATAAACAGACTTATACTGTTACTGGGTGTATACGACTTGCATCGTATGCACACAGTTACAGTATAAGTTTGGATACACCTAATAACGACAGCATAAACAGGCAAGTCTCTGCTGCTTCTTCTTTTCACTGATATTAAAAACTTTATATGTATATCTAAGATAGAACTTTTTCAATGTAGATACAGTAAAGACAATGTGACGAGCGAGATGAGCTCGATACTTAGATATTATAAAGGCTTTGGTTTTTTAATTTTTTCACAGATATAATCGGGAATGTGGTTTCTCTATCACGAACACTTTCCATGCCAGGTGCACTTGGTAAATGTTAGCGTTCGTTTTTGATAATCCTGTGTCATTTACCACACTGTCATGATATGCGTTTTGCTGGCTTGGCTTTTTTTAATAACAAAAAGGCCTCTTTGTGCTATCATGGAGGTGTGCCTCTTTCGTAGCAGTTTAGCGTATTTTTTGCGAAGCATTTTAATTTGTATTTTGCAGTACAGATCGGCTCCCGATATAATGGAGAATAGACCATATCGGTTGCTGCATTAATCTAACCATTTGGTCGAAACATCGAATTTAGCAATCAGCTAAATTGACAGCACACAATGTGGTATTCACTATGAGAAATTTTCATTGGTAAAGTCTCTAAAAGAAAATCCTATTTTCCGGCTCAGAGCTTCAACAAAATTTAGTTAACATTTTACTCAGATTTCGGACAAATCTGACTGATTTCTCTGCTGACACGGAAAAATGTTCCGGCAAGTATGGGTTCACTAGTAATCAGTATGGGTATATCGAAACGTTCAACGAAACAGTCGGCTTATGCAAAGCAAGATGCCTTTAATCTTAGTAAATGCATATCGAATTATCCATATAAGTTATGATAATTCGACATCCGTATCTGAAGATCGTACCTCAGGAGAACCAAGAAACCTAAGTACTGCATTTTCTGAATGAGTCAACCTGAATTAAAAAGGTGGAATTGAATTGGAATCCAAAGAAGGATCCTGTTCAATAAAGTATAACTTGACAATCTTGTACGTAACTAAACATGCTGTTTTATCAGAAGCTGTAAGATTATTTGATTCTCTGAGATGGTTGTCTCCTACGACAGTGTAAGTTAAGGTTTTGTTTCAACGATTTTGACTACATTTACTTGACTGATATGATCATCTTCCATCGACTTCCATTGCCTGAACTTGAACAAATTCACATATCCAGATTCTTGGAAATTTCGAAGGAACCTCAAATCATAGAGCTACGTGCTTCAGAAAAGGCATATGCTAGCTGTGATTGGAAAGTTTTCAGGAGAAGTTATAAATAGTCTAGTATCAGTCTGGGACAGTATATATATATATTCGTTCGGCTATTAAATCGATTTATTTTTCTTTACTATAGATGAAATGCAGGCAGCCGAGGAAATGTGCATTAAATGGGTCCTAGTTTCTGAATTCCAGAAATCTGAATCAAGGCGATTGGGCTAAATAATCAAATAAAATTTCTTGCACTCTGTTCATTAACTCCAATATTACCTATACTTCTATATTGTGCATTCATTACAAGTCACAATTTCATAATAAATATCTTCATCCAGTGCCAACCTTATTATCGAGGCTGTTCCACTAAAGATTTTGGGTGTTGGGCACACTCCATATGGTTGAAAAGTATACCGACAATATCGCTGCCATTTAGCGAAAAAAAAAATTGTAGTGTAAAAATCAGGTCATTAGGTCAAAATTATAAAACTATTTTGTTGTCTTCGGTGCTTAATACGTGTGCAAAATTGTTCAGATTCTTTTGTTCCATAGATAGATACGTACGTACATACATACAAACATACAGATAAACAAAAATATCAATAAAATTGAAATATGTAACCGACGAACAAAAATCAGACGAAGCGATGTGAAATAGCCAAAATGCTAATTTTAATTTAGAGCACACTGTATATAAATATAATGATAAATTAATTCCCCTAAATGTCACTTATTATAAATATATGCTTTTTTTATTTCCTGATGATCCTGGTCAGGACATTAGGTCACAAAGAATACAAATTGTTGTATTGTCATATGGTCCTAGTATGTGTGCAAAATTTCAAATTATTCAGACGTCTAGAAGTGTAAAAATGTAATAAAAACGGGTTTATCTAAGACACAAACTATTTTGCAGCGACACACAATGAATATTAGAAATATGTATGTATAAATAAACGTTTTATTTATCATTTGTTTTGCAACGCACTTTTCGATTATATTTTTAATTTAAATGATTTTTAATTGCTATGTTAGCCATGACAAACTATAAAAATAAATGACGCCAAAAACTTCGTATAATATTCAAAGTTTAAACCTATTTACCAAATGAATTTCGACCGACAGTCCTTTCGATACGTTAGTTTCGTCGACACTATTCCATCGTAATAATAATAGAGTACTTGCTATTCTAAATATGGGTTAATAAGAATCAACACAAAATCTTTAATGCTAATTTGCACCGAGCAATTGTTTCAGTGGTTAGAGTTGCGTTGTTTGGGTCACCGCTTGTGAAGTTGTGATGTTTGGGACATCACAAGGACCCTGGTATAGCTTATGGGAAAGCTAAAAGGAGTATAAAATATAACGAGTTGGAAAGTAATTTGAAATACAACGATATTGTTGTCATAGAGCTACGTGAACCGGTTACATTAAGTGATAAAATAGCAGTTGTACAATTATCAGCGATATCGGATGTAAATTTATTAGTGGGTAAAATTGGGAGAGTGTCTGGTTCTAATGTAACTAATGTGTCGAAAAGTCGATCGAAATTCATTTGGTAAATATGTTTGAATATTATACGAAGTTTTTGTCTTCATTTATTTTTATAGTCCTTCATGGCTAACATAGCAATTAAAAATTATTTAAATTACAAATATAATCGAAAAGTGCGTTGCAAAACAAAGTAAATAAATAAAACCAAAAACCCTTCGAGCATTTAGATGTGTAGAGAGAGTGTATGCTATAAATTATATGAAAATTGAGAGAGAAAAGCGTAATACAACTTACATGAAATGTTGCGTTTGCGTGTGTTACTTCCAAACTATTTTGAAAAATTATCTGTGAAATTAATAAAAAATTTATTTACATAAAAAAGTGTTGTGTGAAAGACTGCGAAGGAGTGAGCCCCAGAAAAACTTTGTAGGGATTAAAACATAAAAAAAAATAAGTATTTCTAATTTGTGTTTTGTTTTGCTTTGGCTTGCGTAAGTGAGTATATGATGTTTTGATAAACTTGTATAGTCGAAATGACTATTGACGATTGGAAATAGAAAAATAGCGCCACTCACAGGCACTAACCATACCGGGTAGCATATATAAGAGTCTGACGGCTCGATGTCTCTGTGTGTTTTCAGTATTAATAGTGATTTGCAAGTGGGGGTGTTGTATGAAATTTTTGAATGAAGGTTGAACGTTGGAAATATGTAACTGGTGGCGTTAAAGAATTAAGAGTGTAAATTGTGAATTAATGACTTTTGTTGTGTGATTTAGTAACCGTTTCGGGAAGGGGGTCTTTAACCAATGCTACCTGTTTTTTCGTGTTGCGTTCATTGTATGATTGGGGGGTTTAAATGGTTTAACGTTTATTATAATCAGTTTATATGAAAAATTGATTATTGGTTATAACCAACGTTAAATTGTTTACATTTGTCGGTCATACAGTGAACGTAGCACGAGGGAGTAGGTGGCATTGTTCTAAGATTTTCTTGCTGATATGGTTACGGAAGCGCGTAGCAGGGGTTATTTATTTATAAATTACACATTTATTCTTTCGACGGCACTAGTTGTATGTTTTTCGCGTTTGATTTTCATTTGAAAATTGTGGCCAAGGCTTTCGCTTGCGGATTGTTGTTGGTGCTGAGGACACATGGAGACGTCGAGCTGTTATGGCTATTTACCACCAGAAATCCATTCCAATCGTCAGTTACCATGACTGTCTATGTAACAGGCACGCTTACATCGTAGCGCACACATCCAATCATATCATTTTTTGCAGGTAAACAATATAAAATGAGGATCTTCATGGAAATTATAGTGTTATATTCAAAAATTTTGTTGTGTTTTAAAAATTTATTTAATTATAAAACAAATAATTAATTTAAATTACATAAATATAAATCGTATTTATAATTTTAATATAGAAACAATACTCATATAATAAATATAATATAAATAATAAATTCATTTGGTTTTTCATCTCAATTTTATTGACTTGAGATTAAATTAACTTTTATTGTAAGTTATAAAATCATTATAAAATCATTTTTAAAATCATCAAAATTTATTATATTTAATGATAAAAGAAAATTATTGTTTTTCGTTTCCAAATCAATCATTCGATTTAATCGACGTTTCTCTGGATCTGTACTTATTTTAATTACTAACGACGCTTTATTAATTTGTTTTTTATTTTCAAAAATAGTTGGAACAATATTTTTTTTAAGTCTACACTTAGTGAATCCAAATGAAATTCTTCGCTTAAAAAATGGGTTTCACATACTACCGATGATTTTTTAATGGTCCAAGATTTGTAGTTTCCTGATATTATTTTTATCCATTCGTCTTTTAATTCATTACATTTTGGAAACTGAAATGTGGAAATGTTTCTTTCTGAGTGGCAATCTGGAATCGTGCAGCGTCGATTTAATAATATTTTATTTAATAATAAATAAATAAATAATAAAAAATATAATAAAAATATAAACTGTTCGCACTCGCTTTATTAATTAAAAACTAAAACAAATAAACCAGTTTTCAGAGATGCACAATTGAATTTTAGCAACAAAAATATATTTAATGTACACAGTTTTTGAAAAATCGATTTGAAGGTCAATTAAATGGTTATTTTACAAACTTTTTACACTAATTTATTAATTGTTTATTTAATCTTATTAAATCACAGCACTTAAAAAAAATAATCACTAAAAATAATTGTTGTCAAATAAAATTTTCGAGTTAATTTAATTATTGCTTATAATATTCATCATATTTATTGGCATAAATATTTACGGCATTGCTACGACACAAATACATATACATTATGTAATCGTGCCTGTTATATACGGGAACCGCTCAGAACTGGACATTTTAAAACTGGATATTTCAAAATAGGATTTGACAAAACGAGATAAGGTACAAAACTGGATATTTCAAAACTGGATATTTTAAAACGAGATAAGGTACAAAAAGAGATATGGTACAAAACTGGATATTCCAAAACTGGATAATTTAAAACGAGATAAGGTACAAAAAGAGATATGGTACAAAACTGGATATTTCAAAACAGGATATTTTGACTTGTGATTTAAACTTAAAATTATTTTTTGGAAAAGTTCTGGAATATGGCCAGTTAGGAAGGAACTCGGTGATTTCTTACCCGATTTTGATGAAATTCAATACGAAGGAAGAAAATGGGATTTTAAAATGATTTTTTGGAAAAGTTCTGGAATATGGCCAATTAGGAAGGAAACGGTGATTTCTTAACCGATTTTGATGAAATTCGATATATAAGATGAAAATGGGATTTTAAAATTATTTTAAAATGATTTTTTGGGAAAGTTCTGGAATAAGGCCAGTATGGTTCCATAACTGAATATTTCTAAGGAGAGAAATAGAATTTTCCTTCACTTAATGTTTTTTTTCTTTAATTGTATAATTAAATCTGATTTTAAAACCTTTTTTGGAAAACCTCTGGAATATGGCCAAAAGATTTCATACTCGAATAATTTTAAGCAGAGAGATAGAATTTACCTTCACTTAATGTTTTTTTTTATTGCTGCTTTTCTCATCTTATTAAAATAATCATTGACTTGATCGAGTTTACTGTCATTAAAACTTATCTTCATCTATTTTTTATTTTTCTACTTAATATAACTTTTCTTCTCTTTAGAGAATCTATGTGAGAAAAATTAATTAAAAAATTGAAGAAAAAGAAAATAAATTATAAAATCATTTTCAGTTAAAATCTGGATTATTTGATTATTTAATATAAACAAGATCGAGCTCTATAATAAACATTACATTAAAAATCATGTACATAATATAATACATACATATTGTTATTTAGTAGCGATAGAAAAATTCCAATCTTGAACAGTTAAAAAAAGTAATTATTTACGATTTGGAAATTCCTTATTTTTTCACTGAAATCGAATTTCATCAAAATCGGTTAAGAACTCGCCGAGTTCCTTCTTTATTGGCCATATTCCAGAACTTTCCTTAAAAACCATTTTAAAGTCCCATTTTCTTCCTACATATCGAATTTCATCAAAATCGGTTGAGAACTCGCCGAGTTCCTTCCTAACTGGCCATATTCCAGGCCTTTTCCAAAAAATCATTTTAAAGTCCCATTTTCATCTTACATATCGAATTTCATCAAAATCGGTTAAGAACTCGCTGAGTTCCTTCGTAATTGGCCATATTCCAGAACTTTTCCACAAAATCATTTTAAGTTTAAATCACATGTCAAAATATCCTGTTTTAAAATATCCAGTTTTGTCCCATATCTCTTTTTGTACCTTATCTGGTTTTGAAATATCCAGTTTTGTACCATATCTCGTTTTGTACCTTATCTCGTTTTAAAATATCCAGTTTTGAAATATCCAGTTTTGTACCATATCTCTTTTTGTACCTTATCTCGTTTTAAAATATCCAGTTTTGAAATATCCAGTTTTGAACCATATCTCGTTTTGTACCTTATCTCGTTTTAAAATATCCAGTTTTGAAATATCCAGTTTTGTACCATATCTCGTTTTGTACCTTATCTGGTTTTGAAATATCCAGTTTTGAAATATCCAGTTTTGTGCCATATCTCGTTTTAAAATATCCAGTTTTGAAATATCCAGTTTTGTACCATATCTCTTTTTGTACCTTATCTCGTTTTGTACTTTATCTCGTTTTAAAATATCGAGTTTTGAATTATCCTGTTTCGTCAAATCCAGTTGTAAAATATCCAGTTTCGACCGGTACCCGTTATATACATAGTCATGCTATTACATAATATATTTATTATATTAGGTATAGAATTATTATATTATATATATTTATATGTTTATGTATTTATGTTATATTATTTATTAATTATTAATTGGGGGAGACTTACTCATAAAGGTAGGATCTGCAACTGTTGTTGTTGACCACTTCTAGGAGGCGATGCCAAGGATTAAACCAGGTTTTCTATAATTTGGTTGGAAATTTGATCCCATTTGAGTTTCATGCGTCAAGCATCCCAGAGAGCGTTTTTCCAATATTATTGTTATTTTTGTTTCATGCAATGCCATAGGGCCTCTATGGCATTAACTCTAGGAAATTGGTTTTAAATTTACCTTTGTGAAGGAGAGCATTGTATTACTGCAATAGGAAGTCTGTTCCTATCAATCTGCACTCGGAGGCCATTGCTTTTGAAGTTCTGCTTCCAACCTGTGTGATAATAGATGGATTCCACCTTGGCTGATTACGCTGGTATCATCCGTAGGTAGTTGAGAAGATTGGAAGGAATACTCTTTCGAATTGGACTCCTAATTGGGAGGGTGTTCTGGTAAGGATGACCCATTAGATTATTTTTCCTGCACCTGAAGGAAGGCGGTTTGGCCTGTACAGTTTTGGAATTTGTATGTTTTGTTATTTTATTGTACAGTAATATATTATTGGATTGTTGCATTGTTATGGGATTGAATTATTGTGGAACTATATTATTATGGTATAATGCTATTATATTATTATATTATCTTATAATTATATTGTTATATTAACAATATACGCGGCTCACATAGGACCATCTTACGTGGGACCAACTTATATGGGGGCGGTACTTATTGGTGCTTTAAATGGTTCATGGGCAAATAGTGGTGTGTTGTTGCATTGTATTATTGTACTATTATTTATTATTTAAATTATTACATTGTAATATTTATATATTTTTGGTTTTTTCATATTAAGCGTTGAACCCACAGTAGAACGAGGGCAGGAATTGATTTTTGGTTGTTCACTTTAATCACAGTATATTTCGTGTATTGTAGATGGGGTTCTATGGAGCCGGTTCGTAGTTTCAGTGACAGATTTGTTTGGCTCGGAAAATTAGTTGAGGGTGTTTGATCTCTTTGAAGATTGATTTTTTAATTATTTTCGTTATGAAAAGTTATTTTGTAACGAGGGGCTTGGAAGTTCAATTTTTAGGGGATCGAGTGTTTTTGTTTGGTTTCTTGAAGTAAACAAGTTATGTATTGGGATTGCGAATCAGTTCCATAAGGTTTCGGCTGTAGTGTGCCGATTTTTCAATAAGTCCAATAAAACTGTCATTGTCTTATACTAACAGTAGTTTGAATATTGGCTACTGGGAAACTGGACCAATTCCATTATTACTAACATACCTTTTTCTTTCCCTACCCCACAAAAATTTACTTACTATTGACTGTGGTGTTTGTAACCGGGTCGATCTCAATAATTAACTAATATCCTACCTTATCCTTCCAAGTATATGTAAAAATGGGTGTACGGAAGGCCCGGCGCTTTCCGGGGGATCCTGCTTAATGCTTGGTCATACATTCTGAATCAATCAATCAATCAATAAAAATGTGTTGTGTGAAAGACTGTAATAATGTGCATCAAATTTCATTAAAATCTGCAAAAAAAATTGCGAAAACAGTTAATTTTTTCCGATAAGTTTTAGGTGTATAAATATTAAACTTTTTACTGTCAAATATTTTAAATAAGTGTAAGAATTTTTAAAATTTATTGCATAATATAAAAGTGTTTATTTGATATTATTGACTTCTAATTTCTGTTAATAACTAGTTTATTTTTAATTGACGAAATAGAAAAAAACTTGTGACTAAAAATATAAAAATGTATCGCGATTTGCGATCGCCATTTCGATTCCGATTTGTTTACAAAATAAATTTAGTGGTGGAGTATTTATTATTTTCCTGTTTCTGGAGTTAAAATAACGAAAAATAAATTGATGATTTATTATGTGTGTGATTTTATTTTTTTTATCTAACTAGACTCCCTAAAGAAAGAAACTGGAAGGATCTGTGGGGAAATATTCTGCAACTTAATTGTGTGCGGCAACTTAATTGTGTGCGGATTGTGTTTGTTCAGACTCTTTAGAAAACAAATACAAGCATTCAAAAGAAATGTTAAAGAGTAATTTTATTGTAAAGGCCATCCTAACTATTTTTGCCTCATAATCTCTAGCTATTCGGTTATCATAGGTAGAATTAGATACGAATATTACACCAAAGGGAAAAGTGATACAGAGAGCAATTTAAGATCATTTATTTCGATGATTGTTAAATCGAATCTGATATCTTCTGATACTGAACAAATAGTTTCTCTGTATTTAGTTATATTTCAAGGAATGTAATTTAATAGAAATAAATAAAACAATAAAAACAATTTAAAAACTTACTGTTTTATTTCTTTAAAAATATCCCAGGTAAAACAAAATGTTTCTTGAGACCTGTTTGCAAGATCAAAAAAATTTAGCAACGGTCAAATTAAATAAATGAAATTTTCATCACTAAAATTATTAGATGTTCATCAAAAATCAAGAAAACATTATAATCATACTCGTCCATTAGTAAAAAGTCTAAATCGATATTACTGTCTAAATAAAATAAAAGTTAAAAAATAATATATTATTCTAATTTATTACATTTATTTTAATTTCACCAACTAAATTAAGACTATAAAATGTTTTTTAGTTCAATATAGACTATTTTTCACCAAAGCAATAATTAATATAAGATCACAAAATATGAATATCATAATTTCATATTATTCCAACTTGCATTTGTAACTAGCTTCATTTAATAACCCTACACAAATATTTCTTAATCGGATACCTATGAAGAGAGTACACTAAAAATTAAAAGTAAAGAGAAAAAACAAAAAAAAAAAAAATTGACAGAACAGTGGGTCTATTCTGGTTTTCCTTGGGAATTGAAAATAGGAAAAAAAATTCCATAATTCCCTACTACAATAATTTCCAACATTTTTATTCTATTTTTCCCAAAAGTTTATTCTGGTTGATTTGGAATAAATTCCAAAGGGAAAATAGCTTAGTTCAAATACCCACTACTTAGTGCGCCCTTAATCACAATGTAATTTTCAAAGCAAAAAACAAGATGGCTCGCAAATTTAGTACTTTGTTTTAAAATTTTCCATTGTGGGTTCAGTTGTAAATTTTTTATTGTGAGTGGTTTATTGTGTTAAATATTGTTTGTCGATATTTAATTTCGTGAATTGATTTATTTATAATTATGAGCAATGGTACGTAGATTATAGTTATTAATAGAGGATGATGAAGCGGAACGGCGGGATAATTTGCGTATACAGCGAAAAAGGCTGCGAGATGCATCCGATCCGTTCGATATTCATAAACCTGAATTAATTGAGATATACAGGAAGCCTCAGCAATTGGTAATGACGATAAGGGATGAAATCAACGAATATATGGAGGAAACTTCTATACCAAAAGAAATTCGCATATTAATTGCACTCAGTTTTTTTAGCAGAAGGTATATGTAAACAAATGCATATTTAATGCCATTTTCTAATTGATATTTAATTTTCATATTAGGTGCCTTTCAAAGGAAAAACGGGTTGAGTTACTTTAATTGTGTTTCACAACCCTGTTTCTAACCTGTTTGCTTCTTTCAATAGCTTATCCCGTGTATATTCCGATCCTACAAGTTGATGACAAAGAAATCAATTAAGAAGATACCCAAGAAAGGTTTACTATTTTAGTTACCTCTAATATGTTTAGAACGCATTGGCCTAATCACTTGTTCCGCATTTTCATTTATTAGAGCGGATGGTCGCCTTGACGAAACCTCCATCCCTAGCCCAGTTCGATTATCGAACTCCTTTAATTGAGCCCACTGGGTGCGTGCGTATTTCCTAAAAAATATTTAAGAGTAGTTAATAAAATCCACATTGTTTAACACTGATCTTTATTTACTTCATATCGTTCCAGGCACGCCTCCATTTTTCGCCATTCGTGTTTGCACCCCAAATTACATTTAGCTCGTCAGATATTCGTTGCCATCTCCGGTTGTTGTCATTTTTGCCATCAATTCCATGAAATCTGTCAAACGATATAAAAATAATTTAAAAAATATACAGTTAAAATAAGGTTAGTTTCTTAAACCAAATAAAGTTTACACTTATATTTAAAAAAATACAAAATTTATGTTCTTTTTCGTACTTATCTGAGGCAAGGTCTGGGTCACGCTCCATGACTGAAACTATAGCTTCTTTCTGCTCCCTAGAATGTTTTTTCCCTAAAAACAGCAAAAATTATTGCAAAATAAATTAAATTTAACATACTTACTCTGTGTGGATTCGTCATTGAAAAAGCTTATAATTGTATTTTTTGATTAATTTTTATCACTACATACAATTAATTAAAAAACTTATTTGCAAATACTTAAACAGTGAATTCCCAATCAATTAAAAAAAATACGGGGAAACTTAAACGTCAAAACTGCTATAAAATGGAAATTTTTTCCACGACACATAAAAAATTCCCAATCGCTCGAATAAACTTTTAGGAAAAAGCATTGCAAACTGCTAGAAAACTATAAAAAATATTCAATTCCCAATTCCCAAAGAAAACCGGAATAGACCCACTGGTTTTATGCTTTTTTGTAGTAAAGACCCTTTCTATATATCTAGTTATGGTTATTAGTAGTTTCACTACGCCAGTAGACCGATAACGAATTTATATATTTTCCCGTTTGTTGCAAATTAGGGAGCGTACCGAACAATAATAAAATAAAGTAAACTAAACTTTTATAAACTGTTTTATTAATCAACTTATTTATGTGAATATAATAATAGTAATGAACATGGTTTATGTTTTTGATCGCGATTATATACTAAGCGATCAATTTCGTGTGTGGTATATTTTTATTTGCTGATACTAAAATTTTGTATCGTGCGATTGACCGATACTCGATATTATTTTTAATGTTGATACTGAGATTTTTGTATCGTGCGATTGACCGGTTGACGATACTTAATATTATTTTTATTTGCTGATACTATAGATTTCATCATGGTGAAACATGTTGTTGGTGGATTTAGATTTGGTAATGGGTGCACGTGCGTTGCGTATTGGTAACTATCTATATGCACGAAGCATAACCCAAATAATTTCTGATAAAACGTGTTATACATATTTGTAATATTTGTTGCGTGTCGCTACAAAATAGTTTGTGTCCATTTTTATTACATTTATTTTTCGCTAAGTTCGTGGAGTCGATTTTAAAAAAGTTGGAAAAAAATTTGTATTAGATCGATAGTATGCTATATGTTGGTACTACTTGATACTTGAAAATGTATGGTATCTTGCGTCTACGCAAGGTGTTAGTGGATCTTCTGGGACATTTCCTAATAGAATTTTTGATACCAGAATTAGAGCTAAGTCATTTATGCGAGTCTCGATTAAGAAGGTGTCAAAATATCCAACAACGAGTCCAAGGTTTTTGGAAGTTCTGGTCAACGTCTGGGTTCGATATTCAAAACGAACCCCACATAGATCTAATCGTCATCATCAATGAAGATATTTTACCATCCACCAAGAGGGTAAGGTGATGAATCTATGCCTATAAAATACCCTATGCCTATAAAAGTTAGTAAACACTACTTTTATGTCCAAACTTACAGCAAGGCTTAACTGTATTTTGAATGCATTAAAGTAAATTATGATTTTAATGAGGTATGGAATAAAATCATCAATTAAATTACAATAAAATAATCAAAAACAAAATCAACAACAAAAATCAATTCAATTATTTACGTATTTTAAATAATTTTCATTTTAATTAATGGAAAATTAATTTTTATTTTTTATTCATAAATTATTTATTCAATAATTGTCTTTAATATTTATGTTTGTATGTGTGTGTACGGACAAATTATGCGCACTAATATTCGTGCACTATCGTTGTTCATTGAATTGCATGTTCGACATGAATTGCATGACATTCGAATTCTGTTAATTAATTCAAATTTAATTGAATCGATTTATTAAATATTAAAATGTTTTGTTTTCTTTAATTATTATTAGTGTGTAGTTTATAGTGTCGTTTTGTCTAATTTGATATATACATATATCCATAACTATACGAGTTCCCGATCTTTAATATTCTATTATAGCAGTACCACAGGCAGTACTACAAATCGGTCCCTTATTTATTTGACATTTATAGTCAGTTTATCGAATTTTAGGAATTTTAAGAGCGTCAAGTGTCAAACCTAGCTATTTGGCTGTGTTTGCATATGTGGAACTTGCTGTGAGTTGATATCCACTGGTATCCAGTTAACTTTTTCCATTTAATTTCGCTGGATTCCCTATCTTTTTGCCCTGTTACTCAACGTGTTAGTGGCTCTTTGCACTTTACTCGTTGCTTCTTCTACATTGTGACTAGCTGCAAAGTCTGCAGGGTAATCAGAAAGTCTTGCTAATCTGGCCCTAAGACACTTCCTTGTGGCACTCATGCTGTTATTTTCGTCAATGAAGTATTGATCTTCATATTTTACCCTAAAATGTCGGTCAGCTAAGTAAGATTTTAGAATCTGATAATACTGCCTAGGTAGATCTCGATGCAGTTTATATTCTAGTCCTCTGAGCCGTACTTTATCGAAGAATTGTGCTACATTTAAGAAGATACATGAACATATTTTTTCTTTCCAGTGCTTCTTCAATCATGTCTGTGATTCTATGGACCTATTCCATAGTCGAATGTTTTTCTCTGAAACCGATTTGGTGGGGAGGAATAAGATGTCTTTGTTCTATGAATAATTTGAGTCTCTTAAACAGGAATTTTTCGAATAATTTAGAAATAGTTGGAAGCAAAGAAATCGGCCTTTACGATTACTTGTCGTTAGGTGGTGTTTGTATCATTATTATTTCTGCCAATTTCCATTGGTGTGAAACATAGGTAAGTTATTACTGATTTCAACTTTTAACTCTTGTAAAAATACAGGTTTTATGATTTAGTTGTCGATTTTGTTAACTATTGTTATGTTTTCATCGCCAGTTTGTCTTGGGAGAAGTCAGAATGTCTCCAAGATATGATGCAAACAAATCAGCTCTTTTTTTGCACTTCTAGCCCAAGTTCCATTATCATATTTAATTGTAGGTAAACTTGCGTTTTAGGTCTTTTAAGAGTTTGGCCAGTAAGGTAATTATGAATCAATTTATTCTTATTTTCTTTGATTAAAAGTTTTAGTTTATTACTAAGATAGTTGAGTATCGTTTTACTTTGTGTAGCCCGATTTCTCTGTTTCCATGTTTTTAGTGCTTTACATTTTTCTCTGACCATTTCTCTAACTTCCAATGAAAAGTTAAAATGTGTTCAAGTTTCTTTCTAACTATTAAGCGTACTATACCAAGATGCTTGTTGTATCATATTGTACTCTTGCTTGAGCGGCAGTTTAATGAATTAAGACTAAAATGTCAGAATATTCGAAACAGTGCAATCAATAACCAAGACACTATGGCTAACTTACAAAATAGAATTGAAGCACTAGAGAGACGACATTTTTCAACCAAGGTATAACCTTGAATGCTACCCCCAAAGTCACAGTAGCCTGTTTGCATAAATATTTATTACTACCGTAAATATTTATTACTACCTCCAAACAAAAGCAATATTGCAGATTTTAACATATTCAGAACTCAAGTATTGACAGTGAGATAAGAACCTGCTCAGTTTAATGCAATATCCAATAACGATATCAAAATAATAACGCAGTCTAAAAATGACTACCTTAAAATTAAAAAACTACTCAGTAATCGAAAATAATGTTCTACGTCGTAATGTCACTTTCATAAAAAACTCTGCAGACAATTTTAGTAATATTTCTTCGGCAAAACAGGACGGAAAAAAATATTGTTTACCTGTTTTAGTAAATTGTTTAGTAATAAATAATAAAATTTAATTATATCTCCTTCAGGGAGAAAACAACAAAAATATTTTTGAGATTAAGAGTTTGCTATATATTGCAAGTATTTGACGAACTACCTAAAAAAGTGAACAAATAGTCAACAGGTCACACGCAAATGGCAGCTAAATGTGAAGAGGAGCATCAAACAAATCAATAAAATAAACCACGAAATGTTATGCCTACTTGTCCACTCTACAGAGAATAAAGGCCATCAGGCTAGTTATAAAGACCATCAGGCTAGTTATAAAGGATGTATACCAGAGAAAGTACTTTACCGATGAAAATAACTCTAAAGAGAATTTCCTATATACCCAGGTAACAAAGACCTCAAACAACAAAATATTCAATAATCAACCTGCGACCAACAAGTCAACCATTAGTAATATAATGAAGGTGTTTAGCGAATTTCAGCCTGAAATGATGCTAAGTTTCAATAAGCTTTCAAACAGGAAGAAAAACTGGAAGATAAGCCATCAAACCATAAAAAAATAAAAAATAAATGTCTGTAAAATTCCAACTTATAATAGCCTAGAAATATGCTGGTCTCTTCGCCACAAATCCAGGATTCCAAAAGAAGATTTATTTTTATAAAATGCCACAATAGTTTTATTTTAATAGATTTTAACAAATGTTTGTTTTATTTAAATAATTTTATTTAATGTCACAATATAATATAATTAATTCTTATACTCAAAATACAATATGAGTTATCATTATAAACCATTAATTTTAACAAAATCACCAATATTATTTATTATTGTGTATCATATTATTGTGACTTAACCAGTCACAAAATCTGCTGCTACTAACTTTTTTTATTATAAATATATACAAATAAAAAAAAACAAAAGATATACCTTTTAGCCTTTTGCTAGGAAAGAGACGAATATTTTAATTCGTAAAATACTCATAATAATATACTACACGGTGACAAGGATGACAAAATTAAAAACATTCGTTTGAATGTGTTTGTATTCCAAACGAAGATGCTGTACGTATACATGTCAAGCATTCTAGAAATAGCTAATGACGTGTCAAATTCTAACCAATCAAAAACATGCACGTATTAAATTATATAATAACATTTGGTTTACATGCATTAGTACATGTTATCAATATTGAAATTATTTTAATTAAAAACGACTATTTTATATAGATGGCGTCATTATAGATATCAAAGAAACAATTCAACAGTTGGTTGTACTCTTCGCTAAAGATGACGGAGTAATAAACCAAACCAATCAAAATTAATTGTTTTTGGATACACACTGAATACAGTGGACGAAACATAAAAAAATTCATATATAATTGGAGCATGGATAAATATTTATTAGAAATAAAATTAAAGAAATATTTATCGGTCGCTACAAACGCTAAAGGGCTTAATGCAAGAGCCCAGAAACGATGTATTTCTAAATACCAACTACATATTGACGTATCCAACATTTTGACATATCATATATTTTCAAGAGGAAATTAAAGAGTTATTCATAATTATAAACATCGGTGAACCAAGGTTTAATATAGGAGATGAGTACAACGTAAAATACAGCTTGGGGATCTCGACTTATAACTCGAGGGAAAGGAGAAAGGATAACAACTTCTAAGTGCACTAGGAATTTTAGAATTTGAATATCACTCATCATGTAAACCAACCTATTGTCCTACAGACATCAATAAAATTCCTGATTTGATTGACTTTTCCATTTTGAAAGGAATAGCCTCAAATTTCTTTTTAGAAATCTATACGTACTGGTAAAATAAGAAACGTAGAAAAAGGTCAACATGGCAAATACGAATTAAATCGGGTAAGTAACAAAGTTAACCGATTGATTTAAGAACTTATGGCAGCTTTCACTAAAAATTATCTGAAAGGGCTGGGTTCTGAAGCTGATAAGCTCTTTAAAAAGCTATAATAGACGATTTAAGATACCACTATTTTAATTGCATGCTACAAGGAATAAACAAGGAGAGTGGTTGCGACGTAATGAAGATATGTGTGTCGTTATTTAAATATACAGATTTTGAGATGGTGTGCGATACAAAGCTCAGTTTTGATCTGTGAGGAATATGTAATAATTGTATTAAAAATTAGTGGTAATCTCATCAGGCCATGGCAACCATGTGTTATGTGTAGGCTGAAAATTATGCTCTATAAACTCTGTGAAATCTAGTGTTGGCGAAATATATGAATTGCCACGAAATATCTGAATAATTCATAATTGATCAAGTTCATTGAGTGACTGCAAAGATAGAACAAGCATTTGAAGTGGCGAAATATTACTCTTCCGTATGTCTTGGTGTATCCCAGGATTTCAGGGTTTTGATAGAGTGAATCATGAGAGATTAATGTTTAAAAATAGTAAATCATGGCCACAAAATTAATGTCACTTAATTAAGTCATATCTCTGCCATTTTACAGAAGCGACAAGCATCCATCGCACTTAGACCTATATATTCTTAAGATGATATCTTAGAGGAATGTGGGCTGTAAGAAAGCCAGTTAGTAGCTTCCACACAGGTTTTCCATGTACGAGGAGTTCTATTTTACTCGGTTTGATGAAGGTGAAATAAATCTTTTCGCCGGTAGTCTTGGAATTATGCGCCAAAAAGAGGACCTTTCAATGTCCTCCCAGTGTTTCTTCGCTGTTCTAAGGTGTGCCTTAATGACCCCGCATAAGGGCTCTGGTCCGATAAATGGAGAAATAAAACTCACCCGGGCAAGGCCATCTGCAGCATCGTTTCCTTCGATTCCAGTATGTCCTGGCACCCACACAAATGTTACCTTATTTGTGGTCGCCAGATTTTAACTGTGTTAAGACAACCCTACACCAGTTTTGATTCAATGATGTGGGATCAAAGAGACTTTAAGGCCGATTGCCTGTCCGATACCATAAAGACCTTAGTACTATTTAGGGGCCTTTCTATGTCTATTCTGGCACAAAGTTTTATGGCGTTCATTTCTGCTGAGAAAACAGTAGAATTGGATTCCAAGAACATGGAAGCGGCATTTCTACTCCTGAATATTCCTACTCCTGCTCCATCTTCTGTTTTTGAATCGTCTGTGTACCATACTATGGACACTTTGGGGGGCATCCTTTGGATGATCTCCAAATATCCTTGTCCGGCAGCAAAACACAGAAGGACTTAACGAAATCCAGTTTGGCTAGCATACTGTCGGAAGGCATTCTAATGGAATGGTTTGCCTAAAACTCCCGAAGGATTTTTAAGTGACCAACGATATTGACTGGTTAAAAATTTTCATTGCATCTCTATTGCAGCATTCGGGAATGTTCTCATTGCTCCCTCAGTTTTAGGCCACCACACTATTGAAGTTTATGTGACCATGGGTCTAATGATTGTTAGAAATCATTTTTGGTTGTAAACCCCATGTTTACCATAGAGCCTCTGACAGGCCCAGAGTGCCTTAGTGGCTTTTTTTAGTGAACCTTTAGTATGTGTTGTTTCCAGTTTAGTTTTTGATCCAGAATGACTCCTAGATATTTAATGTCTCACTGGAAAAATTAACAATAACACCATTTAACGAGAGAGCTGTAAGCGCAAGTTTTGTCCTCTTGGCAAAAGGCACAATAACCGTTTTATTCAGATTGTCACTAAATAATTCCTGAATATACCATTGCCATATCAGCCCAAGTGCATTCTGCATATGTTCGAAAATGGTATTGTCAAATTTCCCTTTAACTATTACAGTCAAGCCATCCTCGTAATCCTGAAAATCAAGTCCATGGCTACTCAGAAGGGTCAACAGTCCATCAACAACCAGTAACCATAGTAATGGGGACAATACCCCTCCCTAGGGACAACGCTTTACAGCTTTGATGGTTACTGATTCACTACTTAGTTTAGCTGTAATAATTTTATATTTCAGCATCGAAACAATCAACGTGGGAAGCTTAATTCCCTTTTCGCATGCTGCCATCTCTTTAGACTCATATAAGGTATTATCAAAGGCATCCTCAATGTCAACAAAGGTGCAAAGGGCGATTTCTTTAACATCAAAAATTCTTTAAATTTTTGTGATCAGATTGCTTAGAGCTGCCAGCATAGATTTGCCAGCCTGATAAGTAAACTGATTTCGATGAAGTGGGTTCCATTTTAGTTATATGGTAATCCAAAGTTTTCTCTTTCGTTTTTAATAGAAACGACGTGAGGCTAATTTGATGATATGCGTTGGGCTGGGTATCTGGATGACTCCCTCCTTTTAGTATAAAGACTGCATTTACTTTCCTCCAGAGTTTTGGAATGTAGTTAAAAGCATAGCTAGCCCGAATGATTTGGACCAGCTAGAAAGAATCTTTTCAATATCCCTCTGCAAGAGAGCTGCAAAAATATCATCACCTCCAGCGGATTTGAATGGTTTAATTGAGCCAACAGCCTATTCAACCTTACTGGGCGTGAATATGCTGCTTGAAAGACTCCATGTCCTGATATGAGGGGTATAAACCACCTTCGTAGGTGTCTTAAAGTGGTTCCGCTACCATTGAGTCCGAAAGTGGGTTTCTAAAAGCAAGCTTATAGGTTCCCTCCGGTTCTCAGTAAAACTTGCATCGGCCTTTTGAAGAAAGTCTATACCATTCAAGTAGTCCTTTGTATAAGGACTTTCCTTGCAGAGGGCAAATCGTTTATCCCCTCCTAAAAACTTCTACAAGTTTCCCTTTTTGACCTTCTAGAGACATGATCCGTGCCTCTAGATCATATCTGATATGCATATGATGAGAAACGGCAGCCTCTTTAGAAACATGCCAGTATTTTATAAAAGAATCTAACTGCGGACTGGCTAGGGTCAGATCTAGGACCTCTCGCCTAATCGCATTGATAAAAGTAGGTTTATTTCCTCTGTTGATAATGTTTACATTATTGTACGTATGGTGTTCGTTCGCGTCACATCCAATTAGATAACTTAACCCTTTTCCCACACAGTGGGCTTTGAGCCGCCTTACTTTCGGTGGGGGTGTTTCTTTTGAGTTTCCAGGAAAGTAGGCCGAGGCTACTTCAGTCTCTTGTTTGACTCTTTCTCCCAGCACTTCCATCATTACTCCTACCAAGTCCCTAGAGATGAACTCTGAAATGTGAATAAGATTTACTTGTGAGCTAGCCAGAATAGCTGCTCTTGGACTCTGACTTCCAATATCATAAATTAACTTGCCTATTTGGTTTGGTAACACCTTAAAGTGATTACTCAATATCCAAAGGTCCTGAATCAGGGCCAGACCTATGTTTTGAAAGACAAACCTGCTACTTAGAACATCAGAGTGTCGATTTTGGTCGCAAACTGAGATTTACGCATGTAAATTTCACTTACGTACAAGATGTATAATTTAATTAGTCACAGAAAAAAAAACATTGCAACCTAGGCAAATTATGATTTTCACATCTAGCACATCACTTAAATATATATTGTTAAATATATTAAATATATGTTTCCTTTCGGATTATTCTCCACCTATTTGTCTGCATGTCGTCGTTCTAGATTTTAAAAAACTTAAAAGCTGTTCCGAAGACTATTCAGCACTGTTTTGGAAGGTGCCTAGCACAATTGGTCCCGAGGCAATTTCTTCGTTGCAACCTCCTTTAATTGTGGTCAGAATTCTGCCTGAAATTCCAAAGGCAGGATCTCAAGGAACTCGGACATTGCGGTTTGCCTGAAAGGAATTCTAGGCTGAAACTCAGACCTCGAGTTTACCACCGGGACACAGTTCATTTCTTTGTGTCTCTTTCTGCTTTTCTATGGTGGAGTAGCATGACCAAAGTGAATTCTTTTAGGTACCTGAGTCCCTGTAGGAGCATTTGTCTCCTTCAGTGGTCTTTGCGCCAAAAGATTTGTTTCTCTTCCTGGAGCTCCTCTTGAACAAGCAGTCTTTATACCACTTTTTTGTCGCTCCACACAACTTATCATATAAGCATGTGGTTTTTATCTCCCATTCTCCCAGACATTTCAAGGGTTGTTTTTTGGGACGTTTTTTGAAGGGTATCACCTTTAGCGCTACACATTAAACCTGATGCCTAGCAAAAAATGGTCACCACATAGTGGAAGTGTGTGCACTTGCAAATCGTGTTCCGGTTAACCATCCCACCATCGTACATACCACTACAGAGGCTGCCTAAAACATAACTAGAACAGCTTGTTCGTACACAAGCTGTATTACCGAATACTTAGTATTAGCAAAAGCGAAACAAGAATCCCATTCGAACTCTTGAAAGAACGTGTTCATTCCTACACAGTCAGCATTTTTATAGTTCCATAATGGATGTTTAGTATAAAGGAACATTCACTTGGCAAGACCATGACATTAGAAATTCCGCAGTAGTAAGTCGATGGTCAGAATTTTCCAAAGGGGAACTGACGGAGATATTATATTCCTTCGCATGCGATATTAAAAACAGACCCAGTAGATGTCCTGTATCGTTGACCCGATCTGATATATTCTCGTATACTGATTCACGAGCAGTGGTAATTGGTTTTAAGCTGCATTTAAACCGAATCACCATCCGCTGTAACGGACGTAGAATATGGACATAGAATTTCATACAAAAATACGGGAACTATACACTCTAGGCATTCCATAGCATCCACGTTTTTCTGTTTAGGATCTCAATGAGGAAAATATTATGCTACCCACATATCCTGCAGTAGATTGGGTCAGAAGTACGAACCTTTATTTTGACAGAAATCAGTCTGATTTTATAGCATTACAGTCACCAATGACTGTTCTAGTGTTGCGCAGATTTTATAATTTCGTATTTATCATTGGTACAATGTACCAAAATCAACCCTAACCAACATTTATTCAAAATATATATTTGTAATTTATATATGGGGTAAACGCAAAACGACTAAATAAATTTAATACTAAAAATCCATATTACGGGTGAATCAATACGGTTGAAATAACTGAATTTATGGTACGTACAAGTCTTTTAGTTTTTAACTAAAATATGCTGGTATTTCTTCTGAAATAGTATACCTTAAAGATAACCACACCTTATTGACCTTGAAACTGACCTCAAACCAATTTTTTCCCTAGAAACGATAGTTTAACTAAGTCCTCGATGGTATCAATTGAAATATCTCACCCGGTATAATCCTTATAATAAAATGATACAACAAAAACTAAAATAAATACAATTATGACAACCGAAACTGTGAGTCGAGTTATTTTATATAATGTAAGAATGATTTCTCAACAATTAATTTAAGAACAAGTCAACTATAAATGAAAATGGTAACAATAATAGTAGTAATGTTTATGTTGATGATGATTATGATTATTATATTTTAAGGGGACTTGAATTAAATACATCATATTTTGTTAGGACTTTACCCGTTAACAGAAAGTCACAGGCCCGACTTCTGTTAATCGAATTATAGGGAATGAAACCGGCTGTAAATCGGCTATTATTTGTAGTCAGCCATTAGCCGATATTCCGTTATACCAAAATAAATCCTAACACCGCAGCGATTAGTATAAATTAGGCTAGTAAAGCAGTGGTCACCGGCCATTGAGAGCGAGGTATAGGTAGATGACATTCAAGAGTTATTCCTTATAAGTAATAATATATAAAGCCAAAAAATATCAATCTATTTTTATATAATCAAATTAGTCCACTACCTCTAAAATAACCCTATAGCTTTGCAACATACTAAAATACAAAATAAAATTCAAATCAACGATAAATTTTTTTGTTGTTAGTTTCGTTCCGCCTTTCGATATGCGCAACAAAAAAAAACTTTTTGCTTCTCCAGAAAATTAAAATGACACGACAATCAAATTAGTAAATATACGACGTTCTGTATTTATGTATAAAATATACAGGGTGAGTCAATCAAAGTGAGATAACCAAAAAATTAGGAAACGAACAACTTTATGTAAAAATTCTCTAAACACCCCAGCTTGTTTGGTTTTAAGGAAAAGTATTTTAATTTATTATTGATCTTAGGGCCATTTCAAGGTTATTATAAGGTTATTTGAGTTTTTTGATGGAAACCTATTTTTATTGCTAAATCTCGTTCTACTTCAAAATTTAAATAAATTTTACAAAACTTTTTATAATATTCAGCTAAATATTAAGAGTTTTGAGTTATGAACTATATTCTTTTCGACCATACAGGTGGCTAAAAACTCCCGTTTTTAAATTGTTGACGAGTTTAAGACGAACCGCATTTGTATAGCCATACATATGAGTACAGCAATATATCTCTTGCATTTATTTTTGCTTTGTATAGTTTTGTGGTGTTCTTTTTGCATGATCAAATCCTAGATTTGCGTTGTCTGGTCTTCCTCCAACTCCTAAAACTCTTTAATTGGTCTGTCCTTTAATACACCTTGTTTGCTATTTAGTCTATCGAACTCTTTACCATAAAGTATTGTGGTTGTAAAATTTGTAAGATTGTTTTTAATGCAGCTTTTATAAATTTTAGTTAGTTAATTTTTCTAATTTTATAGTAACAAGTGTTTATGAAAAACTCAGCATGCTGAAAAATCAAATTTGTTTTTTCGTTTTTAAAATTAAAAAAAAAAAAAAAAAGAAAACACCAGTCTAGAAAGAATAATATTAAGATAAAATGTTAAAATACAGATTAAAATTATTTAAAATTTAATATTAAATTATATATTTTAAATTGATAATTACTATTATTAAAATATGTTATTCAAATAATAAATATTTTAATAAAAAATAAATGTATATAAGTCAAAACCAATTCGAATGTATTACAAGCCCAAAACCAACACAAATGTTTTAGACAAGCCGTGCTGTTCCAATACATATGATCAAAACCCTCTCTATTATACAAGCTGTATTCATTGAATACTAACAAAACCAACACAAATGTATAAAACATTTGTGTTGATTTTGCGCACGCTCTAATAACATCGAATATCCATCCTATGCCAAGCTATGAAGTTAGGTACTTAATATTTTTGCTCAAAATTTAATTTATATTTTCGTTGACATTTTAGCTGTCAAGTTTTATAATTTTCAATTGTACTTTAGCCTGGCTTGTTAAATGTTTTTGTGATTTCGGGTTGTTGTTTACGCGTTTTTTTATTTATTTCGGGAATCTATTTGTGGAATTAAATTTTCAAAATGTCTTTATCAAGACAAAACATCAATAATCTTCTATATGGAGATATTTAAATTTTAACTGCTGTGTGGAGCATGCACCTATAGTACGAAAGGCGTTACCAATCGCGACATATCGTAAGACGATTTTCTGTTAATCCCGTAAACCATAACAGAAATCCGCAAGGTTTTTATAATAACCTAGTTAGCCAAATGTGGTTGAATGAAACCGCAGCATTCGTAAATTATCATAGAAAGAGAGTAGCTGCATTCGAGAAGCTGCTATCGATGGTTGGACCGTTAATTCAACCGTTAATTTTTTAACCCTTCGGTAAGTGTTTTATATGATGCTAACTATAAATTTATATTGGTTGATATTGGAGCACCGGGTCATGTTGGGGATAGCAACCTTTTTTAAACGAAGCAATTTTGGAAGATCAGTAATAAGTGGTGGTTAGGATCTTAATTTGCCGCCACCGGAACCACTCAGGAGAATAAAGGATATCCTTGTGTATTCGTTGGAGATCAAACTTTTCCACTGATGCTAAATATGATGCGACCCTATCCTGGTCGTAACAACTCTGCGCTACCAGTTGAACGAACAGTCTTCAACTATCGTCTATCTCCTCGATGCTGAAGAGTTTTCGAAAATCCCTTCGGAATTCTTGCTGACAGATGGCGGATATACCGTCGAACTATTTTGGCTAGTAAGACTACGGTGCTAGGTTTAATTAAGGCAACTGTAGTTTTACATAATTGGCTACGTGAAAAAAAATTAAACGAGTACATGAGTGCCGATTTACTTGATAGGTATATTGGAGAAAGGCGTCAGTCAGGAAATTGACAGTTGCTGGTTTGCTCAAATATAAAATAATTTTAACTCGATTGGGGCGTGGCTTGACTTGATATGGTTGATTTGATTGCGTAAAGAGATAGAATGGAAATTATAATAGTTTTTATAGTTGATTTAAAAACGGATATTGGGTATATTGAGTATCTTTGATATTGAGTATCAATACTGGTTAAAAGATATGTTGATAATTTTAACCACGTTGGACCTTCTCACCGATAGTAAAAGTTTGATTAGTTGTTTGGGATTTAAACCCCTTAAGCACAATCTGCCTGATTTTTGCTGAAAGCGTGATGATGACATTCTCTTGGGTGGGTACTTAATTGTATCTCCTTTATCCGGTTAGCCATACATGTCTTATGATTTTGTGGTTTCTTTTTTCTCCGACACTACTATAGGGTCAGCAGTATGTCTTTAATAAGAAGTTTTAATAATAATAAGGCTGCATTTAATTCCAGTCTCGACAGTGAGATTGTCTGATTTAAAGGTGAATTCATTGTTTTTGCACTAACAATGCGTGTTAACAATGCAAACTTGGCTTGCTGCGTCGCAAAACACATGTAGTTTTAAGCTTGAATTTTCAATGTAGTTTATCCAGCGATCGGATCTGAGTCATAATCCAAAAAAATAAAATTCAAAAGTCACAATTCAAAATCTATAAACCAAAAAACAAAATCCACAAAATTGTTTGGACAAAATCCAAATGGACAAAACCCTAGCAATATCAAACGTTCTCCGATAAACTCTTTCTCAACATCCCGAAGATTTTTTTTCTTTATGCTTTGTTGGACGGTAGATATCTTCGACAATTGGCTTGAGCTTCAACAATATAAATAAGGAGATATAAACAATTTCTATTAGACACTTTGTTGAATTTTTTGCCATGGTTTTAATTTGTGAATTTGTTTCACAAACTGGTTTTTTAAATGCTTTCGGATCATGAACATGTTGATCGGCATTTTTTTATATTTTGTGATGGCCATCTACTAAAGTTGTGTCCCCGCGGCATTTGCAGTTTTTGAATTATTTCCGCTGTGAACAACTCCAACTAAAAATATTTTTGGTCTTTTTGTTCAGGTGATAATCAAACCCTCCGATAAACAGTTTCTCATTCCCTGTATTCGACGTCACAATTAAAATAGAACTCTTTTTATAAAATCACTACGATATTGGATCAAATTAAATAATCAAATCAAATCAACACAGATAAAATCAAGCACATGAATGTATATCGAAAAATACACATGAAATGCATGTTTCTAGTGCAAAAAAAAAAAAAAAAAAACAATTGAATGTTCAAACAAAGAAAACATTTAAACATTTTTGAAATATTAATATCAAAGACGGCCATGCAAAAGAACAAAAATAATTATAACTGGGATGCATAGAGTTCATCCCTGGCTTTTATAAGTTTGAACTTTTTATTATTTGGATTTCAATTTTTGGATTTTATCAATAGTTTGCATTTTGTCCGTTTTGAATTTGGTTTTTTGGGATTTTGTGACATAGCCCCAGCGATTGTAATCTTTTCTAGATATGGTAATTCATCCTTGTAATTCAGCCATTTTTTCTCGATACCTGGTTGTACTTTAACATCCTAACCGATTCCGGAAGCCCAAATATCTTAAAGAAGGATTTTTACTGTAGTAATCCTAGGGTTTTTATAATGTTGTCAAACTCGATTGGATGAAAAAAAGAATCAGGACTTCTTTGAAATCATTTGATAAATGTTTTAATATTTCTTTTTTGTTGCTGTTTCATTTTTACAAGATGAAATCTCCTCATACTAATATTTCTACTGCTACTTCTAGACTATATGTGCTTCAATCAAAAGATCATCCACATTAAAACCTTTTAGGGTATTTTGTGACTTGATAGGATATTTTGCAATGTCGTCCAGAGGTTGTTATTTTAGAGTTCTTGAGAAGCTCTTCCGTATGTTACAGTATTTAATTTATACATTAAAATTGTCTGGTTATGAGAAGGCCGCCACAATATTAGTTCAAAATCGGAATCTGTTTTACAGGAAGCGTCGAACACTAGTTAAAATAACAACGCAACAAAACGTGACATAGAAAATGTCGAGTCACCAAACTAAATAAATAGGTTTTCACAACATAACGTGGGAAATGACAACTCGAATCACCAGTATTATATCTGCTCTCCTAAGTGTACACTTCCCGGGGTACACTTTACAAATTGACAAGGAAACTCTTATTCTTGAGTAACCCTAAGCAATACATATCCTGGAAAACATTTTAAAAGATTATAACATCATGCATAAAAAGTCGTCATCGTGCGTGAAAGATCTATAGGGCAATTTTGCAGAGTATCTGCCAGAAATTAGGGGAAATGCTGACTTTGGATAGTAATCAAAAAATGTCTATTGAAATGATTCGCCACGTTTGCGATTCTATTGCTTCGCGTTATCAGCAATGTTTAGATAAAAATGGGCATCAATTTAAATACTTGCGCTGACTAATGAAATTCTACATCAATCTTTTTTATTTTATACTATTAATTTGTAATATATCTAAATAAATACTGTTATTATAATCAAGTAAAGTGTGTATACATTTTTTTGGGACATATATATTGCACACGCTTTTCTAGCAATTTGCTAGAAAATTATACTGAATTGTATACTGAATTTACTGAAGACTATTGATAATTTTCGCTTAATTCGCATCCTGGTTTGGTTAGTAGCGGACATTTGAAGATACTTAATAATAATATTTAAAGATCTAGCGCCCCTAATGGAAAATCCTTTTTATACATAAATATATTACAGTAATCGATTCTAAACGATTTCAATCAACAACAGCAGCAATAGTAATAATAATCCTCGTAATATTAAATTAAATATGGAAAAAGGAAAATTAACATAAAAATTAAAATGTTGTTGTGGTTGTTGTTGTATTCATCCCTCTTTTAAGGGATGAAATACGAGAGCGAAAATGAATTATTATGATTATCCACCACCACTTCTTCCGACCATGTTCTATCCCGCTGATTTCAATAAAAATCACAAAGCCCATTAATTAATCATAATCTGTTCTATATATGTATATGAGTTTACCACTTCCATCCGGTAGATGGCATTTTTTTTTTTATGAGATTATAATCATCTTAGTGAACAATGAGTATATACGTATGCAGCAATCATAATATTTGTGTGCACTTATAATTTTCGATCATAAATCATACCAAGAAAATTATGGGTGGAGTTGGAAAAATCATCCTTTATATGTTGCGATGAAAATTTATTATCCAATTTATGAAATGTTGTATTGTCCTTTTTTGATTGTGAGTTCCTTGAAATTTTTTTATGTCGTTTCATAAAAAAAACAAAAAAAATAGCTGCTTTAAAGAAAAAAAGGCGGTTCTCTAATGATATCAAATCAAGTTTTGCATATTTAATGGGATTTTCGGGTTTTCACATAATTTTTTTTTCTTTTTTCACTTTTTTAAAGTTTTTTTTTGCTTTCAGACATATATGTATATGTCTAAAATAAAGATGTTCGGTCTTCTTCGGATACGAAACCCCCTAACTCATCAGTTGTAATTATGTGGCAAAATCATAAATCTACCCGAACTCGTACCGCACACACACTTACACAAACACACATACATGACCAAATATATGAAGTAATTTTCTCGATTACATATTTCTAATTTAGGCTAAATGTAGGGATGATTGGGTAAGATTCTCCCTCTGACCATAATTTTATTTTTTATTGTGCGAAAATTATCATAAAAAACGGAAAATTGTAGCGCATCCTTTTTTATGTTTGGTTGTCGATTTATCGTTTTTCGATTTTTTTTTTGTTTGCTGAAATTGTTGTGGTTTTTGTGGTATCAATAGATGTGGCTGGTACACATACATAATATCCATATATAGATAAAGAATACAGTAATTGAATTGCCTTGGAAAATTTTCAATAAATTGGATAAAATTGAAAGTCATCAGAAAATTGTTTTTTGTGGTTTAACGGGTGGTCCTAAAACAAAAAAAATTATTTTGCTTTTGTTACAGTTACTATTCGGTGGTTATTCTTATATTCCAGGAATCGTTCTAAATGGTATTTGATATCCTTACCGAGTTTGTTACAATGGGTAAAAATACTTATGTCTTCACACTTGCTCCACGTATCTCCTTCCACTAAAATCCATTTTGCCATTATCTTTGTACTCGCAATCAAATCATTCCATTTAGGTTTTTAATTCCGACTGTAATTGAAATGTTTCGTGGTTTTCTTAGTGTTCAACCAATCTATCTTCATTTCCGTTTCTTTATTTCGGTATCAATTTCCAAATGTTTCATGATTCTGTTCAGTTCGAGGTTTGTTCTGGTGCTCAGCCAGAAGCACTTCAAATATTCGTCAAAAGAATGTATTTACGAACATCTGTAGTTTCTGGGTACCGGTCGAAACTGGATATTTTAAAACGAGATTTGGTACAAAACGAGATATGGTACAAAACGAGATATGGTACAAAACTGGATATTACAAAACATGATTTTTCTAAGTCAATGATTATTTTAATAAGATGAGAAAAGCAGCAATTAAAAAAAAATTAAGTGAAGGAAAATTCTATCTCTCTGCTTAAAATTATTCAAGTATGAAACCTTACTGGCCATATTCCAGAGGTTTTCCCAAAAAAGGTTTTAAAATCAAATTTAATTATACAATTAAAGAAAAAACATTAAGTAAAGGTTAATTCTATTTCTCTCCTTAGAACCTTACTGGCGTTATTCCAGAACTTTCCCAGCAAATCATTTTAAAATCCCATTTTCATCCTACATATCGAATTTCATCATAATCGGTTAAGAACTCACCGAGTCCTTCCCTAATTGGCCATATCCAGAACTTTCCTAAAAAATTATTTTAAGTTTAAATCACATGTCGAAAAATCCTGTTTTGAAATATCCAGTGTTGTACCATATCTCGTTTGGTCTTGTATTGAAATATCCAGTTTTAAAATGTCCAGTTCTGAGCGGTTCCCATAGTTTCTGCATGATATTTTTCGTATATTTCCATGACTCTCACCCAGACAGTAGTACTAATTATCGACACTAGAGTATGATTTGTATCTTGGTTTTGTGAGACAGGATAGAGGTATTCCAGATCCTATGCTCAGTTTCAAAGTTGCTTTATAAATCTATGGTTCCTCCTATTTATCTTAGAGTATTTCAGTGCGACTGAAACACTTAATTTGAAGCTGTACTATTTCCAGTTGATGATCGCTGTGGATTTCTGTACCCAGGTCTTATTGTTATGACTTATTGAATAAGTGAGGTGAGGAATTTCTTGTTTTTTTTATCTGATTTTTAGTTCTGCCATCCGGTGTTGTTACATGTATATTTTTGTAAATTTTCGTGAGCTGATTTGTGACATAGAGGTTATGGCGGAATAGCATTGTTATTGGCTTTTGGGTTAATCTCTATGCTATGTGCTGCGACGCGGTCATTAAGGTAGAAACACTCTTCCATTTAACCGTATGTTTTGCCCGTATGGTTGTGAGAGTGTGTTGGTGTTAACGAGGTTGTAATTACACCGCATATTTTCTCGTTCTCTATTTGAAGAGCCGTCATATTGAGTCGGGAAAATTGGATGAGTGTCGTAACCGTTTTATTTCTTACCACTAAATTTACTCGTGACTCGTGGTGTTGTAGCATAAGAGAAATATTTTCCTTTCGCAAAATGAGTGATGATGCTAGTTCTAAACCCGAACTATGGTCGCAAGTGAAACCGAAACTGTGTCGCACGTATCGGTAAAATCTCTACCGTTTAGCCGAAATGACCCTGAGATCTGGTTCTTCCAACTAGGAGTTTAGTTCAATATTGCCAGTATCTCGGCAGATTCGTCTATGTATAGCCATTTATTTTCCGCTCTCGATCCTGATACTGTGAAGCAAATTTGCGATACAATTATTAATCCGTCTAAGTCGAATAGGTATATGATATGAAAAAAGCAATTATTGATCGTAGAGCTGAATCAGCTGGAAGTCAATTAGATCAACTGCTCAGTGGATTACAATTAGGGGATAAAAAAACGAACACATCTACTTCGGGAAATGAGAAGTTTAGCTGGTGATCAAATGAAGGATAATGTTCTCCAAGAAATATGGTTGAAACGATTACCTCATGGCACTCAAATAATTTTGGTTAGTTTAGAAACGTTTTTAGAGCATATGGGTAAGGCAGCTGATAATACTTATGACATAGATAAACTTTTAGGAGTAAGCAGCGTGTCTTTACATGGTGACAATGAATTAGCTGCTCAAATTAGTTGAAGCATTGACAAAAAAATTCGATAGATTTTTACAATCGCGCAGTCGTAGTTGTTCTCGAAACCGTTATCCCAGTCGTCAGGGATCTAGAAGCCGTAATTCAAACAATGACTGAGTTTGTTACCATCACGGTCGATACAAGCATAAGGCTTATAAGTGCAAATCGTTTTGCAAATTCTACGACGAGTTTAAAGCCTCTAATGATACTTAAAACTAAGTAAAGTATCGCGTATGGCGACTATAGCGGTACTGTTACTTCAGCAAATCTGATCTGAGCTAATCTGATTTTTTGTCTAACTATGGGTTGTTAGTCGACCTCAAAAATCGGAAACTCTTCGATACGGTAACATTATTAAGAGTAAATGCTTTATGTTTTAGTAAAGACAATAATTCTGAATGGTTTTAATAAAGATATTGTCAAACTTCTACAGAAATTCAATGGAATTTACCAGAAAACCACCTTAGTTGAACGAATTCAAACTATATATGTTACTCATGCTATTGTCACCGTAGGTCTTCCTTGTGCAGCGGCTAGATTAGCCCTAAATTGACCTAGATTAGCGCCTAGATTAGCCCCCGATAATTTTCGCATTGCAAAAGCTGAATTCGAGTCTCTAATTCGCCAAGGCTAATGTCGAACATCGTGTAGTGAGGAGTTGAGTCCACTTCACTTGGTGAAAAAAGGTGATGGTCAGTATCGTCCGTGAGGCGATTACCGCGGTGTACTCAATTAATTAACTAAACCGCAGACTGTTACCCTGTGCCTAATTTGCTAGATTTTACCTCACAACTAGATGGATGTACAATTTTTTCCAAATTTTTTTCGGAACAATCTATCTGTATTCCATTCGAACTTTTTAAGTTCGTGCGCATGACTTTTGGTTTTAAGAATGCTGCTCAAACGTTTCAGCGTTGTATTGACTCAATTTGTCGTGGCTTATCGTTTGCGTTTCCTTATTTGAATGATATTTTGATAACATCAAGCAAGACTGCTCAACTAAGTCAAATGCGAGGAAATACCGAAATATCCTTAATGGTGGATGCTTCAGACACTGCAATTGGTGCCGTTTTACAGCAGTTCGTTAACAATGTCTGGCAACCTTTAGATTTTTTCTCGAGCAAGTTAAATGATGCACAGCGTAAATACAGTGCTTACGACCACGAACTTCTTGCCACTTACTCCACAGTGAAGCATTTCAAATATTTTTACTGATCATAAACCGTTCGCTTATGCTTTCCAACCGAATTTGGGCAAAGCATCTCCCAGGCAAAGACGACATTTAAATCTTATTTCACAGTTTACCACAGAAATCCGTCACATTTCTAGTCTTGCGAATATTGTTGCTGATGCCTTATCGCGTGTTGAGGGAATTTGTTTGTCATCAAAGTTAATATTTGAGAAAATTGCTGATCTAAGATGATCAAATAGAAATATTTTTGGGCTGACATGTCAGAAACCAAAAATTACGAGACAATTTTCTTCTCCTGCAGGGAATTACCATTGACAGCAAATCGCTTTGATCAAACATCGTTAACAGAGTCTGAAGGTTCGAAATTTTATGTAACTATAATTGGCCGGTATACACGCTGGCCTGAAGTTTGCCCAATATCTGATATTAAATCAAAAACAGTAGCTATAGTAATTTACAGCAAATGGATTTGAACACAAGAGGACTACCTCGTACAATCCAGCTTGTAATGTCATAATCGAACGTTTTCATTGTGCACTCAAAGCATCTCTGACGTGCATTTCTAATCCGCAATGAACAAAATCGTTACCTACGGTACTTTTAGGGTTAAGAACAGTGCTAAGAGAAGATTTTAAAATATTCTTCGGCCGAATTGGACTATATGGCCAACTCTTGCGTTTTCCACACGATTTCTTTGTTCCGTCCGCCAATAAGCAATTGAAATCGGAGTTCGTTCAAAATTTACAAAAACATAAATTTGCGCTGTGCTTGAAATGCGTTACAACAAAGAACAAACCTTTGTGTTTAAGGAATTGTCTACGAAGGGTTTTACAACAGCCTTACGAAAGTCCTTACCAAGTTGACAAACGGAATGATAAGTGTTTCACTCTCGTGGGTCGTGATAAAGAAAGCACTGTCTCAATTAATTGTCTTAAGCTTTGTTTTGCTAAAGCCAGCGATGCGTCTACCAATTATAACGAAAATAAAAACGTTTCGGCGGGTCAGGATAGTGAGCTGGCGAGGGAGGATAATACATTTGATTCAGGCAAAATTACGAAAAATCATACAACTTAGAAGGTGTAACGAGCTTCCTTTTGGTGCGTTCGTTTCTTTGGGGAAACACTTATGTGTCCAACCCTGAATTTATTTTGTTTTGTTTAAAATATTTTAAAATTTATTTATTTTTATGTTGTATACCTGCTCATTGCCCCTACATTGTTTGTTTACAAATTAAGTAACGGGTAATGAGTAGGCATATAAAGTCGTGTTTTGTGTTATTCGTGGAATTGGAATTTAGAAAAATTTGAGAAAGAAATAAAAAGCAAAACGTGGTAATCCACAAAATTTAAAATTAAGAAAAGAAAAATTATAAATTATATAAAAATAAAAGTTTGAATTTAAATTAAAAAAATTGTTAAAATAAACTTGTGATAATTGTATGTAGTATCGTGTTGTAAAATAAAATAATAAAATAATTTGCCACAAGAATCGTATTATGTCATTAAAGGTTAATAACGTGACGTATAATTGAACTACGCCGGAAGATTTCGTAAAGTTTTGAAAGGTATGGTGAAGTGGGTGGTGTATGTATACCACGAGATAGACCTACCAGAGAATGTTGGTGTTTTTACTTTTATCTGATGACATTTATGATAAAAGAGATCATAATATAAATACACATAGTACTACCATGGTATGTTAGCCTATTGACGTGCTAGATGTCGCTACTGGTAACGTTTTAAAATAATCAAAATATTTTTATATGTATAATCGCCTAAATGTCATATATTTATACTAAATGTTGACGATATTCTATCGACCCGACATCATCAACGGGTACAATGTTTTTCTCTTATGATGGTAGTACTATGTGTATTTATATTATGAAGAGATGCAGAAGTTACACTGGAAGCCGCATGTATGGGCAACCTTTTTAACCAAGTGAAATAACCATGTGAACAGTGACTTGTAAATATAATCTTGTGGAGAATGGCCTTATTTGTCATCATATTGTGCAACAACACATATTGCGTTGTTTTTTTTAGTTAAGTTAAATTTTTCTTATTTTTTTTATTTATTGTATTTTTTTATTTATTTGTGTGTGTGCGTACAAAATTAGTGTTATTTAAGTTTGTTTTTATTTTGTGAATTTAATTAAGATTTAATTAAGAATTTATTTAAGTTATTTAAGATTTAATTTTTTTTTAATTTTTTTGCTCAAATTCATTTCGCTTGTTTCTCTATTTATTTATTTATTTATTTTAATTAAAGTAACTGTTAAATTAAAATATTTATTTTGTGATTTTGTTTAGTGATGTGATGGTTGCGAGTCCAGTTGCGTGCCGAGACTTGTCAAGTGAATCCCGGCTTCCTATCTTTCTGTTTTCTTGCGGTTATTCCAGCTCCCAAGCACGCATTGCAAACCCCACCCCCATCAGCTCCTGAGCTCTAGCTGGCTACTATACCGCATCAAGGCCTATGATGGGGGAATTTCTGTTTACGCCATCAGGGTGCGGATCCTAATGATGTCATTTTAATGACACTAATTGGGGCTCGCATTTTGATCCGTTACAAAGATACCAATAAATCTTAAACATGATTTTATATCAGAACCGATTAAAACGAGAACAGGCCGTTCGGTTACGATACTAAGTCGTTTCCGTTAATATCATTCACTAAGCGTTCACTGGGGAGGAGTATTGTGGCGGAATAGAATTGTCATTGTCTTTTGGGTTAATATCTGTGCTATATGTAAAGCGCCGCGGCCATTATGGTACAAACACTCTTCCATTTAACCGTTATGTTTATGGTTGGAGCATAACACTGAATGATGGTAGTGTTTCTAATTTTCAAATTGTTGACTTTATTTTCTCGATTATATATGCCACAACCAAGGTTTTACAGACATTAAAAGTCGAGCAATTTTAATAGTGTTCCTCGAGTGCCTTTTAACTTTCTCTATCTTTCGCACCACAAAGCTGGTAGTTCTAGGTTTTCCTAATCCATAATCATGGATACTTTATAATCTCTGATGAAATATTTTTGGTTTTTAAAAGTTTTGACTCGAAACATGATTATATCATTAGCTAAGAGCTGGTTGGTTCTCAATTGCATACCCAGTACAATTTATGGTGGTTTATAGAGTCCTGTTTGACCAGCAGTTCTAAGAATTATTTAACCAATATGTTTCAATCTCTTTAATTCTTGCTTTTATTGTATGATGGCAGCCCCAATTTATTCCCTGCTTATTTTGGCGTTGTATTTGTTTGTTCAGGCTTAAAATTTATTACTACAAGTTCCTTTACTTCAGTGATTTATGAGAGATTATAGTCACGATTTGGCAAATAGGTACAGGTCAGTCAATAATATTGAATTCTCAATAGACAGAGTAAACTATGGAAAGTACAAAATACTATACAAATTGTAAGTAAAAATTGAACACCAAACTATACAACAAAACCAAAACTAAATTATCACATTTGTAACATATTGCGTGTGACCAAACTGCGTAAATAAAAATCACCCATCGCCGCGGGTAAAACTATATATGTCGACGAGTATATACGCATATTTCCGAAATAACCATACCAGATGTATTTCTAATTTACCAATAACATAAAATAAAATTCCACGGTACTTACGAAGGGATTCCCCTTCGTCCGCACCGAAAAAAATATATACAAAAAAATAATCATCCACTCAGCATAAAATCGTTAGCTATAACCATTTGTTTAGTGTTAATCGTCTCCTCCACACCATAATGATCTTACATATAGCATATATACACGAAATAAACATAAAATAAAAAATTGTGAAGCAAAGAAAATTAAGAGAAAATTACAAAAAAACAATTCATTCCTTCTAGGGAAATTTTTGGGCGTTCCCGCCCAAAGTACATTTTTTTTTTCGTCATCTCGTTGTGCTAGCGTTATGACCTCAACAAATTGATCGTTCGTCGTTTATACAACAATATTATGTGTAGATATAATGCACGTAAGCATCATTTACCCTCTTCTACTTATATTCTTAAAAGATGTAGATTGAGATTTAAAAAAAAATTTCAATTGACAAAAAATGTTGAAACTTTGATTAAATTTTATCTTATTTTGTTGTTTTGCGGTTAATGTTCTGCGTACATAGGCGAGTAAACCGATTCTGATTATGCGATGACAATGAATTGCTATTATAGCATTTAAATGAGAAGTTTGAATTAAAATCGCCTTGGTTGGAATCTTATAACAAACTAACAACACTTTGAAGCAAACTTTTTTTGAATTGAAAAGTTAATTTTAAATGATGGATTCAAGAGTAAGTACCAGCAACTATATTCTAGGAATAATAGCTGCGTTGCACTATGGCAGGAAATATAATAAAGAAGAGTTACTGTGCAGGGACTTGGAACCTCAAAGCGGGAGCCTAGATCAACACAGAGAGAAAAATGTGTAATGAATTTAATTTACGCTTGTAGTGAAATTGACAAACCGCCTAAAAACACAGTCTAAAGAAATTTCACTGCATTTTAGTGAATTTATAGTAATTTTTACTATTTTGTAGTGAATTTTTACCGTAATGAAATTTATTACAATGCTGTGAAAATTTTCATTACATATTATGTTAGTTAATTTAACTATATTGTGGTAAATTTCATTACGCGTCGTAGTGAAAACATTTTACGGTTAACAAATTAATGAATTTCATTACAAAACTATAATATTTCACTACCGTACAAATATATTTCACTACCGAACAATTATTTTTCACTACCGAACAATTATATTTCACTACTGTACTCTTATATTTCACTACAATACAATTATATTTTACTACAGATTTAGAAGATATCACATCGAAATACTCCTTGTGTAATTTCATCGCAGTCTTACTGAATTGGTTGTAAAATAAAGTCGTAGCATTTCCAAGTAATTTGTCTTTTGAGTGATTTTTCTTTTTTTTTTTAATCTAAAAGTGCAGTTAATTATTTTAGATTGGTGAGTACCTATAATAAAATTTTAAAATGTTAGCGGTGCTATTAGTGATGGTGGTGATGTTGCGGTTGATTTGGTTTCCCTTAATTCGTGTTTATCCTAAAAATGATCAAGAATTAGTGAAAACAATTATAGTTAAAACAGTACTCCCAGGCGAGTATAAAGTCAAAGTAAATCAGACCGAAGAATGTGTTTTAATATAAAAAAAATTTAATAAAAAATCCGTGCGACCATAAGTTTTTCAACCGTAATCATCTGTATTCTCGCTATCTTTACCACCACCATCACTGTTAGTACTGAATATTTCTACAGATAAAAGTACTGTATTTGTATAGCTATTTTTTATAATATTCAAAAAACAGTAGAACAATTTCAGACTGGTTCAAACTATTCTGGAATAGTTATACAAAGAACACGTAAAAAAATTTGCTAATATATTCAATGAATTAACTAACAACATATAATATATAAAATCTACTTTTATCAGGTGCACAAAACAACAACTGGCTGAAATTTGATGCGCAAATCTGGTTGGATGTGGAACAAAAGTGGAAAGAGACTTTTAGTGTAAGACGTCAGATATTTTGACAATACCTGCGAACGAAATATTTTCAGAATGGCCTTTGTTTAGTCAATTTGAAAGATTACGTCGGGTAACATATATATTTTTTTAAATATGAACAATCTAATATTATCTTTATCCATTACAGATTGATTTAGATTTCATTCAGTTATTTGGTGAAGAAAAATCTCTGAATCTGCATGTTAAATGGTCTAATTTTCCTTTAAAATACAGTGGAATAATTTCAGAAGATTCTGAAATACAAAAACATGCTGATGAGTTAATAAAAAAAATTACGAATTTTTGAAACTAATATAAGTATGTATCATTTGAATTTTAAAGATTCTAATATTCCTAAATATTTTAAAAATGTATATTTTCTAACGTTGCAGATGAAAGTGCTCTGATTGGTTTTCAAATATTGCACTACAAGTTACCTCCGCAATACAGAGACTTAAATTAATAGATGAAAACTCAAATCGATTTTGGCATGGATCCATTCAGCCAATTATTACAATTGTGAATAATAGTTATTATATTGTATCGGACAATATTTTCCACAAAACGGATACTTCCTTTTCAGCGATCGACTTAAAAATAATTTTTTAATTTTCTTCTTTCCAGAACAAATCTTTGAATTTTCATTAATTGTAGTGGTTCATTTCATTACCATGTAATGAAAATATCAAAAGACTCGTTACAATAATTGTTAATTTCATTGATTTCTGTAGTACATTTCATTATTGCTATGAAAATATTGTAATACTTTTCATTGATTGTTGTCAATGTAATTACAATTTGTGGTAAATTTCATTACGGTTTTAAAAGTATGGTAATTATTTTCACTACATCCGTTTTGCATTTCATTGAACTTGAAGTTCAATTTCATTACAAATCGGTGAATTTAAGAACAGTGTAGTGAAAATTTTCACAACACCGTAGTAACAATAAATAGTTATTTTAACTACATTGTAATTAACCAAAAAGTTACTACGAATTCAATGATTATCATTACAGTTTTAGTTAAATTTCATTACATTTTTCTCTGTGTGAACTGAGTGAGAAGGCAGGCTATACCAACGGGTGAAATCTACCAACTGCAATGTAACAAGCACGAGGAACTTGACCATTGTAATAGATACACCTAGGAGCTATTTAAAGTGAGAAAGGGTAAAGCAGTTGAATAATATGTCTAACCTAATAACCCTTTTGGAAAAGTGGTAACATCCAAAAAACGTCCTAATTTACGCCAGCGCCAGCCAAATCGAGGACTCACAAAGACAGGTTCACTTTAAATAACCATCTGCACAACGCATTGATCCAGCTAGCTTGTGATAGTACGATGGTTTCTGCCATCCAACAGGGGATCATAATTGCGTTCATCGCCATCACCGATCGCAATCAAGTGATGAAAAATCTCTTTTTCAACTTCCCCCCCATTGAGATTTGAACTCGGTACCTTTCGACCCAAACGCCACAGCTTTAACCAATGCACCAATTGCTCAGTAATTTCGAACTTAACCTGACAATTTGTGTGGCGAAAGAGTTTAGTATCCAATTTTAATTAAATTATATTTTAATCGTAAAACGGTTTAATTATTAATAAAAATTGGTTCTAAAAATTCTAGTTTACTTCATTTAGTGATATCTTTCAGTGATATGTTCCAGCCAAAGATGAAGATGAATCAATGAGAGACGACTCCTATGAGCAGCTCCAATCAACCATCACAAAATAATATGAGATTTCAATGCAAAAAATTGGAACAGACAACACTGTCTTAAGACCTAATAACCATCATGCGGGTAAAAATCCGTCGACTCGACGACTTCAGTTTCACAAATCCGCTGTTCATAGAGGGGGCAGTCTATTTCCACACAAAAATATATGGCGTACGTTGCTTACCGATGCCATTCATTTCGTAGTTTTGTATGATTTACAGCTGTCAAGATGTTAACTATTTTCTATACTACATTTAAATTTATTGTTTAAAATATTTCACCTCGATTATTTATTTTCGGCAATGTTTTTAACTAAATATTTATAATTCATTACAAAATCCCTTAATAGAACATGTACGATCCTAGTGGTAAACATTGAAACAAATGCAAATAGCAGAGACCCAAACCATTTAAATTTTATTCACCGCCATAATCTTGTACACATTTCATTAATGTACCTTTAATAATGCGCACACTCTAATTAAACCATTTTAAAGTTTAATTATTACGGGATATTATTAATAATTTGTGGTTGCAGCATTAATATCTAGGTCATGATTAAATTATTTAGTTGGCATAAATTTATCTTTCCAGAATATTAGGCTTTCAGCTTAGTTTACTATCCAAGAAGAGGCCCAAGAATTTCATTTTATGTGCGATTTTCAAAACAACTCCATTGAGAGTTGGTGGGTCAAAGCGAGGAAGTTTGTACTTCCTGGAAAAAAGAATCAACTCAGTTTTCAGTGGGTTAAGACTAAGATCACAACTATTGGTCCATTGAGTTAGAATGCCAAGAGCATTCTGCACAAAATCTCTGAGGATACAAGAATATTTATCGAAAGCGCCAATAGCAACATCATCTGCATAAACCACCACTTTAAAGCCAGTCCCTTCCAGGTTTAGTAACAGGTCATTTATGACCAAATTCCAAAAAAAGGAGCATAATACACCTTGCGGTGTACCTCTACTTACAAATCTACGGATGGGATGATACACCTAGATTCGCCATTATGACCCTGCCTTTGAGTATTTGATCAATCCAGCTTCGAAGTGTCACATCCACCCCCAAATTTCAAAGTGCTTGCCTAATCGTCTCTGGTTTGACATTATTAAAGGCACCCTCAATATCACAAAAGGTCACCAAAGAGAATTCCTTATATTCGAGGGACTTCTCTATATAGGACATAAGAGGGAATAGAGAGCAGTTTCCACCGATTCCCCTTACTATTTGCATGCTGAGACGCTGACAGCTTTGCAGGCTCGATTGAGCCTTTGAGGTAAGCCTCTATCTGCCTTTTTAGAATTTTTAAGAGATAAGATGATAAGTTAATAGGCCTAAGGTCTTTGGGATTGCAATGAGAGCGTTTTCCCGCCTTTGGTATAAAAATTACATTTCTTTGTTCATTTCTTTGGAATATGACATAGTTCGAGGCTACTTTCGAAAATTACCTCAAGTTAGGGTACAGTTAAGTCAGTGGTTTTCTAAATATCGGCAGGAATAATGCCGTCCAGGCCTGCAGACTTAAAAGGCTTGAAACTGTTTACTGCCAACAAAATAGTTCTCCTATTGACATTTTTCTTCGAGAGGCCAGTAGCCTTATTTATCTTTGGCAAAATAGGAGGAGAATTGGAACAACCCGGAAAATGAGTTTCCAGAAGAAGTTCCAAGGATTCCCTCTTGTTGTAGTCCATTGTCCATCCGGTCATTGGAGATAACTTGGAATGACAGGACAAGTTGATAATATCTTACGAAACCTAGCTGCTTCAGAGGACTCCTGTATTTTATTACAAACAAGTCTCCTGTGATTACAGGATTTCTGAATTTTTCAAGCAATAGTAATAATATATGGTATTCTTTGGTAGAGCGACGACCTAGTTGATCAATTCTTGGACATAACAACAACAAAAGCGAAGAAAGCATTGGTGCAATAGAAACTAACAAGTAGCATAAGCATATAACTAATCCACAAGCAAAAATAACAAGAACTTGAATAATTTAATTTTTTATTAAGATGGAATGTGATTTCACATTCGATTATAAAGCAACAGCATCCACCATGGATGGTGGAATAGTAAATGATCAGAAAAAAGAGGAAGTTGAAGTTCTGAATAAGAATGTATGGATTCTGAAGGAAAATAATATTTTAATATAGTCACTCTTTAGCTACAACCGCTGACAAGGGAGCACATAGCTCTTAACTGTACATATCACATAGCTCTTAACTCTACCGTCTTTGCAACTTGGAATTGTGTCATTTGCAAGTGACATCTGTGTCCAAAAAACTAACTTTCGCTCGATCTAGCTCCCCTTGGGGAATTCGTATACACAACATGCTTTGTCGATATACTCTCATCTAAAGATATCAAGTATAGCTATATACAGCTAAATTCATCAAAATGTACATAAATTCTCTTAGTAGGTTTGCTTATGTGTGTGTTAAATATCTTCTGTATCGATTCGCAGCACACTCGCATCAAACAAAACACAAATCATCCGACAAAGGAATTGGAAATTTCTTTAATTCTAAACCGAAAAATTGATGCGGTAAAAAAATTGATGTCGTTGTATGTATACATGTATGTGTTCGTCGAACACAAGTGGGAGTTAAACATCTAATTTGCATTTTTATTTGTTCGTTTTTTACGACCATTTAATGAATGTTAAAGAATTAAAATGTTTTAAGAAGAATTAAGTGAAGAAGCCCAAAATCAAACGACTTAAGTTTTTTTTTTTATTTCTAATAACTTAATTTGAATTAATTAGAATTTTGTTTTTTGTTCGGTATACGTTGTGATTAATGGATCGATATGATGTAGCGAAGAACAAAGTATACGCCACTCAACATAAACATATTTCTTCAAATTTGTTCGTTTATTTTGATATGATTAATGGTATGCGACACGGATTGCATACTAAAGGATCCATTACCATAAACTACGAGTGTATATAAAGTGAAATTTGATAGTTTTAAATATTGACTGTGGCCTATGATTTATTGTCCCATTGTAAATTGACTATTAGTTGGATCGTAATAGCAATTAATCGATTGTTATATTTTCTAGGCATATAGTTTTTTTCGGTATCAATTTTATTGAAGTCGGAACACTCGCACATGTGGAATTCCCCAACACAAAAAGATATGTATGGCATATGTTAGATGAAATGTGATGATATGCCGCGAATTCAAGAAGCAAATCGATGTTTGATTTTTAATTCGTGATGTTCTTTATTAGTTCTTATATTTATGACCTGCTTGTTCCTTTATGACTTAATTCATACGATTGCTATATACTTTACGTTCAAATTTAATTTGGATTTCACCTCAAGAAATTTAGCTTTTTGTAGTGGTTTCGTTAAAATATCAGCAGTATTTTTAATGTTGTCCTTGATATGATGTGATTTTCTATCAAAATGTTTAGTCCGCATATTGAACTTTTCATCGTGAACGATTTGAATGCAACTTTGATTATCCTCGTTTATGGTTGTTGGTCCGCTTATTTGCATAGAGAAATACCTTAAAATGTTGCGTAGCCAATGTATTCTTTTGAAGCCTCAGCAAGAGCGATGAATTCAGCTTCTGTTGACGATTGAGCAACGCGAGTTTACTTTTTACATATTCAGTTGATCGGACCACCGAAAAAGACCACCGATCTTCGTCCCAGTCAGCATCAGAAAAACCAACAAGTTGTGTTTCCTGGCGATAACCAAGTTTCACTTTATTCGACATGGTGCTCTTGAGATATCGGATGATTTCTCTTCATCATTCTCGACATCAAGAAATTCTTCAAATCAAAAAATGTGCAAAAATTACAAAATCATGATACATTAACGGGAATATTTTATAACCCAAAATAATTTGATAGACAAAAAAGATTACAGGGTGTTCCCACATATTCGGCCATTCTGAACAAACGCCGCCTCGGCGTTCGTCAAAATAGTGTTTGAACGTCACACCAGTGCTGGATCGGTTACTGTTGCACTCATCGTTGTTGGATTCGTCGTTGCTGGGTTCGTCGTTGCTGGATTCGTCGTTGCTGGATTCGTCATTGCTCAGTTCGTCGTTGCTAAGTTCTTCGTCGCTAAGTTCTTAGTTGCTAATTTCATCGTTGTTGAATTCGTCGTTGCTGGGTTTGTCGTTGCTGGATTCGTCGTTGCTGGATTCGTCGTTGCTTGATTCGTCGTTGCTAAGGTTTGAACTGAAATGAAACATTATTTTTTAGAAGATCGGATAATGGTTTTGCGATTATCGAGTAATTCATGACAAATTTTCTAAAATAGCCTGTCAGGCTGAGGAAACATTGAACTTTTTTAATTGTATTGGGTTCTGGAAATCTATGAACGGCTTCAGTTTTCAGAAATGTCGGTTTAATTGATCCTGCGGAAACTTCGTACCCCAAGTAGTCTATTCTGCGACAAATGTACTGGCATTTCCTCCATTTAAATGTTAGGCCGTATTTACTTCCTATGTTCAGTACTCGTTCGATTTTTTCCACATTTTCTGATTTGGTCATTGAAGGAATTATAAGGTCGTCCATATAAATAATTATTTCGTCTTTCCGAATCTTATCCTTGAAAACCATATTGACAAATCTTTGAAATACTGAAGCGGCAATGCAAAGCCCGAAAGGAACAAAATTAAATTCGAATTGTCCATTTGGTACTATGAAGGACGTATATTTTTTACTTTCCTCATCGATTGGAACATGGAAAAATCCGTTTTCCAGGTCGATGGTAGAAAATATACTCGCTTGATGAAGTTTGTCGATCTGGTCCTCAAATTATGGTAAAGGGTATCTGTCCATCATCATAACCTTATTAAGTTTTCGAAAGTCCACACAAAGTCGCTTGGTTGTCTCTTTTTTATTAGCGAGAACTACAGGGCTGGCAAACTCCGATTCGCTTGGTCTTACTATACCCTTATCTAACCACCCATTAATCTGCTGGTCTACGGGTTCTTTTTCGGCTGGAGCAAGGCGTCGTGGGGACTGATAAATCAGCGTTTCATTTTTTAAAATGATTTTCATTGTGATCGGCGAACTTTTTCGAAATTTTGGTTTATTTTAGCTAATTAAATTTTCTATAATAGGAATGAAGTCTTTATTCCCAACGATTGGATTTTCATCGACTTCCAATGACAAATACGAGAATTGAAATGTACGTCTGATTCTAATTTCATCTTTCTCTAGCATGATTTCATTCCCGACAAGAAACATTCTTCGTCAATTAGAATGGTTGAATTAAAGTACCCTATAGTTTTTATACGGTTTTTAGCAATTCCCGATACTTGTATTAGAATTTCTATTAACTTTGGCGAGCCTATTCTAACATATTCTTCATCTAACATCATGGTAATAGTGATCCGATTTTATAGCCTAGTACATTTACAACTGTCTGGTTAATGTTTCTTGATACCTTATGTGGAAAAGCAATATTTGCAGTGGGACTCTTCATTGGCGTAAAACCTTCTTTTTTTCGGACATTCATAAGTTTTGTGACCAAATTGGTTACAATTAAAACATTGAGGGCCTTTTGTTTTATTCCGACATTTGTTCGAATTGTGCAATTCCATTCCGCAACTGATCACGCCCACTGATTCTGGTACTATGTTTGTTTTCTAATCCATTACTACTTGAACCACTAGAGCACCTTAACTTAAAAGCCGTATATAATAAAAGCTAGAAAGCTTTGATTTGAATTCTTTAAAATTACTTGCCCCATACAGCAATATTTTATTGGTTTCTATATCGCTTATATCGTCGATAGTATATTGTATAACTGCAGCTTCTTCAAGTCCACCCAAAGAACTCTCTCATCGCAAGGAAGTAATCGTTGAGAGATTCGTTCTTCTTCTTTACCCGTGACCTCTTGATTGTAAATTCCTCTAATAGAAAATCTTTTAATTTTTCCCAACTATCTAGATCGTTTCTAGTTCGGAGTGCTAGCTTGGCCGTACCAGTAAGTACACGTTTAGCAAATATAAGGGTACCTATAGTAGACCATTTAAGCAAGATTGATATGTTTTCGATTTCTTGAATCCATTGTTCGATTCGATAAGGGCCGATTCCATCAAATTCTGGGATTGAACCCTCGATATCTTTAAATGAAAATGAAGGAATGGCGTTATCTTGAAGGTGACTAGATGTTATTTCGGAATTTTTTCTCTGTAAGTCAGTATTTTCCTTACTTAAGCTATGGGCACTTTCCCCAGGGGGAGTCTGGGTATTCCCTTTATCCTCTAAATTCTTTAAAGTTGATCTTAGTTTGGAGATTTCACTCCGTAATCGAGCATTTTCTTGGCTTAAACCTGAGCTACCCTCTCCGGTGTTTATACTGGCGCTTTCCCTATATCATTTAAATTCCTCAAACTTTCTTGAAATCCTTTCAAAAAACGCGTGAAGTGAAGGTCGCCGTCTAAGGTCGAGTTAGCTGTAGATTTTTTGAACCTTTACCCATTTTAAAACTAGTTTCAAAACTACGGTAGTACGGAGAGAAAATTCTCGAAATATGTCACCAATACGCGAAGTTAAAGTTTATAGACACAATGTTACGGTACTTTAAACTAACAAAAAAAAGACACGTGCAGAAAAGTAAGAATTATTTTTAACAATTTCCGTAAAATTGTTCCACTATTATAAAGTTCACTCACTAAAGTTCGAACACTTAAAAAATAGTTGGATCTTACACAATTCGTTTATCCATCGGTGTGAACTCAATCGATCAAGCGTGAAATCCTTGAAGACCTCGAACAAAAATGCGAAGTTGTATTTAGATTGCGTAGGTATTTAAATCCCTCGTTGTAACCAATCTACGATCCCTCGTTTTACCTATAGTATCCAATCCCTCGTTTTAACTTGTATCCAATCCCTCGTTTTAACTAGTATCCGATCCCGGTTGAGCCCCCAAATTTGTACGATTTCCACAAATATTTATGTATTTAATCTAAAGTTTTAAAAAATTGTCCAATTATAAGTTTTTATTTCGCTTTTTTGTATGTGTATGTGTTTAAACCTTAGAGGCTTTTCTTCAACAGGCACAAGTTCTCTTTCCTGCCCTCAGTCTAAAAACCTGGGGTTGTTTCATATAAATAGTGTCATTTAATTTACCATTTAGAAAAGCCGGTTTTGCATCAAAATGATAAACTGCTAAATTTTTGTGTGCTGCGATTGACATTAGGATTTTTAGTGTGGCTTGCCGAGCCACCGGAGCGTAAACTTCGTTGTAGTCCATTCCAAATTTTTGACTAAAAACTTGAGCAACAAGTCGTCCTTTATATAAACGTTGCCTTTCCGATTGGATTTAATTCTGTAAACCCGTTTAGAATAGCTGCGCGGTTGGTTGGCAGTTTGACGAGCTCTCAAGTGTCGCTTTCATGAAGCGAGGTTATTTCATTCGTTATCGCTCCGATCTATTCATCTTTGTTCACACTTGATATTGCTTCATTGAATGTTCCTGGTTTAACATTAAAAACCAGGAAACCAATTTGTGTTACCAGTTAAATTTTAGTTATCAATCTTTTCGGCGGAATGGCTATTGTTGATCGATCGGATCGTCGCTCCTGCACTTCATTGTTTAAACTTGCTGGATTATCAGATTGATCCGTTATAATTTCACACGCACATCCATTTTTGTCAATGCCATCATCGATTAACTCGGCAATAATCGGAATTTTAACATTAGTGTATGCAACTTCCTTGCACTTATTGGAAGTTTTGGTGTTATTTTGGACTCAATATCGTCGTAAAATATAACGTCTCTTGCAATGACTATTTTATTTTTGATGTAGCCTCTTTTGTCTTCGGATCCAATTTTCTTCGATTGACATCCTGGATGCAAACAAAACATTTTCTCCAAATCGCCGCAAGTTTGTATAGTTCGGCTTTCTACCATACCAGGGTAAAAGATTTTACAAAAGATTTGCGGTAGTAATTGCCTTGCCTTAAACTTTATTGGGAAGGTTAGCATCAAACAAAAGACATCTTGTCATCTCCATTAGCGATCTGTTCTTCCTCTCGGTGACACCGCTGTGACGAATAGGGCGCTGTGCGTTGGACTTGAACGCCATGTAATTTGAGAAATTGCTGAAATTCATTCAACATATATTCGCCACCGCCGTCGGTTCTGAGCACTTTCAATGTTTTATTAAACCGATTTCGTGTCATTTCGAAATATTGTTTGAAAACATCGAAAGTTTCAGATTTCTGTGACAGTAAACTGTTCGGTTGAATTCATCGATGAATGCTAGAACATACTTTTTTCTGCCTGCGGTTTGATTTTGCATTGGTCCAAGTAAATTACTATGCACGAGGTCAAGAACTTCCGTAGCTCTATGGGTCGACTCGTTTGGAAATGGTACGCATGACATTTTGATCTTCACACTCACATCACAATAAATGATACACGTGGAACTACATTTTTGTATTCTTATGTACCGTCGACGAGTTGATTATTTGGTAAATTTTTGATCAAATTCATGTCGCGATGATCGAGAATCCGAAGCCAATCACGAATGCACATGTTGGCTTTATTCTGGATGAAATTAATGGATTGTTTCTCACACAATTTATATAGGCCATCGATGACGTTGCCGATTGCGAGTTGACTACCGTTTGCTAATTAAATTTCACATTTATTTTCGGTAAAACTTACAGGTAACCCTTTTTATGCCAAACGCTTCACTGAAATGGGGTTACCACCAAGCGATAAAACATATAAAACATCACAAAGGGTTATATTTGTGGCAATACCAGTATATCATTAACAAACTGAAAAATTACTAGTCCGCGAAAGGCTATCGTAGCTACCATAATAAGGCTATCGTAGCTAGTTGTAAACGATCCTAATAATGTGGCGGACATAAAAAATTCGATTTTTAGGACATTATCAAAGGAAAAGAGTTCTTGGAAAAATTCAGTCACTTTCTGCACATGCTCCTCGATATTGGTGTTCTCATTGGCCCGTTATTTCATTATTGTTCGAATAATACGTACACGGCTACCAGCAGAATATGTTCCATGAAAATCTTTCAGCGCATTTAATGCTGATTTGGCATTTTTGCATGCACGCACGTATTGCAACTGGCTGTCATCGATTGTAAGAACAATTGTATAAAATGCTGTTTCGTCTGCTTTCTTCCGTATTGGGGTAACAGGAGATGGTTCTTCATCAATGATTGTTGTTCATAAGCCTTTATTCTTGAATACCATTTCATTATGGAACTTCCAATTAAAATAATTGTCACCATTTAATTTTGGAATGATGTTCTTATCCGTAGAGGCCGACATGATTTTATTTGCACGAATTTTTGTTATTTTGTCGCTTTTATGCTGACTTATAAACGAGCATGATATCGTTAAAACTCCATCTTAGTAGGTTTGGCCTGTCGAAGAGGTAACTAAACAAAAATTGAATGGCTAATATCCTATAATTCCATAAAATTCACTGCTAAAATCTATAAATACCTTAAAAATACCGATTAGCGGAAGAAAAAAAAATTGTTGATTAAACCTGTCATCAGTGACTGTGACTGTGTGATAGCTGCAGAACCTGACGGATTAGTAAAAAATATGACTGATAACATTTGAGAAAAGAATCATGCGCATGATTTAAGGTCCCAAACGCAACGATGACGGCACTTACCGGCACTTAGCCCTCTTCAACCACAAAATCAGAAATTTAATGAAAATTCCTGATGTAGTTCATGTCCGGCCTAGTCACGTCTTACGAGCCGAGTCTAAACGAATGTTCTTGTGATTGTTGAAAGAAGAACCCCGATTTAGCAGGACCATATAGATAGCTGTCAGCATCGATGACTCTTCGCGAGGTAGAGTACGACTTGGCTTCTTTTGTTTATCTATATAACAATACGAAGAGCTATCTCGGAAACGAAACCGATGGAGCCAGGTCGTTGATTCAGTAAGGGCTAGCAATGGCCATTATTATTATAACTGTGGCAGTTATATAGTTGTGTCACCTTTGTGTTGTCAGTTCCAGCCCACTTAATTAACAGTGGTATTTTACTTGCCAAATTACACTCACTATGACATATATCCAATTTCAATTTAGAATTCACCCATAATACGAAATAATTTATTGGTATTGAATAGAGCGATTTTTTACTTAAAGTGTCTGCCGTTTGGTGCGCCTTAGGTATGGGATAAAATTCAAAATGTCAAACGTTTACATAGGAAAACCTATGCAATATGGTTGTGAAAAATTTTAAATTCATGAAAGAATTTAATAAATTTATAATACTTATGTCTGTGGTTTTTGTTTATTAATTGTTAATAAACATATTTTATGTTGAGTTAATAACGAGGTGTCTATTTTAATTTAAATACATGAGCTCAAAATAAAGCTTATTCCAAATCAAAACTTATCAAAATGCTAAGTTTATGGTTTTATAAAGTGTATGGTTTTATGTATTATTTTGTAATATTAATACTAGTCGTTTAAATAATATACAAATACAAATTTTTAATGAATTTTTACTTTCATAAAAATATATACAATGGAAAACTTGAATAATAACAGATTTAATTTTGATGATTTAAAACAATAATTGTAAGCTGTCGGCGTTAAATACAGTGGAAATAAAGCCACTTTAATCGACAGGTAATATTACCAAAATAACGAATTGGCGATTTATGGTTAATTTGACTGTTCATATTACAGGTTACGAATATAACAGTCGGGAACTCCTAACCAAAAACTATAACAATCAAATCATACAGATATAGAAATTTCTACCCATTCCACTGTATTGAAGCAGTTCCGCATCTGAAATGGTAGAATGTGAAAGCCTGGTATTATCTGTTTGGGTATGAGTGTTGACTTTTTCAACTGGATCGATCTATAAATATATTAAATTTTATATGCACATAGAAAAAATTTCATTAAATTTAACCTTTGCCGGATCGAGTAACACTATAGATAAATTAGGGATCACCTGACATATCTTCTAATGGAATGGTTAGTCTTGGGTCTGTTATATTGATTGAATTATCAGTAGAAGCCACCAGCCAAAAATCTATAATCATCGCTTTTCAAAAATGCTCCAGTAGGACAATTTTTGAAAAGCGATGATTTTAGGTTTTTAGCTGGTGGGTCCAAACTGGTAATTTTTTTATGGTATTGTGTCTGGTTTTAAAAATTTACTCTGCTCTATAATTTTAAATATTATTTGTTTATACATTGAAATAAAAATAATATTTGATTTCCATAATCCATTTGAGAGAAGAGTAAACCACATATAGTTGAACGCTGCGATATTGGTTTGCCAATTCGAAGTGCCACAATCCACTGATATTTAGTTTCACAACAATAATTTACCATATTTCTTTTAATCAAATGATATTTGCGCTTACAAACTTTACTTTTTTGATTTCTATACTGTTTTGGCACCTTTGTAAATTTTTATCCCAGACACACTTTCTGATGGCAAACACTCGAACTAATCGAAAAATCCTCCTATTCCAATTACAATTTTTAGTTTCAGTGTTCGTTCCTAGATGTCACATATTTAATCATTTTTGTTCTAAAATGTTGTCAATTTCGAAATTTAAATAACTTTTAATAACTTTAATTATTTTAATAACTTTATTAACTTTTATTTTTTAATTTAAAATTGAGTTTGAATTAAAATAAATTAGTTCAATTTAAAATACACTAACAAACTTTAAAAACAAAATTCGAGAATTGGTTGCAAATAAAATACCACTAATATGGTTTCAAACGTCAATTTAAAATATATAAAACTATGAAGAACAATAAGATTTTTGTTGTGTGCGATATTTATCGAAATTGTCATAGCAACGAAAAAATTCAAATTTTTACTATGTGATTTTTGAATCGTACTATTACGAATATCCGAGTGTGCTACGCGATGAGCTTGCTTTTTTTTATTTTATGTTGGTTTTGCAGTATACGACATATTTTTGATTTTTGACATATTTTTGGTTTTCGGACGTTATAGCTTTGAATTAATAAATTAAAATATCAAAATATAATGGAAGAAAATGCATTAGTTCTTGCCTTAGAAAGCCATATAAAACCATTAATGAATGTAAGAAGATTTTATTACAACAAAATAAAAATCATATTCTACGATAATGTTTTTAAGCTTTAATTGTGATAAATCATTATAATTTAATTAATGAAGCAGATGAAGAATAATAAGAAGAAAATTTCTTTAAAATCTGAAAAATAAATCATAAAAAGCCAGCACGCATTATGGGCTGCATACAAAATGAAGTTAATCTTTATGACGAAATTGAATTCCAACAAAAACATGGGTAAACCACAAATCGATTTGAAAACACTGCTTCTTGCTGTAATTTGGCTTTTGGCGATGCCTTATTCATACAGGTATTATTTACATATTTATTTCTACCCACTAGTATATAGTAACCTTTAACTGTTAATGTAAAAATCTTTTGTATGTACTTTTTTCTATATCAATTAGTGCAATTAGTGAACGCTTTTATATATCAAAAAGCAATTTGTCGAAATGTTTTGTTAGGATTATCAATTCATTGAACTCGATCATTGACTAGTTCATAAAGTGGCTCACACAAAATCAAATTGAAACCACAAAAGCTAAATTTGCGAGCACCAGCATTTTTTAAAATTAATTGGCGTTGTAGATGGTACGTCTGTTATATAATTTCCGTTGCAAAAAAGGACGTTGTAGCATATACTAATGGTAAGTGCGATACGTCAATGACATAACAAGCCATTTGTGACGTGGATATGGTTTATGGATGTTTATACCGAATGGCCAAGCTCTGTTACTGACATACAAATTTTTAAAAATTCACATCTCTATCAAAATATTCCGCATAATAAATCTTATTACTTTCCAAACGGAGAATATATTTTAGGAGATAAGGCATATCCACTTCTAGATTGGTGTATCTCACCTTACATGAGGAGCCGGAAGCTATCTGAAGCTGAAATAAGCTTTAATAAAAAACATGTTTCGTAGTGGAAAGGTGCTTTGCACTGCTATTTGGTAGATTTCGTCGTTTAAAAAAATTAGACATGCATAGAATCGACTGGGCGCCAGCAGCAATTACTGCATGCTATACGCTTTACATAATATATGCCTTGATTTTGACGCCGATGGTATTAACGAATACATTGCTGGGGGAGGGGGGGTCGTTTCAGGAATCGATAACAGAATAGTCAAACATGTTGTTGAAAATATTATAAACTTAAATAATGTAATTATCATTAGAAATAATATTTGTTATCAAATTTTAGAATAAATTAAATAAACTTATCATTCTATTACATATTTTGTCAAATAATTTATAAACTTCATTTTTTATCACATTTATTTTTTCAACTCACAGCTAATTATTTATCACATTTAATTAATTACATGATTAATTACATATTAAGTTAATTTTGCCATAATTTATTTTTTTTGGTTTTCAAAAATGTTAATTAACTTTTTAATATTATTGACGGAAGAGACGCAGAGCTGTAATATTTTTTCTTGGATTTTTCCGTTTTTTTCTGCCTCTCTTCCATTTTTCGTTGAAGCTGTCTTAATTCTTTTATTAAATAATCTTCTTTTGATTTAGCGGGCGGTGGTTTAATTATTACGCAGAATCTAAGCGAAAAAAAAAATAGTAATCAGAATGTTTATTCTAAATTCTAAAACCATCATAGAAGTGAAATCATATATCTACAATAAAGATGATACGTCTTGTGTTGCAGTTGAATTTGAAATTCTCATTGAAATTAAAGGCACCTTGGCAAAAATTTGGTTGAATTCGTCGTAATAATCAAACTCCAACGAAGCTGCACCGGTGCAACGATCATTATCAATTTTTTTGTGATACAAACGTTTTAAATTATATTATTTATCCTTACATTCGACACATAATTCACCATAAGAACACGAATCTCCTCCCAAAAATCATCACTTTTAAGTAGCACTGAACCGAACATATGTTTTTTTGCTTTAATAGATATTAAAAATTAAGGATTGTTGACCGTATGGAATAGGATTACTCTGGAACTAGATGGTCCAGGTAGGCTATTATTGGTGGTCGTTGGTGAATCATTTTTTCGCTTTTCAATTGACACTTGGTTACTGGGTATAGTATACACACATATCCTAAATAAAATAAAAATGTAAATATTCTAAGCTAAATATTCGAAGTTAAAATATAATTTACCTAATTTTTTTTAATATTTAAAAACAACATTAAAAAATTAAGATTTTGTGTGTTTTTATTTTCAATTTGTTTGCTTGAAAATTAAATTCCAAAATAAAATTCAAAACCAACATATTTTATTTGAATTTCAAATTTAATAAGAAATTCCAAAATCAAACAAAATACGGTTATTATTTGTAAGTCTTTATTTCATTTTAAATTTGAACACCACTAAAACAAAAAAGCTCTTTATTTTGATGGATACATGTATACTATCGAGTATAGAGTTGAAAATGGCGTTTGAAACAATTGTTACATAAAAATCTATTAGATCTAGAATTGTATTTGGATCCATAGGCTAGTATATTGGTTTACCTCCAGAGTATGTAATACGCATTTTTTTGTAGCTCCTTTCCTTTGTGGGTTGCTAGTCGTGATCTCCAAAACGTACTTTTTGCGTTAAAATCACCGCCATGATAATGAAATTAAATCCTATGATGATTAAAACAACGAGATGTAGATTATGCCACGAAAGGCAATAGATTGAGGAAACATTTGAGGTATCGGTACCGTCTTGAGTATATTTTTCTATTTTTCATCGTGTTTGCTTGAGATTTACTATAGTAAATCTATAGTAGGCTTCTTTTCAACAGGTCAGGCATCTTATTCTTTCTATATAGTTCTTTAGCTACTTCACATCATATATAAGTTGCTGGATGCTACCCTTTACAGTTTATGCATTTTACTGGAATGTTTTTACTTAAAGGACATGCTTCGGCGACGTGTTTCCCTGCAGATCTGACACATCTAGGCTCTCGTCCTGGATATTGTATCTCTATGGGTATTATTTTCTATTTTGCATCTTCAATTTTTAATTCTTTGCCTATTAGATTTTATATTATATCCTTCTTTAAACAAGTTGGGTGGGGGCCCCTATATAGCCATTACTTTAATTATGGGTAAACATTCTTATCTTCATAAGTAAACCGTCCATTTCCATCAATAATTAGCTTTGAAGCCAAAGCTATAGATTTGAGACGTATAGACGTCTCAGAATCAGATGTATTAATTTTCCCTACATCATTGTTAAGTGATGCAATTCTGTATTCTTTATCAGTGAATGATTTCATATTACTGTTTGAACGAAGGCATAATTTGATATGACAATACTAATGTAATAGTAATTGGTAGCGGCACTTTCTCGTTACGTTTGCCTGGCGGTTTTACTTCGTCAAGTGTTTTTCGTTGTATTTTAGCTACTTCGTCAATGTTTAGGAAAGAGTTTTGTTGAATAATACCACTTACCGTATAAGCGAAGAGTGCGCTACCTTTTCATGCTTTTCATTTGGTTTTTTTAGGCTCAATCTGTTTTTCTTACTATATAGTTCTTCTTTCCAGTATATATATATATATATATATATATATATATATATATATATATATTTACATAACATCTTCCATTTATATATCTCATTGCTAGTCTAAGCAGACTTCTCAGATTCCCTAGCTTCTAAAACCCATTTATAAATTTGGTTTTCTTTTTTAAGCCGCTCCACTTCGTTGCTTAGCTGCGACGTTACATTTTCAATTTCGCTTATAGTTTTCTTCGTATATAGTTCATCATTTTCGTTAACATGTTTAAACAGATTTATATTTAAGGGTGTTGGTAATTCTTGTAAACTTAGAGCTTCTTGAAAATGCATTATCATCAAGTAATAGTTCACCCATCTTAAAAACTTTGCGCCGTCCTCCGAAGAGGTTGGATTTCTCAGAATCTCTGCTGTTTTACCGCACATTGGGTATAAATTCCTTTTTTTGTTGTATCCATTGCATTAATTCACTGATAATAGTATGCCTCTATATACCAACTGTTAGCAGCACTAGTTGCGGTAAAAGGTACTATAGATGAGAACCTTATATACTATGGGGTCTTGGATGGCCGGATATTCCGTCGTATATTCTCGGTCGCAAGAACCTTATTAGTTAAAGCAGGGAGCACCGCGTGCAGGTGAGGTTCACATTTGATCTGCGGTATTTGACCTATTTTACCCCGTGTTCCTTACCTTCCTTTGTTTTGTTTCTTTGTTTCAAAAATATATATAGAAGAGAAGCAGTACATATGCACAGCATATAAACAGCAAATCGGAGGCTTTCCTTGTATTTGAATCTTTGTCAATTTCCATTTTCAGTATTTGACACAAGCGGTAAATATTACACTAAATCAGAAAATCATTCATAAGTGTCGAGCATCGCCGCATCGATGTTACATCGGAAGTTGTGTTAGGTGTATATTTTAACAAACAAGTGTACCTCGTAAAGTAATTTCATGCATAACGGTTAAATTAAAATCAATACCCTCAAACAAATAACAGCAACAACATAACAAAATGCTACACCATAATTATGTCGATAAACATAACCTATAATTATCGTCTTGTTATAATCAACAAAAAATTATAAAACCAAAATAAACATTTTAAAATTTTAATGATATTATTCAACCCTTTCAAAAAATTTAAAGACATAATACATTCAGTATAGTAAATTGTATATTTAACCCTATCATGCGCGTACTCACTCACCTAATTACCTAACTAAATAATCGAATGTATACCATAATATACTTGACAAAATTCATCAATTAAGCTCGATATACGTAAGGGATACCCTAAATTACCCTTCACCTCCGTAATTACTATTAATTATGTAACAATTTCTCGTTTCTTTTATGTATAGCAGCGGCTATTATTATTATTGTCATTTGGATAATTTCCCATTCATTTGTTATATAAATTTCCATCTCATTCCATAATCGAATTAACGTTTCTACGATATACAACTTAATCAAACATTGTGAATTTTATTAGATTTTCCTTATTGGGGGGTACCATTATTCAAACCAATACATTCATGTGCCGTTTCCTTAAATTTTTTACCGCAACAGATTTTCTTTTGTATCTAAATTCTGATTGGTTACACGAATTGAACCAATGGCAGTGCAAAGAAGGCGTGATTATCGTTATTTACGTAAGAAACAATTTTTTTTCTCGTTTTACATTAATGATTTACGAACGCACACAAATAAACCGTTGTAAAAATGAAGACAATGTTTTGTTTTATGGAATAGTGTGTGCATATACGAGATAAAAATCTTGAATTAAAACAACAAATGACATTGATTATATGTAAATTACAGTTGGTTAATTAAATATGGAGTAATTAAAATATAATTATAAACCACGTATAGCAATTAGTGTAGACGAACATAATGTTGAAGAATCAAGTATATTTAGATGAGGTATATACATAGTCTATCGGAATTAATATATTATATATATTATATATATATATATATATATATATATATATATATATATATATATATATATATATATATATATATATATATATATATATATATGTATATATATATATATATATATATATATATATATATATATACATATATATATATATATATATATATATATATATATATATATATATATATATATATATATATATATATATATACTCAAAAAAAAAAGTAGTGAAATTGAGGAAATTGGTGATCATATTGATAAAACAACCATCTATATAGCGCCAATAAACTTTTTTATCAATATAAGTAAAATTTAATAAAATTTCTTCAAAATGACAGTATTCATCCGAACGAAATTTTTATCAAATTTACTACTAATGGTTATCAAATTTACAAAATTTTATAGATCTGGTAAAAATTTTTTATTAAAATTAGTAAAAATAGATTCTCAAATTGATAAAATTTATTCAAAATAATAAATTAATTTTACGGTTGTATTGGTTCCAGTTTTCAAAGAATCAATTTTAGTAGTATATAAAAAAAAAAACAACAATAAGTTTATACTATGAAATTCCCAATTTATAATTCTTATGTAAAATAAAATTTAATTTTAATCATAAATATTTAATATAACATAATATCCAAAAAAATAAAAATAAAAAAATTTAATATAAACATTAAAACAATAAATTAATATAAATATTAATTTATGTTATATACATACTCGTATAATAATTTAATTAATTATTTCAATGTTTATACATTAGTATAAGTTTCAAACTTAAAAATAGACCTATTCTAAAATAAAAAATATAAATAAAGCTGCAAAATAAATTTGATAACATTGATGACATTTAAATCTAAATTAATCTTGAATAACTATATAACAAAAAAAAGTATAAAAAACAGCATTCAATTGTATTACAAAAAAATTAATTAATCACAGAAAGAATCGGACTTATATGTAAATTTTAAATAAACTTAGTTAATGGAAATAAATTGAAAAATTATAAATTATTATAAAATTATAAATTTAAAATTATAAAATTATTATTTAAAAGAGAACACAAAATGATTATTTGTTTAATTCAGAAATTAGGTTGCTAAGCAAAGGATGTTTTTTATCTGCATCTTTTACTTAGAACCGATTTATAAAAAAATTGTTGGATAAAATTCCAAACTAATAACGATTCCTTAGGATAACTTAAATTTAAAACATAAAATAACTTAAAACAAATGCCTAAAGCTATGACGATGGAATAAAAGAGAAACTTAATTCCATCAAAATATACCAAAATCTCTTCTGGATTTATTACTGTGCCTGCAATTAGCACCAACAGCTGAATTGGCCAGTTGTTATTAATTTTTTGTTGGAGAGCTTCTTCAACTTCTTGTGTTATCCATTAATTTTTTTCACTATCCTGGTGGTTGTCTGTAAAACAGAAAAGCATTAGAAAATTAAATTCATTTATTTTTAAACTAATTTTGATAATATTACTTACTCTCAGATAAACTTTCTTTGTGCTTGATAATAGTATCCAGCAAAGATTTAGCATTTTTATCTTTTATTTTTTGTCCAAATATGTTGATAGTTTTTGGCGTGAAACTTGAAAATGCTTCTTCAATTTTATCGGATGGATAAGTAGCACAAAAATCAAACTCAATCCAACTTATATCCGTAATGCTTTTTATATTGAATGCATTTTTTAAAATGATATCTGTTGACTCTGCTGTTGAAATTTCTTGCAGTTTGATGTAGCTGCGTAATGTAATTCAATTTCGCCCCAGGCACAATTATCTTTTAGATTTCGCTCAAATGTTCCTTAAATCTTCTGTATTGTCAATAATATTAATTTTTGCGTTTAGTTCTGTATTTATGTTTAACCATAATTTGTTTTCATGTTTTCAATGTGTTTTCTAAAAGTCTTTAAACATCCAAAATACTAAAAACACAAGGTTTCACAACATTGATATTCACTAAATTCACTTAGCGAATGGTTAATTTTTAAATGAACTATTAATGCATTTGTTGACAAATATCTCTTGTGGCACTTAAAACACTTCATTTCACGTAAATTTACAATTAATCACAAATTAGATTTTACTGCCTAATTTTCTTGATTAGAAATGTCTTTAATATTGTTTTTTATAAATTTAATTCACACCGTATAATTTTAGATAATAATCACAATTGTTTATAGTACGTATAACTTTTAAGTACTCCAATTTAAAAAAGATTTATGGAAATATATCAACAACACTGCACTTTGTACGATACGGCTTGTAAGATTAGTATAATATACGATAATATATTATTTTAGAAAGCGAATTTGTTTTACTACAAATAATAAAAATATTAAATTACATCAAATTAATAAAATTTTTTCAAACGAACAGCAAATATCTGTTAATTTGATGATATTTTCTATACCGTAACAAGTATATTTGATAATCAACTATCAAATTGAAAAAACAAAAATTGTATTTCCTGTAAATTTGATAGAAACTATTAAAAATGTAAACACATTTTTACAAAAAAACTTAATAGAAATTTTTTTTCTATATGATAGAGTTTTTTCTTATTGATAAAATACTAGACGATTTCTTTCATTTTTACAAATTTCTATCAACGATATTTAGGGATCGTTTAAATAAACGAAGTATTTTGTGTTCGCCTAAAACAATTGGGTATTTAAGTTTTTTTAACAAATTTTTACTCAATTTAATAAACGATTTTGTTGGTTTGATGAAATTTCCTGGAAATTGATGAATTTATTTTATTAACATTTTACTCAATTATTTCTATCAATTTTACCTACTTTTTTCTCTGAGTGATATTTACATATATATATATATATTTACATATATATATATATATATATATATATATATATATATATATATATATATATATATATATATATATATATATATATATATATATATATATATATATATATATATATATATATATATATATATATATATTATTGGTGTTATATATTAAATGGTGTTATGGCGTTAGCGCGCACTCGCATAATGTCTTACAAACTTCATACATAAAACATACAGAGCCCCACAAGGTGCAGATTCCCGTAGCCTTTATTTCAATTTATATCATTATACTTTCAATTTATATTATATAATTGACAAAATGGGTAAATAATATGTAAGGGTTTCCAGGTTTGGAATGCTAATCGCTTAAGGGGTTATTCCTTAGTTCATTCTGTTCAAAAAACCGTATGGGCAAGGGGGTTAATTTTTTAGATCCTTTAAGATATAGGGAGTTTAACAAACTTGTTTCAGAAAAAAAGTACACACAAATGATAAACTAATAGCTTCCAAAATATTTATCGGAGAACGGCTTATATATAATAAGACTTAGTCTTATTTCGCTTCGGAAATTATATAGGCTACAATTACCGGTTTGATAGCTAATGATGCTTTAAAGCAAAAACTAGACATTTTTCTTGTTATTCTTAATTAATTAAGATATGATGTATATATAGTGTTAAAATTGTAACAATTTTTTTTATCAGTAACAAAAACAGTAGGCGATGATTATCAACTCCTTTGTTTAAGTGTTGAAAGAACAAAAAAAAAATGAATTATTTTCATTACAGTTTTGAAAAATTGTGTATAATATTGTCTCAGACAGTGTTGTGAATTAAAAATTTTAAATAATTTAAGAAAATTAATATAATGATGGCACATTTCTTAGGTTATTTTGTTTATGGATTTTGCGATGAATATATAAACTAAGATTATACCAACGCGTCGCGTTCCTGATTCTAGAGTATTTATACAAATGTTTGTAGAAGACGGCGAGGTATATTATTGTTCAAATATCAAATATACGCTGGTGACGAATACATACACACGTCAGCTCAACAAACAAGGGAAGATTTACCAAGCATTAACCGTAAGCTTTCTTTTTATTTATATATGTCTTTAAAAGTAAAATAACCAAAGACATATGTAAACGATAGTATTTAATAACATAATTAAGGAGGACATTTTGAGCACCTTTTATATAACTTCATTTTTATCAAAAAAAAAAAAAAAAAAAAAAAAAAAAAAAAATAAAAATAAAAATTGGAAATAAAATGAAAATTTTCTTATCACTTTATACCGCAATAAATCGAGGGTTTCCAAACTTAGGGAATTGAAAAGAGTATCAAGGCAAAATAAAATTAGGTAAAACAAGTTAATGTTTTTTTTAGAAAAGCTTAATTTTATAAAAAAAAAAAAAAAAAAAATTGAATTAAAAAGTGATGTAATAATTTGTTGGAAAATATATCGAAAAAGATTTTCAAGTTTTGATCAACAAAAGAGAAAAACAGACACAGGTGCACTATCAATGATGCGATCATCAGCGATTGACACAATATCTCGGTATAGAAATTGTCCATTACCAACGTGGGAGTTGCCGTGAAAACATTATGATAACCCGCAAAACCAAAACGAACTTATGCCGTTGTTTTTCGCTGATTTGCCAGAGGAAACACAAAAATATATTATGGAACGCCATGAGAAGTAAAGCATTGAAGTTCGCATCAACCATATATAAGAGCAATTATGATCCAATCCCATAATAATATACCTTCGGCTTATAGCTCGAGGAAAAATCGTATGGACATCATTTGATGGTTAATCGATAATATACAGTATAGATAAAGATCTAGTTTCACAAAGCAATAAGGCAAATTGTATTGTTTGATACTACCAAACAGATTGACCCCTTAGTTATCCAATATTAATCAAACCTATAAAAAACGGAGGTAATAATATGCTTCAAACTGAATTATCAAGAAGCGTATACAAATTCCGATATAGAGCCAACCTTTTTAACTTGCGCACGAAACAATTTAACTTGCTCATACCAAATTTATCTCCTATAATCAACAAAAACCACAAATCAAGTCACAAGCTACAAATATAATCCAAGAAATAGAAACTTCTTCAATCAAACTTAGTTCTGGCGATGGTATTCATTCACCATAACTGAGACAAATTCTCAAAAATATTCTGCCATGAAAATTTGTCACCGCTTTAGTAATCAAAAACGTCCCAAAAAAAGCATCATGTATATATTAGCAATATTAAATGCATGCATTCGCCTTTCTTAAGTATATGAAAAAATCCTACAATCCACGGAAGCCTAATAAACCATCTTAAGATGTATCCAGCGACAGACCAATCAGTCTGCTTCCAGTTGTATAGGAAAAATCCTTAAATGAACCATTCTCACTATAGAATACTTTTCCACGCAGAGAAAGTTTTAAAAAGATAGCTGACCACCAGTGCGGTATTACATATATAGTAAATCTTCAAGAACACCCAATATTCCATCAAGAGTTCCGCTGGGCTCCATTCTTATTCCAATTATATAGTTTTAATCTCTCCACCTTGCTGTCTAATTTGCTATTTTTCCGGACAATATATATCGCTATATTTTCCTCAAACTCTAAAGTATTATAGTGGCGGGATTATCTTAAAGTATAGTGGCAGGACTTCTTGAAAGTCTAAATCCTAATCCTATGAATTACTTGACAAATGTTTATGCTATAATGATAGATTTAGTTCCGTCTCTATTTTCTTGACAGTTTTCCTTATTTAGAATTAACTTTAAAAATATATCTTTTTTTTTTTGAATGGCTATTTATTTCCACTTCTAAAAAACAAATGCTTAAAATAAAAAGATTTGTTTTTGTTTTTGTTTTTGTTTTTGTTTTTGTTTTTGTTTTTGTTTTTGTTTTTGTTTTTGTTTTTGTTTTTGTTTTTGTTTTTGTTTTTGTTTTTGTTTTTGTTTATTGTTTTTGTTTATTGTTTTTGTTTTTGTTTTTGTTTTTGTTTTTGTTTTTGTTTTTGTTTTTGTTTTTGTTTTTGTTTTTGTTTTTGTTTTTGTTTTTGTTTTTGTTTTTGTTTTTGTTTTTGTTTTTGTTTTTGTTTTTGTTTTTGTTTTTGTTTTTGTTTTTGTTTTTGTTTTTGTTTTTGTTTTTGTTTTTGTTTTTGTTTTTGTTTTTGTTTTTGTTTTTGTTTTTGTTTTTGTTTTTGTTTTTGTTTTTGTTTTTGTTTTTGTTTTTGTTTTTGTTTTTGTTTTTGTTTTTGTTTTTGTTTTTGTTTTTGTTTTTGTTTTTGTTTTTGTTTTTGTTTTTGTTTTTGTTTTTGTTTTTGTTTTTGTTTTTGTTTTTGTTTTTGTTTTTGTTTTTGTTTTTGTTTTTGTTTTTGTTTTTGTTTTTGTTTTTGTTTTTGTTTTTGTTTTTGTTTTTGTTTTTGTTTTTGTTTTTGTTTTTGTTTTTGTTTTTGTTTTTGTTTTTGTTTTTGTTTTTGTTTTTGTTTTTGTTTTTGTTTTTGTTTTTGTTTTTGTTTTTGTTTTTGTTTTTGTTTTTGTTTTTGTTTTTGTTTTTGTTTTTGTTTTTGTTTTTGTTTTTGTTTTTGTTTTTGTTTTTGTTTTTGTTTTTGTTTTTGTTTTTGTTTTTGTTTTTGTTTTTGTTTTTGTTTTTGTTTTTGTTTTTGTTTTTGTTTTTGTTTTTGTTTTTGTTTTTGTTTTTGTTTTTGTTTTTGTTTTTGTTTTTGTTTTTGTTTTTGTTTTTGTTTTTGTTTTTGTTTTTGTTTTTGTTTTTGTTTTTGTTTTTGTTTTTGTTTTTGTTTTTGTTTTTGTTTTTGTTTTTGTTTTTGTTTTTGTTTTTGTTTTTGTTTTTGTTTTTGTTTTTGTTTTTGTTTTTGTTTTTGTTTTTGTTTTTGTTTTTGTTTTTGTTTTTGTTTTTGTTTTTGTTTTTGTTTTTGTTTTTGTTTTTGTTTTTGTTTTTGTTTTTGTTTTTGTTTTTGTTTTTGTTTTTGTTTTTGTTTTTGTTTTTGTTTTTGTTTTTGTTTTTGTTTTTGTTTTTGTTTTTGTTTTTGTTTTTGTTTTTGTTTTTGTTTTTGTTTTTGTTTTTGTTTTTGTTTTTGTTTTTGTTTTTGTTTTTGTTTTTGTTTTTGTTTTTGTTTTTGTTTTTGTTTTTGTTTTTGTTTTTGTTTTTGTTTTTGTTTTTGTTTTTGTTTTTGTTTTTGTTTTTGTTTTTGTTTTTGTTTTTGTTTTTGTTTTTGTTTTTGTTTTTGTTTTTGTTTTTGTTTTTGTTTTTGTTTTTGTTTTTGTTTTTGTTTTTGTTTTTGTTTTTGTTTTTGTTTTTGTTTTTGTTTTTGTTTTTGTTTTTGTTTTTGTTTTTGTTTTTGTTTTTGTTTTTGTTTTTGTTTTTGTTTTTGTTTTTGTTTTTGTTTTTGTTTTTGTTTTTGTTTTTGTTTTTGTTTTTGTTTTTGTTTTTGTTTTTGTTTTTGTTTTTGTTTTTGTTTTTGTTTTTGTTTTTGTTTTTGTTTTTGTTTTTGTTTTTGTTTTTGTTTTTGTTTTTGTTTTTGTTTTTGTTTTTGTTTTTGTTTTTGTTTTTGTTTTTGTTTTTGTTTTTGTTTTTGTTTTTGTTTTTGTTTTTGTTTTTGTTTTTGTTTTTGTTTTTGTTTTTGTTTTTGTTTTTGTTTTTGTTTTTGTTTTTGTTTTTGTTTTTGTTTTTGTTTTTGTTTTTGTTTTTGTTTTTGTTTTTGTTTTTGTTTTTGTTTTTGTTTTTGTTTTTGTTTTTGTTTTTGTTTTTGTTTTTGTTTTTGTTTTTGTTTTTGTTTTTGTTTTTGTTTTTGTTTTTGTTTTTGTTTTTGTTTTTGTTTTTGTTTTTGTTTTTGTTTTTGTTTTTGTTTTTGTTTTTGTTTTTGTTTTTGTTTTTGTTTTTGTTTTTGTTTTTGTTTTTGTTTTTGTTTTTGTTTTTGTTTTTGTTTTTGTTTTTGTTTTTGTTTTTGTTTTTGTTTTTGTTTTTGTTTTTGTTTTTGTTTTTGTTTTTGTTTTTGTTTTTGTTTTTGTTTTTGTTTTTGTTTTTGTTTTTGTTTTTGTTTTTGTTTTTGTTTTTGTTTTTGTTTTTGTTTTTGTTTTTGTTTTTGTTTTTGTTTTTGTTTTTGTTTTTGTTTTTGTTTTTGTTTTTGTTTTTGTTTTTGTTTTTGTTTTTGTTTTTGTTTTTGTTTTTGTTTTTGTTTTTGTTTTTGTTTTTGTTTTTGTTTTTGTTTTTGTTTTTGTTTTTGTTTTTGTTTTTGTTTTTGTTTTTGTTTTTGTTTTTGTTTTTGTTTTTGTTTTTGTTTTTGTTTTTGTTTTTGTTTTTGTTTTTGTTTTTGTTTTTGTTTTTGTTTTTGTTTTTGTTTTTGTTTTTGTTTTTGTTTTTGTTTTTGTTTTTGTTTTTGTTTTTGTTTTTGTTTTTGTTTTTGTTTTTGTTTTTGTTTTTGTTTTTGTTTTTGTTTTTGTTTTTGTTTTTGTTTTTGTTTTTGTTTTTGTTTTTGTTTTTGTTTTTGTTTTTGTTTTTGTTTTTGTTTTTGTTTTTGTTTTTGTTTTTGTTTTTGTTTTTGTTTTTGTTTTTGTTTTTGTTTTTGTTTTTGTTTTTGTTTTTGTTTTTGTTTTTGTTTTTGTTTTTGTTTTTGTTTTTGTTTTTGTTTTTGTTTTTGTTTTTGTTTTTGTTTTTGTTTTTGTTTTTGTTTTTGTTTTTGTTTTTGTTTTTGTTTTTGTTTTTGTTTTTGTTTTTGTTTTTGTTTTTGTTTTTGTTTTTGTTTTTGTTTTTGTTTTTGTTTTTGTTTTTGTTTTTGTTTTTGTTTTTGTTTTTGTTTTTGTTTTTGTTTTTGTTTTTGTTTTTGTTTTTGTTTTTGTTTTTGTTTTTGTTTTTGTTTTTGTTTTTGTTTTTGTTTTTGTTTTTGTTTTTGTTTTTGTTTTTGTTTTTGTTTTTGTTTTTGTTTTTGTTTTTGTTTTTGTTTTTGTTTTTGTTTTTGTTTTTGTTTTTGTTTTTGTTTTTGTTTTTGTTTTTGTTTTTGTTTTTGTTTTTGTTTTTGTTTTTGTTTTTGTTTTTGTTTTTGTTTTTGTTTTTGTTTTTGTTTTTGTTTTTGTTTTTGTTTTTGTTTTTGTTTTTGTTTTTGTTTTTGTTTTTGTTTTTGTTTTTGTTTTTGTTTTTGTTTTTGTTTTTGTTTTTGTTTTTGTTTTTGTTTTTGTTTTTGTTTTTGTTTTTGTTTTTGTTTTTGTTTTTGTTTTTGTTTTTGTTTTTGTTTTTGTTTTTGTTTTTGTTTTTGTTTTTGTTTTTGTTTTTGTTTTTGTTTTTGTTTTTGTTTTTGTTTTTGTTTTTGTTTTTGTTTTTGTTTTTGTTTTTGTTTTTGTTTTTGTTTTTGTTTTTGTTTTTGTTTTTGTTTTTGTTTTTGTTTTTGTTTTTGTTTTTGTTTTTGTTTTTGTTTTTGTTTTTGTTTTTGTTTTTGTTTTTGTTTTTGTTTTTGTTTTTGTTTTTGTTTTTGTTTTTGTTTTTGTTTTTGTTTTTGTTTTTGTTTTTGTTTTTGTTTTTGTTTTTGTTTTTGTTTTTGTTTTTGTTTTTGTTTTTGTTTTTGTTTTTGTTTTTGTTTTTGTTTTTGTTTTTGTTTTTGTTTTTGTTTTTGTTTTTGTTTTTGTTTTTGTTTTTGTTTTTGTTTTTGTTTTTGTTTTTGTTTTTGTTTTTGTTTTTGTTTTTGTTTTTGTTTTTGTTTTTGTTTTTGTTTTTGTTTTTGTTTTTGTTTTTGTTTTTGTTTTTGTAGCTGAACGCATGCGATCAAAACTTAAACAGACTAACAAATTATTACTTTACCAATATGTATAGCCATCAGATCTATACTAACATATATATAGATACTTTGAGCTAACGCGTGCAGTGTTTACGAAATGATCTAACATTATAACTAAATCTACTCCTATCCATGAACTACATGAGTTAGCAACTATTTCCATATCCAGTTCCCAATTCAACAACCTTTAAGCATACATTGATTTTATAAGTCAAGTGAATGCCCATCGCGGTATTTTGATGTGCATATATATTTCAATAATACTTGTTTGCCGAGATATGTATCTCGGTGAGGAAGTTTTCAAACGATCACACGCGTAGAAATTAAGTCTAAGTGCCCTGGTTTTCTATATACCCATCACATTAACCTCAAAATCAATTAAAACCGATTTCTGTTAATTGATTTCTGTTTGTGATTCACAACAATTTCTGTTTACTGAATATCAATTATAAATACGAGTTCGTTTTTTTATGTTTACCGCGCAATTTATGTAAATACGAAAAAAAATGTCCAATAACCTTTAACGGTGCATTTAATTATTTTCTATCTAAATACACTAATATATAGTATTGCCACATGCTATTTAATTATGTACGAGATGAAACACGTGTTTATGATTTCCCTCAACTGCGAGGAGCTAAATTCAACCGCAACACACAACATTTAAAAGAAGGAGGGTCTTATTTAAACGAATTTGTGTTATACAAACCACTACATATTAAAATGCGGCATCTTATATCACAATTCCGAAATGTTATATTTACTCAGAACCACACATACATACGCTCGAACATAAACTTAAATTTTTGTCTTCTTTGCAGCACCGAAAATAAAAAAACGAAAATAAAAAAAAATAAAAAAATTTTTGTTAGTTTAATTCCAACCGTTACAGTGTTAAGTTGTTTTATATGTACGATATAATAGAGTAGAAGATCGAGACCTAAATAGTAACGCCATTTTTATAATTTTAATCGAATTTGTGTGGGGTATGAGTGGTAAAAATGAGTTCAAATATTGATAAAATTTTAATCGATTACGAACGTAGTACAAAAAATGCTCATCAAATTAGCAGTGGTGTTGGTGTTAGTGATGTTCTCGGTGGTGGTACAACTAAACTCCATTCGACCGCACAAAGTGTTAAACAATCAAAATCATTTTCCATCGAAAGTTTAATATCGCGACCAAACAATAATAATAATAATAATGTGACGGACACGACACATCATCACAATAGTGATAGTGTGGTGAATTGTAACGCAATGATGTTACAACAATTTGCGCCAATGTATAATCCATGGCTGGGTTATTTAACGCAAACGGCGACCGAACGTTTAACGCAATTTTTTAATGTTCGCGACGATAAGTTAACACATTTTTTGGATATTGATGCAACGCAGCATTTAATCGGCAACGGTAGAAATGGTATGATCCCACCATCGAATGGTTATCACTCGAATAACAATAATAATAACAATAGTAATAGTGGTAATAGTGTACTAAGTGCGAGTGGTTATAATCTATTACTGAATAGTAATAATGTTAGTAGTGTTAACAACAACAACAATAATAATAATAATAGTGTACTTAACAATAGTGATAATAATTTAAGTGATTGTGATAATTTAATGTTAAGGAATAGTCATAGTGAAATTGAACCGCATACAATTCATTTGAATCGTTCAATGAATAGTAATGATAGCGTCGAATTTGCGACTGGACATAATATTGGTGGTGGCCGAAAATGTAGTGTTGGCGGTGGTATCAATTCGGGCGATGACGATGCTGACGACGACAAAGAAATTGATTTGGAGAGTAACGAATCGTACAGTGAAATTAGCCTAACGATGTCGCCGAATGGAAAAGTGAGAGGTATAGTAATTAAAAATATTAACTATATATAAGTGATTCGATATAATAAATTTTATTGAGTGCGATGTCGACGAAACTATATATAAATTCTAAAAAGTTACTTTGCACTGTACCTTTACTTAAACCTTGGTAAAAGTAAAAAACCCGTGGGTATTTCGCAGCAGTGTAGAGTAAATATGTAGGATAAATTCTTTAATACGGTACCTATACCTGCGGTGGTATAGGCATTCTGTATATATGATCAAGTATAAATTATAGACTTTTAGAGTATGGTTTAAATTTATTATTAATAAGAGCTATATATGGCACTAATTTAGTAATCTTATATAAAAAAAGGTCTTATTCTAGACTTTGATAAAAGCCTGCAGTCTTTCTTTTATAATTTTTTTAAATATATGCAGTCACAGCAAAATTGCGATAATTTCAGTGCTTTTTTGAGACTAAAATTTCTATTTCTGTTCGAATGATACTATATAGGTCGCTTGCACAATTCTATAATACAAAGTAAATTTCCAATGTTCGATATTAGAAATTTCCAATTGGGGAATTGGAGAATTCCGAAATGTTTTTTAAATCATCATTGGCACTCTCACTATTCTTTCCAAATGATTTCCATTGTTCTCAAAATTCCGTTCGCTATAGTAAGCTATATATAATCCTTAAGTGTTGTGAAGGTTTTACCACTTTTTAGTTTTGGTGCGAGTGATTAAAAGTGTCATAAACTTTACTTCGACATTTGTTGCATATAAATATGTGATCGCCTCTGCGATAATATACTACAGAGTATCGAAAAAGTTTCTTCAAGATTCGTTATAAAATTATTCGATTTCACGACGGTCAAAATGCTTATACTAGATACATACCTTAATTTTGTAAAACTATTTAAATATGTCTAAGAGCCTTTTCTATATCCTATGTTGTCATCAACAAATATAGGAACATACAAGTATATAGTTGCTTATGCGGTGTTCCCATTTTACATATTCCGAAATTTCAAAAACTGAATTTAATAATCTGAAGTGACACATCTGATGTTTGATGGAGAACTATATATGTTTGAATTACATTTAGTTTGTATATCGAGTCAAATCCTAAATATAATTATAAATATTTATATATGGCCAAATGTGTTGACAAACAGTTTATCATTTGCTTCTTTACGATCCGCAGTATATGTAATAAATCTATATAGGTCCAAAAATGTGGACATTTTATAATTTCTCACTATGTAAAGTTTTTGTGATGGGCAGTAAACGTGAAAAGTGAGTTCTTGATAATAATGTGATACGCAGCTATATGTCGGGTGTTTTAAGATATCATATCCGTATATATGTATATATATATATATATATATATATATATATATATATATATATATATATATATATATATATATTATTTCTCACCCTGTTTGCAGCTATGAATAAAATGTTAGATGTTTTATAATGACAGCAAATTTTCTGCCATAAGTGTTGCTGAAACTGTGATTTTATAGTTTTAGATGTATCTTATGGATTTTCGAAATTTTCGGTTCGTGGAATACGTTTCACAGTTTTGATCCAGGCTATTCTCTGGATTTGGAAAACTTATTAGTTTTGCCACATGTTCCACTGTTTTGATGGTCAATTTTGACTGTTCATAGCCTTCACAAATATATACCTGGCCGGGATACCTTATCTTATTTCTGTTTTATTTTATGTATATATAAGTTAATCTTCAGTTATATATATATATATATATATATATATATATATATATATATATATATATATATAATATATATATATATAATATATATATATAATATATAATATATATATATATATATATATATATATATATATATATATATATAATATATATATATATAATATATATAATATATATAAATATATATAATATATATATATATATATATATATATATATATATATATATATATATATATATATATATATATATATTAATATATATATATATATATATATATATATATATATATATATATATATATATATATATATATATTTATATATTTTTTATTTTATTTTATTTATTTTTATATATATTTATACATAAAATTGCAAAAATCAAGATTATAGTAATCCTATATGTCGAAAATCGACTGTTTCCAATTACCACCATTTGATGTTTCAATACCACCATTACCACCATTTATTATAAGAAAAGGTAACTTAAATTAATTAATTTCAATAAAATTAAGAAAAACAATAATTTACATATATTAATCATTTATAAAATAGCAACAATAATTTGAATAAATTATCCATTGTTACGAGATAACACGGAACAAAAATGTGACATCTGATGTTTCAAATAATCAATTTTTAAGATTTGATTGATTGATTGATTGATTTTGAATGTACTGCCAAGCATTAAGCAGGATATCCCGGAAAGCGCCGGGCCCACAGTACACCCGTTTTTACATATACTTGGAAGGATATGGAAGGATACCAGTTAAATTATTGAGATCGACCCGGTTACAGACACCTTGGCGGCCAATAGTTAGTAAATTTTTGTGGGTTAGGAAAGGAAAAGTATGTTAGTTATGACTTAATTGGTCCGATTTCTCGGTATCCAATATTCAAACTACTGTTAGTGTAAGACAATCACATTTTTGTTGTACTGCTCTGCATTCTGCCATCTCTTATCAGCAACCCCAATGTGCCACCATTCATCTGTAATCTGCAGAGGTTTCCTGAAAACAAAATCTATTAATGCACTAATTGCTCTTAGCCATAGGCTGTAAGAAATAGAATTAATTTCAATCTGAAATTATAATTTAATTAATTATAATATTATAATTCTGCAATCCATATGCTGTAATAAATTTGAATAGTTTCCCTTGAAATTCGTTCCGTTGCGTTTTTGCTAAAAATTAGGTGTTAATTTAGTACCGTACTATAGTGGTAATATAAATCATAATATAACAGTACCAAGATATGAAATAATATAACATACAATAATATAACAATATAAACACCAAAATTCAAATCTGAAACATAAGAATATACAGAATATAAAATATAAAGATATAGAAATTAATTAAATAACATCGGCATTTGTACGCAAATTAAATGGAGCAGCGATACTTGATTCGTCACTTATTATTTTACGGCCCTTAAGATCTTCGTTAAAATATGTAATTTGTAGGAGAAGCCAGCATCCATAATCTTCGGGATGATAGCTTTCAACAACGTCACGTATTTGAGCATACGGATATTTTTTTGGGTTTAACACAAAATTTTCAAAGCTTTTCTGGTACAGATATAATTTATATAACTTCATTTTATTAAATAAAATTGATCTTTCAACATATAAATTTTAATTTAAACCCTAAAAGAGACCACCCAAATATTACGAACAGACAAAACCACTCTACACTCCAACAAAACTAAAAGATCCTAAGAATTACAAATACTTAAAAACTAATAAATTTAGAGTTATTAGTTAATATAGAAATATTTTATCTATTTAATATATTTTATTTATTTGTATATAGATTATAAAAATGTTTGCAAACTACATTTTCCTAATTTATTTGTTGAACTGCCCAAAAATTCAACAAATCGAATTTTATTAAAATAATTGAACAATTGAACTTGATCAAATCCACCGTTTTTTAGCAATTACACCAAATAATCAATTTTTAAGATTGGATAAAAATGATTTAGAATAAATAGTGCTACGAATAGATAAAGGCAAACCATTGAAAAACGAAGGTGCTTCAATAAGAGTATAACGGCGAAAGTGGTCGTTATAAAATCGAGGAATAGTGAATAGAAACAGATGGTTTCCACGATGATCATTTCTACCGATACCGATGATCATTTCTAATAATATGCTGCCCACATCGCCTAAAAAATATTTTTAGTACCTTGTACACATATAAGTGTTGCAGCGGTAGAATTTTTTTACATGAAAATAAGGGCCAGGATGATGCAGTTCTGGCTTTTCTCAGCATAGTACTCAAAATCATTTTTTGTAATACGCATAATGGTTTTATTGTAGTAGGATAACAGCCACCCCAACATGAAAGACCATATTCCAATTTAGACATGACCAATGCATGATAAATTATTTTTACTACAGAAATAGGACATAAATTACGAAGTAAATAGAATATCCAAGTAGCAGATGAGAAATAATGTTTCATATTGGTAACATGACATTTCGAGTTTAAATTAGAATCCAAGTAAATACCGAGATACTTAAACGAGTGAAATAGCTCGATATTAAAATAATCAGAATGACATCTACTCGAATTACATTCGGAATAACTGCAATCCTAAAGAACATAAACTAAGTTTTATCACTTAAAATTAAGGAGTGCTTATTGAACCAGAAATACAACGTTTTGAGGTCCTCATTAATTAATGCTATTACATCATTGTACGAATTACCACTATAAGCTAAAGCTAAGTCGTCGGCAAACCCAGTGCTAGTCCCATTTAAGCTTAATTTCAAAATGGAATTAGAGTATAATTGGAACAGAAGAGATCCCAAAACCGAACCCCGAGGAACAACAACGTTCACCGTACTTGAGTCACTAAAGATATTATTAATTTTTACTCTTACTTTCCTATTTGCAAGAAAGGAAGCAAACCAATTATTAGAAATACCTCTAAAGCCAATGTTGGACATAATAGATAAAAGAAATTTGTGATCAACCATAACCAATGCCTTAGTAGGATCCACAAACAGCCCCATGCAAATATTACCGAAATTCAATCCACTAACCAATTTTTTAAGAACTTTTAATATTACAAGTTGAATGGCAATTGCTCTATAATTTCCTATCTCGATACGTTTACCTTTTTTAAATAAAGCTATGGTTGTGGAATGCTTCAGTCTCTCAGGCACAATATCTGCTCAAAGGAAAGGTTGAAAATGTAATAGGGATAATGTATTTAGAAGTTACTTTTAAAATAAAATTACTAAGTCCATCAATATCAAGTGATGCCTTCGGTTCTAATGATTCAAAGCCATCTCGTCCTTGTATTTGTTCTACAAATCCAATGCGTTCATATATTTAATAAAGTACATATTCTACTAGAAATATCCTTTGCTACAAAATATTATTCGTGTAAAATTTCTTGATTTGCAAAAATATCATTTGTTTTCCCTAATGTCATTTTCATACACATAGCGGTGAAACGTGTCGAGGTGGACATAGTTTTAATCATTTTTCGATTATTTAGCTATATTGGAACAAAATAATTTTTGGTGACTATTTTTCAGGTATTAAATTTTATTTCAAGTGAAAAATTGAAAATATATTTTCATATAATTTTTGTTTAATTTTTGATTGACTAATGCCTCCAAAGAAAAGATCAATTGGACAGGTTACAGCAAAGTTGAAAAATATGAAATCCACAAGGGTGGCTAAAACTATAATGAACAGCGAGAGGCACGACTTGAAAACGATCGAAGCGGAACGTCTTCTTCTAGAGCTGCTGAAACAAATGAACAGCGTCAGACCCGGCTGGAAAATGATCGTTTTCGATAGCATAAACCTCAGTGGTTTCAATTGGGCAAATGAACAAAATATGTTTGCATTCGTGCTTCAATATTTCACAATGAATCGCCTGGAATGTGTTATTCGAATGGAAAAGTCAATGTGCCACTTTTGGATGATCCACTGAACCACTTCTCTCCTACGTCTCCGGAACTACTGAGTTATCCAGACAATTTCTTCAACACATTGGAAAGTACAACTCCTGCTTTCAAATGACAACTTCTGGAGCAACACAAATTGTTTACAATGGAGGTTGTATGCCCTCGTTTAAAGTATACAAGGACAAGTTTATTATAAAGTGGGATAATTTTTCTTTCTCCCTGACGACGACTCCAAATGTTTACAAATTTATTTCATGGGTAACGAGCAGGCGGAGAGTAATAAAAGTAGCGCTTTTAGTCCCGGAACGAATCGTGAAATAATACTAAATTCACAAAATTTGTTCCATGATCGCAATCATCTGGTAAATATATTTAAAATGGCATTACAACAAATGACATCGGATGATCACAGAGTAGTTTTTCGAGCAGATAAAACACCGTCTGGTAAACGCTTCAACGCTCCAACGATCAATGAAGATGCTATTGTCATGACCGGAGTCGATTTCGATCGACGTGATATTATTATCCATACACGAAATGAAAGTCTACAATGTGTTACTGAAACACACGCAGATCGTATGATGCTCTTTAATACCCAATACTGTGTTGGTAAGGAGAAGATGGATCTCATTTTAACGTGATGCAAAGTAATCCAGTAACAGGTGCTGCGATGACGAAAAAAGCTTCCTGCGTACGTGTTTTTATGCGTATAGTATTATCGTATCATAGCGCAATAATCAAATCACATCTTAAAGTGTCGTCAACTTTTTCTCCAAATCAAAAAAATTCCTAAAAGCGAAAGTGAACAACTTCTTTTCATTCGTTTGAATCAAAAAAGCTTCGTTTCGAGGACTACATTCACTTGCGCGATGCAATTGCAAATGATAGAAACATTGCTGTAATTGAGCGTATTACCAGCTACGTATACGGAAAGTTCAAGACACATGCTCGAATACGCTTAGGATGCTATGACGTATGTAAAAAGATTTAGATGGCCAGATGGGACAAGCCAGTGGGACCTTTCCAGGTAGGATAAGCGTATTATGTTGTTTTTCATCCTTATTCTCCGATCTTTGGAAGAAAACTATAAGTTATATGTAACCCAATTATAATAGATGATTTCTGCATTATGGACACCATTTGGCATCATTTTTTTTTAAACTATACCATAATTAGTGAATATAGTTGTGAATCTATCAGAAAAATGAATTTTAAGATTGAATAAAAATGTGCTGAAAAAGTTATCTTCTTTAACGCATTTATAATACTATAGGCAACCACAAATTCTCGAAAGCGACAGATGCATTAAGAAATTCTCCTAGATCATATTTTGCTTCTTTTTGTGGCTATATATGTTGATCATTTTTACCATATATAGAATCGTTTGTACACCTATATTTTGCTTGAATCCGAACTGAATGTTCCTATTTCTTCCACTATACGCTGAAACACGCAGATTAATCAGTTTCTCATGTAAAACTCCTCAAGGATGGAAAAAGCAAAATAGGCCAATAGCATTTTAGGTCGGTGTGGGATCTGGTCTATCTCCCTTCCTAATAGTAATTACTTTTTGCAGTTTTTCCAAGCTTTTGGAAAAACTTCTCTATTTAGTCTGTCCTTCAGAAAGTCCGTGATACCGCATATTGTATAGGTCATGGGTTTTTGTATCACTTCGAACTTAATGTTAACAGAGCTTAGTGTTTTTCCAGGTTTTATTACTATTATTGTGGTAATTTATTTTTGCTTTGTTTTCCTTGCCAGAGAAATATTCGCTATTTATGTGAGTTGATGTTCTATTTCTGCTTAGAAGAATTGCACTATGGATTTTTTTGAAATTGTATAATTATCCTAAACACTTTTTTCAGTCCAAACCGATTTTTCTGGAGCAATCTTAGGACACGGGCAACAAAAAACTTAGTTTAGAGCATCCTGTAAGCCTCGTTAATCTATTGTAATACGCATTTGAAAATCGATGAGCGTAAATCCGGGCTTGGCCTTAGCGCATTTGTTATTGCCAACTTTTCATAAAAGCTTCGCCTCATCAACATATCGAAGTTAGCTTTGCACACAGCAGATAATGCTGATATACATAAAGCGAACGAGTTCGAATGAAAGACATAATCTTACATTTACTCAAATTTAATGAAAATATGTTGCAAGACGTTTTGAACGATAAATTCTTTCAATTCCTGAAAACAGTCAGTCACATTATCAACCAATAACAAAACCAGCAATGGACCAGTGTTGCCACTCTGAATCATGCCAGAGGTTACTCAGAAACAATAGGAGATGAAGTTTTCTATCATAACAAACTACCAACGGTTTATGAATGGACAATCCAGTGCATCTAGCTTACTTATTTTATCAAAGATCTTAGAAAGCCCGTGTAATTTATTCCACATCAAGTTGCTAGCCCCCCTCTTTTTAATATTGCAAATAAAAACACAAGACCTTCCAGGAAAAAACTTATGTTGAGCAGGTGCGATTACAACTTTTAAATAAAATTTCTCTACACCATGGTTTTGAAAAGCTTTGAAATGGAGGACAGTTAAGAAAAGCAATATCACGATAGTTATTAACCAGGCCCCTTTTCGCAGTTTTAAAAATTGGTATTATAAAAGAAATCTTCCAAAGATCTAAAAAACAGCGGTCCGAAGGCTTTCATTGAAAATGGAAATAAGAGGTAGAACCAGACGATCGCCGCCGTTCTTAATAATAAAATTATAATTTTTCATATAGAAGTCTTCTATGTATATTTGTAAATACTATTGCGTCAAGACCACGCTACGTTGGGAATCTCCGTTTCTATTCATTGCGAGCTCGTGATGCATTACCATCGCAAAATCCGTAAAAAAATAGGTATCAATGTACTCCTCACCTGAGAACTACGTCATCATATTGTAAATTTTCATAAATCATTTAGAATTTTTGAATCACAGCACTAGATAATTTGTCAAAACTAATGAAAATTGAAAATATTTACTTTTGTTTTTCCACCATTAAAACAAAGGATTTGATAATCACCGCCTACTGTTTTACTAGTCAACATTTTTTTTACTTAATATTTACCCTACAACATCTCTTAATTAGATTGAGAATAATCGGTATACGTAAAAAAATATAGCACGTGGGTACAAATTATGTATAAGAGGATTGTAGAGTATATACCAAAGCGAATTAAAAAGTTGTATCTTAAATGGTATCGAATTTAAATGATATCGAAAATTGTTCTGTGGTACTTCAATCTTTTTATCTATATATCTATATACTCATTTGTGATATTTGTGAGGTTGTGTTTGCAATGCTACATATAGAACCTTTTACACAGGTTTTGTCTATTAACAGCAAATTCTGCTCTATACATTGCAGTATCGCAAACAACATGCGTTCTTGCGTTCAAAAATTGAGTTGGAAATTTGAAAACATACTTTTCACCATTAAAATCTGTTTAGTTAGTTATGGAAGAGTATATAGTATAGGTAAATTTATTCCGAAACAATTTGTCACACATTTCAATTATCTAAACATTCCACTTTCACTTAAAAAAAAATTCTCAGACAATTTGTAATCTACGATAGTTCAACTATTCCAATCAATTACCTTGCATTGCATATACCTCACGCATAACACACATACTAATAAACGATATTTAATTAAAATGATCATAAAAGAATTATTAAAAATTAATAATTTTATGTTTTTAAAATTTTATTTTATGTATTTATGCGATCCATCCGGTCCTAGACGATTTAACGACACAACACAAATAAAACATAAAAATAAATTTAATTTAATTTTTACTATTCATGATTTATTACATTCGGAAATTACCGTCGTGTAAAAGAATTTTTCGGTATCCTTATACTCATTATAATTTTTATATTGATCAATGATCATTCACCGCGTGTTTTTATAAATTTTGTAAACAAACCGTGAAATATGAAAATGGAAAGTAAATTTGTAATAAGTTTTCCAATTTTAATTTTAATTTTTAATTGAGGCAAATTAATTACTTTTGGAATGTATTGTTAACATCGCAATCTGAAGTGGATTATTACTGCATATATTTAGGGGTGATTAACTTCCGATTTCTTTACATTATGATTTCCAACACATAAATCTAAAGTACAAGGTCAGACTGACCAAAGCTGTCAATTGTGACAACAAAAAATATGACTCTGAAAAAGCCTATAGTTCTGTAGTTCTGAAAAATGGTAATAAGGATAAAAATTGAAAAGAGTGATAGTGAAGAACCAAACCTAATTTTTTTACGCAATATTTTTTTCGGAATAATTAAATGATCCCTCCCTTTTTATGATTTTAATTTCAAATGTTTTTTGTGTGTTGTTGACCTGTCATCTTGTCCATTGTTTATTTGAACTTGGGCGAACAATATATTACTACATCCCTTCGACCATTCCGAAAAAAACGTTGTGCTTTTCTCGATGATAATTTTAAAGTGGTGTTTTGATGATTTAAAACTCGGTTTCTATAATTGAATGGAGGCTGGTGGGCATTATGAAATGCCATTGGTGCGGCTGTGGTTGTTCAGTAACATTAGAGTTAGCTGGTTTTATGGTCATTTGTAGTTTTATATTTAATTCATTTTGTATTTTAACGTTGTTTCTACCGTTATTTTACTGTATTTATTTTCAAGTATTTCTCTTCTTGTTGCATAGCATTCTAAATAGAAAACGAACCTGCGTAAATGATGCGCATATTAGAAAACGAATCTCTAGATTGTTATTTTAGTCAACACCCATTAAATAAACTGATGTTGTTCTCCTAAATTAGAATTACTTTACCCAACTATGAATCCTTTTACACCAACCAAAGGGTTTGTATAATTCTTAATTTTGTATTGTTATATTTAATTTCTAGTTATATCTAGTTTATATCTAAACTTTTATCTGACTTCTTATGTGGACAACTTTTATTTTTTGCTTCCACTAAATAAATACTTTAAGTTTAAATGTCTTTAATTAGATTTAAAAAAAATTGATTTAACACTAAAATCAAATGAAACAACCGTTAAACTGACAAAAACGACCATTTAAAGGATAGTTGATACTATGATGATATATTGACATACTCATTACAAGCATAATATTCTTTTGTTTCCTGGTAGGCTCCAAGGGACCTGTTTCAACTCCATAATTTTTGATGATCGCAGTGGACCCTAATTTACGGCAGGGCCACTTATAGGAGTAAATTGGTCCATGGGTGTTACACACGCAGTCCTAGACCTAGTTTTTTTCAGGAATCATTTGATTAGTAGTTTTAACTACATTATTTTCACATTCAATTGATGGCACTTGTTCCTCATTATTATTATTAGATTAGCCGTCATTGTTGAGTTATCCGCGTTGACGTTTCTGATCAAAAGAGAGACCGATACCGATAACTTGGTTTTTACAAGTCTATAAATACCAAAAAAACAATTCTGATTTAGTAATGGCATGTAACACCGATCAATGGTGTCGTGTTGTAATCCAATAAACGATACTGTAACTGATCGACTTTATTCGCCTCAAAGTATTTTTAAGAATGTTTCTTGCAATTGCCCATCTCTACTAGACCATTGCTTTGTGGATATCTTGGACTTGAAAATTTAAATTGAGTATTATATGCAACCTAAGACCGTTTAAATCTAGCCTATCTAAATGGACTATTGTCAATTATGATTGTAGGATGTCCAAGTTTGAACAGCCAACCAATTTCACCGATTATATATTTTAATGTTCTTTTTGACATTTTCTTTTGAACTTCTCACAGATGTTGTAAGAAATAACCGATTATTTAATTTGCGTACTCATTCCTGGCCAATAATATAGCATTCTTGCATGGGCAAGCAAGCGTTTTTTTCAATTCCAAAGTGAGGTGAATGAAATCAGATTGATATTTTGCGTTGAATCTCCGCTGGGATGATCAATCTACGATGCACAAACAGTACTCCATTTTCTCAGAGCAATTCTGATATTAGTTTATAACACTGCTGACTTAAGCTATTAAGCTTTTGATAACCTGGCCAACCCCTTTTGACGCAATTGAAATTTCGTGAATACTCTTTATAGGTTTTAACCGTTTTCTGATAGAAAAGTTATAATTCTCCTTCCTAAACCAAACCGATTTTGTTACAAAGAATATCTCCAAGAGTCCCTCTATTTCCGAAACTTTTATAATTTGTGCTCTTGATAACCAATCAGACACAAGCGTTTCCTTGCCAGGTTTCTAATCAGCATTTATCTTTATACATTTTAGAAGAAACATAACGTTTGACTATAGTGTCTTCAAGGACTTGTGATCACTTTCAAAAGTGAATAAAAGGAAGTTCGTATAATAAAACCTTCATTTTCAAAATTGTATCCCGATGTTTCAAATTCGGTTTTATTTTCACATCCGACAGAATGGTTTCCTTAAATTTTACTTCATGCTGTCGATATTAAATTTTATCGGAGATAGATTTAATGTTATTAATCCGAGCTCAAACTACGACTCTCCGTAAATCCCCAATAATTTTAATCATTTCCCATTTAATTATTTTTGGTGCAAAATTAAGGCTAAATGGCACACGATTCAATATGAATGTGCGAAAGGAAGTCAAAAATGTGGTTAATTCTGAGTTTTTTTCCAATTCCTTATGTGACAAACTAATGCTCAGATCAAGAACCGAACAAATCAATTTCCTGCCCTGCTAAACCGACGTGAAGTCATCGATCGTTGGAATTTAAAAAAATCGGTTTTGATCCATTTAATAAGTGGCTTTGGTTTAAACGAATCAAAACTTTCGCAGGTTTCTAATCTAATCAGTTCACAATTCACATTTATCATTATGACAACGAACATTCTGTTCAATTTTGGAATTTAATTTCACGTTTTGAATGCGAATAGTGCCAAACACCTTAACTTTACTATTATTATGTTCAAAAACATCAAATTCTTTTAGTTAAATTCAAAGGAACGCACAATTAATATCAGCTCCGGTATCCAGTTTGATGTCACTTTTTTATTGTCTATCGGACTGAGCATAATATACATATATATATATATATATATATATATATATATATCAGAAAAGAAAATGAAGTTCGCTCTTTTTGCACAGGGATTATTCGTCAAATATAAGGCATTAATTTGTTTGATTACAAACGTTGGACTTTAATTTCTAGAGCTCATTTTCAAAATTATCTCATTGAGGTTAACGGAAGGCGGAAGAAGTCTTTTTGCGAACCTGTGATTCGAGCAATTTATCATGATAGTGAGTGAACGGCTTAGTTATTCGAACAAATTGTAGTGTCAAATTTTGCGTAAAGAAACAGGCACTGTTAACTTAATTAAAATTAAAATAATTAATGTCCACTTAAATTAAAATTATGAAAAACAACATAATTAATAAGTACATGAACAATTCGCCTGAATGACTTTCTAATTATTATATTACAAGTTATTATAAAATGCATACATTCAGGCGAATTACATGAAAATAAGTGTATTCGGATCCATACTTACGGGACAACAACGCATAACATCTCATTGCTTTGTCATTCTGCCATACCCCTTGTGTTCTGTGGCGAATTCAACATCGATGTCATCGTTAACATGAATCGATGCGCTGTATTAAAGGCACCTTCACCTTAAATTACATCTACAACACATTATCTTCGACGAGTTTAAGAGGCAGTTGCTTTGATCTCACTCGTACCATCGTACAATATTTAATCATTTGCGCATTGCCGATGGCGTGGATGCTAATAATAAATAAATTGATTTTAACAAATCCATACGCATTTTATCATTTTTGACACCGCGCATGGACGTTAACATGTAGAATACCTACGGTCGTGTGGACGACACAGCCCATTCCATTTTTTTTGGTACTGCTTGTATTTTGGTTCGATTGAATTTAGTCTAGTAATAATTTTATCTCTTAAAACAAATCACAAACTTCTATATTAAAAGTATATTACCTCGCATATAACTCTAGTTGGGTTCAACGTTGTTTTTGTTTCTTTTTTCCGTTGTTGTTACTTTTGGCTTTAAGGTCCATTCTACAAAAATCGCTCTTCTTGGAACACAAATCGGCAGATGATATATTTTGATTTACATAAAACCCAATTCCCATGATCCACCACAGTTAAAACAAAAACGATTAATTGTGCCAATTTGTCATCTGCTTTAATTATTAGATTTTTTTTTAGTTTATTTTATTTATTTATTTTTATATATATTACACAAATTTTTACAAATTTTATTATAGAGGAAAACTCTGTCATTAATTGACAGTTTCGATTTCCCTCTAGTTATTTAAACAAAAAAAAAAAAAAAAAAAAAAAAGACAAAATTTTTATTGTACAGAAAATTAAAAAATAAAATACAACAAATAACAAACATCAAATAGAATTACTACTCAGTTATTTAAATCGAAATACTTCTCATACTGTCAAAACAAAAAAGCAACTATTTTCACGTAACGACGCGAGATAAATTCGAGACGTCCGGCGTTACGAGTAGCCAATCTTTAACTCTGGACAAAAAAGATTTTGATTGAAATTGCCTTCCAATAAAATGTGGTAGATTGTTAAAAATAGTTGGTGATGCAACAAGGATGTAGCGACGGAAATGATCGTTACAAAACCTAGGAATATTATTCAAATCTTATTTCATGCTGTCCACTACGCTTAACAAATATTCTCAAAACCTTATAAACATACAAAAGTTGCAAATCGGCAAGATTTTGCTAGATGCGAATAAATGCCAAGATGATTCGGTCCTTTTCTTCCGCAATAATGTTTGCAGCATCATTTTTGGTTGCACATACAACGGTTATGAGAAAGTTGGATCATAATGGTTTATCTTGTTGGGGAGGTAACAAGATAAACCATTTTCCATTTTAGCCATAACCAATGCATGATATGTCATCTTCAGCACAGAAACAGTACAAACATCTCGAAGGAGGTAGAAAATAGTCTATACTTTCCTTTCATATTTCTGTCGCCTTTTTTGAAAATAGGGATACTATTCGCCGATTTAAGCCTCGCAGGTACAAGTCCCTGTTCAAAGGACAAATTGAATATGTGAGCTATGACCGGACTGACGAACTTTAAAAAGCTTTCCAAATACAGCTACTAAGTCCTTCTTTATCAAGTAAATTTTTCGGTTTCAACGAACCAATCATACATATTACCTCATTGTCCGAAACAGGAGTCAAAAAGAAAGTTTTCGGGCAATAATCAGAAGGTTAGTTGAAATTTACTGCTGCGTTATCCCAGAAACAATTAGCACGTAGCTCATTTGCAACACCTTTGAAAATATTGATTGTTTTGCATCTAAGGAACCTTTGTTTGCATTCGTTCAATAACACGTTCTAATTTGCCATCTAATAATTTTAATTGCTACGCATCTAAATATATTACTTGCTATATGTTTTTAGACAAAGTAGACTTGTTAAGCCCAACGAAATTTAAAAAAAAAATTTATCATTATAAATGTCACAACTGAAAGAAAAAATTAAGGTTACTTTATAACATATATTTACGTCAATTGTAGAATTACCCGATGCAGATAACTTTACGTTTTATCGTACACTGCGAGCTTTTTGCCGACTTGACGCTTCTTTTATAAACTTGTAACACAATTCTGGTAACACAATTCTTTATCAAACTTTTTAGAAAATATAAACTTAACGAAAATTTTCAAATTAACGACCCAACGAAATATTATTTTTTCTATTTTGACTATATAAAGTTTTTCAAAAAGTAACAAATATTTTTTTTAACTGTGCTCAAAGAAATTAATGAGTATTTAACGATATATAAAAAGTTTTTATAAGGTAAATTAAAATTATTGATCGACGCAATTTTAAACTCCAAGTAATTTAGTTTAAGGCATTGCCAATTATTTGATAGATTGTCAACTCAAACTTCTATTACTCGGGAGGCCCAATTTAAGATTAATTAACAATTGTAGAGACACGCCTGATATCAGTGTGATATTAATATATTTAAACTTTTATCGTTTTGGACCAAAAGCTAAAACGATTCAAAAACGAATTTAACGAAAATTATCTATACAAAATTAGCAATCTAAACAATATTGTTAAATCAAAGGTTATTTATATCATTAGTAATTTATTTAAACCATTCAATTTATTTACTTCCAAAAAACACTTTTTCTTTAAGTTAACTTGACGAAATTTGTCTAGTTGACCTTATATTACTTTATTATTTACTATGACGTTATTTAAAAACAATTAAAATTGATTAAATTATACTCAAATAACTTAACAAGTATTTAACGAAACCTCTTAAAAATGCATCTTACAAGTTTTTGAAAGTAAATCACTTTTTACATTTTATGTATATTTAGTTAAAGCTGTGGAAAATCACCGTTTAGAAGCCAAATATTATTGGAGCTGGTAAAGTGTCTGCATCACTTAAAATATAATATCTGTTGGTATAAAAAATACCAAATACAAACTAAAGCTGATACATTTTAACACACGTTTATAATAAGTTTAAATAACTAATTTAAACGTGTTTATGAAGTGATGGGTTTTAATAGCAATTAAAAATATCATTGTAAATTATCACTTTAATTAAACATTTAAAAACTTAACGAAACAATTTTAATATTTAATTTTATTGCGTGATTCAATGATTCAAGTAACTTAACGAACAATTTTAGAAATTTAAACTGACATTTATTCAAGGTTTTCTACAGAAAGGTTTTCTGTTTAACTCAATATATTGCTAGCAACTTGGTTAAAAAGTCTTGCACAGCGAGCTTAAGTTTTCACAGAACTTAAGTAACTTAAGTTTTCACTTAAGTTTAGATTGTAATATGTTTTCTATTTGTACCATTCAGGCAAGAGTGATATAAATCGAACTTAACGAAACTAAATTAACGAAAATTATCAATGTCGATTGTTAAGTTAATTTAACGAAACTTTTCAAGTTTAACCAAACGTTATATTTATCTATTTTCCACCTAGTCTCACATAATAGCTTGTGAGTTTAAGTCATCACTTTCTTTTTTTAAAAATTGTCTACCTAAAAACTGAATTAGCATAAAATACGCATATACACTTTGAACAGTGTCGAAAAACTGTAGAGCCTGTACCGAATGTTGAACTGTGTCTGTAAGTATTAAATTAGCAAAAAGAGTTTCACATGGAACTAAAGGTGTCTGTGGTTCTAATCCTTATATTTGCGCCTGTATTCATCAAACCATTGCTCCTTACAACCATTTATTAACAATCCTAAAATGAAAAATTTAATGAGAACTTAATCAAACCAATTACAATAACAACAAAATTTACTACGTGGTGCAACATTTAGACCGATGTATTGAAACAAACTAATGTCATTTTTTTGTATATGTATTTTTGTCTTAAATGCTGCACTATTTTCGATTCGAAATTTTAGTGTCATATTCAAAGCCATCCCAGATTTCTTTTAAGTACATGTTCCCGCCGTACTCAGATACATTAAAAAATATAACCTATTAACATAATTATAGGACAATTATGTGGATTAGTGAAATTTTGTGTGCCACCCCATAATTTTGGCACCCGGTTTTAATGTACCATCTCCACCTATGGAAGCGCCGGCCCCAGGTAGAGCTCTACTTAAAGTTTCTCTACAGTAGCTCTACGAAAAGCTGTAGAGTAGTAGAGGCAAGCCATAGTGTACACACTACGTGTAGAGTCTCTTTAATCTACTCTATACCGAAAAAACTCTATAGTGGACACTTGGCTTAAAACTTACCCTGCGCTAGACTACCGCATCGGCTAGTGGGTTGAAAACAATACACGGCATCTACACGCCAAAAATAACTTAAATGTAGAGACAAAACACTGTAGTGCCTTAATAATATACATGTCATTTTAACGAGAAAGCTTTATGCTGAGACACACTGTATTTATGAGAGCACCATCGAATCCAATAGAAATACAAAGAAATACATAAGTGCCTAACCGTTGGAACCTATTAAGTATAAATTTCGTTTAATATCGAGCATAATATAAATACATATAATACTACCATCATAAGGAAAAAATAGTTTACCCATTAAGTTCCAGATGTCGGGTCGATAGAATATCGTCAAAATTTAGGTTAAATATATGACATTTATGCGATTATACATATACAAATATTTTGATTATTATAAAACACCAGTAGCGACATCTAGCACGTCAATGGACTAACACACCATGGTAGTACTATGTTTATTTATACTATGTATCGAGTTATTATAGTTTCCAACCACTTGATCAATCAGGGAAAACAACGATCGCTCGACTATACTTTAAGTCGAGAAACGTCTGGAAAAGAATCCTTAGTTGGCTCTACAGTACCAATCATAAGTAAGCGGCTAAAAGACGTATGAAGAAAACTGAAAGTGTATGGAAATGATCAGCACTATACTATCTTCTTTATCGTGCTGTCTTGAAAGAAAAGAATTCAATTACAAAACTAAGAGTCGTTTTTTGTATGTCAGCCAAAACATCAACTGTATGGGACATCATTAAATGAAGTAATGCTGAATGGTCCAATAATCCAGCTGAACTTACTGAGCGTACTTTTACGTTGGCAGAATCATAAGTAGGTATATGTCTATACAGATAATATTTAGGAAAAATATTTCATGGAAAAGCTCTTCTGATATAGGCAGTTGCAAGAATCTAAACTTGTGGCTTATAACTCGGCCACAGCGAGCTACTTAATCTGGCAACAATTAGTGATAGATGAAGATCATAGACATCCAAACGCAAAAATAACACTTGCTATATCTGGAAACAATACACTGGGCGACGTATATTATCAGCAAAGAAGCAGCTTGTAGCACTACTCAAATGTGAATGTTTTAATCTCCGCAAATGGGCTTCTAAAAACCAAGCCCTACTAAATGCTGTATCAACTAATCTTCGGAATACTGGAACTTTGGTAAACACTCGGTCTTCACTATGGAATATGTAGTGCATATTCCATAGTGAAGACCGAGTGTTTACTCTACAGACAGTTTTGGATCTCGTATTTCATCGTGAAAAGCTGATAACAGAAACTACACCAAGAGACACCGACTAAGGATTCACCGCAACCCATTTAAGTCAGTGACTATGATGGAAAATATTCAGACATCAACAAAATAGTTCGCACCATCGGATATTGTTGCCGCTTCATAAGGATTAAAACTGATGTCAGTATGAATCACTACGCCGCACCGACAAGTTTGGGAATCAAGAATGCAAGAGAAGAATTAAAGACAGCGAATAATCATCTTTTATCGCTTAAACCATTTATTGCCTACCAGAAAATAATGCGAGCAGAATGTCCCACCACAAACAGCACATTACGTTTTGGAGCCAAGCATCCAATTTGTTTACCTTCAAAGCACCGCTTAGCCAAGCTGCTGATGGTTGATCCACATATACGAACATTGCACGGTGCCAGGCAGTTAACTTTAGTTCTGTTTAGAAAAAGGTATACTGGATAACAAACGGCAAAAGGCTAGTTCGGGCGAATATAAGTAAATGTACAACATGTGATATCTTTAAGTCCAACAACAAGTTACAATTCATGGCAAACTTACCATCATCTGACTGCGACAGCTTTTGTAGTAGTGTTCGGAAGATTCATTAAGTGCAGAAGCAAATGCCAACATATTTATTCTGATAATGGTGTACATACTTTGCCGAAGCATGATCAATACCCAATTAGGAAAAACTCCTCAGCTTCAACAAACGTAAGCTAATATGACATGGAATGGCATTTTATACCACCATATTAGCACCACACTTCGCAGGACTAAGGAAGACGCAGCAGTCAAATCAATGAACTATCACTTAAAGTGAAAAATCAGGAAAAGCACACTAACATACTAAAAACTTTCGACAGTAATCTTCCAAATCGAGGCAAGTCTAGGTCACTGACAACTATATCGGCAGATACATCTGAAGTAACATGGAACAGCAAACAACAAATTAGATGATTTTGTTTGGATGAAAAGCAACAACATGCCACCAAATAACTAACCTCATGGGCTAATTGTCGAATTGCATCCGGGCGAAGTTCAGTTAACTATATAAGTGGTGGCAGTTTAAGACAGTTATGTTATCAAATTTAACGACCAATCGCGGGGATAAGCTTCTTCTCATCAAAGACACAGAAATTCCAGAAAAATAACTAAGACGGGAAATACGCAATAAACGTAGACGTGAATATATGCGTAGGTGCCAGCAACAAACTAATACCTATGGTTGTATTAAGTTTACTAACAATTTTTAGCGATTGTCCAGAAAGATGGATGCACGCAGAAAATTGGATTAGTTTCACTTACAAGTTACAAAAACATCAAAAGCAGAGTTAATGTGTCATTCCTACCAGCAGTCAAACTATCAAGGAATTGGACGACCTCCTACAATACAGCTATTGTTGAGGAAGTACCAAACGAAGGAGATTTTAGTGTTTTTCCTTTTCTTTAACCAAGTTAATGATTTCAATCATGATCAGTCAAAATCTGAAAATATTTCTAAATATGTATGGGGACATTTTTATACAGAAAGCGGAGACTTGCTAATATATAACTTACCGAATAACTTTAAAATCGTTAAATGCCACAAAAACCAATTCATCTTAGTTATATATATTTAATTGCTCTTAAAATATCTGTCCAGGGACTTGCACATACAACATAATACAACGTAATACAACAATCTTCAACGGGGATTTTAGTTCGAACAATGTAAAATTATTTCCATTACCATTTGCCTTATGGACTATTGACGCATAATGACCTACTTCACTGTATAGGTTATTGACATTTATGTTAGCATCATGCATTTTCTGATACCCTGGAAATATAAGCACCAAATCTATAATGATTGTGGCACCTCCAAAAACAATTACATAATTAACTCTAAAAACCTCATAAAAAGCGTCAAAATCTAAAATACAAACAGATTTGACTGTAAAAAATATATCCCCTTCTAATCCCACTGCTTACCATATTAAATTACATAAACAATCGCATAAAAATCATAATTTAATTTGAACAAATTTCCATACGGCACCCCTTTTTCTATTTAATAACCCCAGATAACAAATTTTAAAAAATTAAAATATTTGACTGGCAACCCTAAAAAATTTTATTCATTCATCGTTGCGCACATCTTTTTGCATATTATACATCAAACAATAGCATAAACATTTTTAAAACGATATTCATGTTTTCACTAAACCAATTTTTGAAGACTTTTAATCGTTACAAAATAAATTTATGTTTGAATTCAATGTCGAATAAAACATTAAAATTAAACACGTGTTGCATACATATATAACGGTACATATTATTATACGTATTGTATGCAACCAAAATGAGCAATATAAAATTGATTTTGTGATAATCTTATTATAATATCATAATATCGTCCCTCCTCGAACCGACTCGAAGCGAAAAGCATACACAAATTTTAGGGTGAAAATTATGAATAAAAAATGATTTGCCCACCATATAAATGTTTTAAATTCACTTAGTGCGGGGGTTTATTTGAATTGATATTCATCTAAAATGTACTTTGTATAAATCTGTGTTAAAATATCAAAATCAAAAACACCCTCGCTGGAAGTGTCTATTAATTATATACAACTACTATATTATGAATATGTAATTCAATTGTTTCAAACATTTTTTTTTTTTTTTTATTATAATTTCAGACTGTCAATCTGATTCTGATCTTTCGGACGATGGACTTGATTGTGGGGATTTAGGTAAAATACAAGGCGGGAAATCCGATTCGAATTGTAGTACAAATTCAAAATCGCGTCGACGACGAACCGCTTTCACATCCGAACAACTCCTCGAATTAGAACGAGAATTTCATGCGAAAAAATATTTAAGTTTAACGGAGCGCAGCCAAATTGCAACCGCATTAAAGTTGAGCGAGGTACAAGTGAAGATATGGTTTCAAAATCGACGGGCCAAATGGAAACGTGTCAAAGCGGGACTTACTTCGCACGGGATGAATCGCAACGGTGCGAATGGGGGCGGTGGTGGTGGTGGCGGTGGTGCAAATGGTGGAACAAATAAAATTGTTGTACCGATTCCGGTGCATGTAAATCGATTTGCGGTACGGTCACAACACCAACATATGGAGAAAATGGGTTTGATTGGTCCCAAACCCGATTTGAGGAAAGAGCCCAATATTGAAATGGGCGGTTTCGAACGGTTTCAAATGCAAAGCCAACAAGCGTCATCGTCGATAATTTAACAAATTTTGTAATAGGACTCGACGATGGGAATACATAACATATATCGTGCGTTTATTTTTGATTTTATGATTTAAATTTTTTTTTCCAATAATTGTACAGTTTAAGCAGAGCAATAAAGTATTAATAAAACCTAACAAGGAAAATTGTTTTATTTTTTGTACGAGAGATGGTTTGTTAAACACCAGGGGTACTAAAATCATCATCGGTGTTAACTGTTTTATGTACAATATAAAAAAAAAAGAAAAGGGCAAATTATTCACACATTAAGTGACAATCAAACCGTGACAAAAGTTAAAATTTCATGCGACAAATTTTCCGATTTTTGTTTGTAATCATTTGAGATTTCAACTTAAAATTATTTGTGAAGGGTATAAATTATACTCGATGGCATACATAAGTGGCTGATGTCAATTGAAATGGATAGGCATTTATAATGTTGATATAACAAAAAATGGATACGAGTATATACGAAGCGATTATATTATGATAGTTTTCAATACCACGTGACTTTATTTATAGCAATTATGGAGAACGGATTAAAGATTTTTTGTTGTTGTAATTTATTTAAGAATTAGAACATGTAATATATGGACAAACAAAACAGTTTCCGCAAAGTTTTGGTCAGAATTAGTTTTATGTGGATTTATTTATGGCGGGGGGACATTTACGATAAATTAAGAATGAAAACATCTGTTCATGAAGTAATAAAATTGGTGTAACTATTGTTTAAGATTTACTGCTCTTTTAAAGTGGTTTTATAACTTTTGATCATTGGGAAGTTTTGTATTGTTTTATATTCAATAAAGCACTGCACAACCATATTATAAAGTAAATAACAGTTATGTATCTGCATTTAAGGTGATTACTGGGATTTACAAAAATCGAGTATCTACAAAAATCGAGTATCGGCCCAAACATCCCTGAAACGTCTGTAATTAGATGAACAACGCTTTAAGTGTCGGTATATGAAACATTTAAAGTGACTTCATGACATCGAATATTTTGCTAGCATTTTAAATTCATATGGTGACGTCAAAGTTGTCATTTGTATGAAAATCAAACAAAACACAAGGTTTTTTGTATGATTAAGTTGGCTGTCTGCGATTGTTTTCAAAAAGTTGAAAATATTTCAACTCGTAGGGGCGTGTTTTTTTTAATTTAGTTGATGTGGTTGGTCGGGAGCATGAATTCAATATGCTAGCAAAAAAATCGGTGTCATGAAGCCGCCTTTAACGAATCAGTTGTATTGAGTTGAAATAAAAAGGCTTATGAATGCAAACGCCATTATTAATGTTTTGACATTTTTGTTTTAAAATTTATTTTTTTTATACATTTTTTTGTTACTAATAAAATATATATCGCGGAGTACAGATGCTAAATTTTATTTCCAATTAAGCATTGTTGAGTGAAAAATCCAAAAGCATCTGACCATCTAACTAGGGTGACCAGGTTTTACAAATTTTAAAAGAATATAAAAAATCACAACGATAAATTACAAAGGGATACACTACCTACTCTCAAAAAACTCCTTGAAATTGCCCCAAAAGAAATTTCATCAAAAAATATGTCAAAGAAATACAAAAAATGTATTGACAATAGATCAAAGTAAATTATTTATTAAAAATATATACATATTTTGTGGCGACATCTGTTGTCAACATAGCAAAGATTTTTTTTAAAATTAATTCAGCAATTTAATCAGCAAAATTTTAAGTGCAATTCTTGGTTTCCAGTGGGCTGGAAAAACAAAGTTTTCAATATAAAAAGAAAAATTTATTTTTTCAGCCAGCCAGTTAAAAAATAAGTTTTGTGAAAACACAAACATTTAATTATTCTATAATAATTGTTATTATTTTCTAACTTATTATTTCCCGGATCTCGGGCGAAGACTCCATGGAATATTGAATAGAACTATAACATATTGGAATAAACTTCATAATTCATATTGGTGACCCACATCTGTTCACGCAGACACTTACACAACACAACAACCTCAACATACGTTCAACACAGTTCATCGCAGCCAATTCAGTCGGAACAACAAACCAGCAATCAATTCAACAACAAAATCAAAAAATAGTTATTTTGTAAGTACTTTTTAATTTTGCTGACTTGTTTTGTTTTTTTTTTGTTCTTTACAATGAGCGATGATAAGGTTTCCATCAGTTCTTCCGCTCCTGAAGACAATTTAGCCCCAATCACCCTTACCGCTACTCAGCTTAGAGACATTATAGGGGATAGTGTCGCTACAGCACTTCGCTCCGTGAATAATTTTGGTGCTAGTTCAGGCACCAGTACCCATGGAAACCCCGATTTACCTCCCAACAATTCACAATCTTTAGCTTCAGTTGTTCATCCAATTGTTTGGTTCGAAATACTTAAATCACAATTCAATGTTACTAAAATTACGTCTGAACAAACGCGTTACTCTCATGCGTTAGGAGCTTTAGACAGTCGTCTCCACGACCAATTTGGAGATTTGATTATTCGGGATAAAGGAACTACCCCGTACTCTATCTTTAAAACAGAGATTATTAAGGGTCTTAGCGAGTCAGTTAAAACAAAACTTAATAATGTTTTACACGGACTGACCTTGGGAGACATGAAACCCTCACAACTTCTGTCCAAATTCCGTTACAATGCTGGAAAAAATTTTAATGAGGAACTCAAATAAAAGAACTTTGGCTCAAAAGACTTCCACAGCAAGTTCAACTTGTATTAACTGCTTTTGAAAACGATTTTCCGCTCAACACATTAGCCGAAAGAGCTGACAATGTCATGGAGACTATGAGCAACTTACAAATCAATGCAGTGGAAAAACCAAGTTGTTCTAATAACGTTCCCTCCACTAATTCCGATCAAAAGATGTTAGATTTCAAAAATGAAATCTTAACTGAAATGAATCGTTTAATCGACGGTATAAATATACGTTCGCAGACTCCTAATCGTTCTAGTAGTATGAACAGGGGATTCCGATCTAATTCAAATGGTAGGAATAAGAATCTTTGTTTCTATCATTCCAAATTCGGAGTTAAGGCTTACCTTGTTGAGTACATTTTAGTACATTTTCCCAACCTTCACAGCCATCGAATCCAAAAAACTCTTAAATCATCAACACATGGCAACATGTGTTGATGATCAAAATTCGAGGTGTTTTCTCATAAGAGAATTAAATTCTAAAAAACTTTTCTTGATAGATACTGGTGCTGACGTTTCCGAAATTCCACCCAATATTTTTAAAATCTCCTCCACAAACTCGAATTTTAATCTTTTCGCGGCCAATGGTACCAAAGTGAAAGCTTTTGGTACTAGTTTGATTAACTTGGATTTCGAATTAAGAAGAGTTTTAAAATGGACTTTTGTTATTGCTGATGTTTCCTCGCCTAATAGTGGCTGGTTTCTTAAAATATACAGGTCTCTTGGTCGACATTCAAAGAAAAAGGATCATCGGTCCATTAACCTCTCTATTTTCCATTGGCAAAATAACAAATTGTCCCCATAATTCACTGACCAAGATCGACCAGTCACAGTTACTGCCGGAAATTTCTCATCTTCTTTCCAAATTCTCTGAACTTACCAGAGATAATTTAAATGTTCATGCAGTAAAACATGACGTGACTCATCGATTGGACACTTACGGTCCACCCATTTCTTACCAAGCCCACCGCGTACCCGCGGACAAACTTAAATTAGCTAAAGCTCATCTTTAGCTAATTTAAGTTTATCATTCCAATCCATGGTGGAACAGGGCATTTGCAGACCTAGCAATTCCGCCTGGGCAAGCACTCTCCACACGGTTAAAAAAAAGAATGGTACTTGGGGACCTTGCGGAGACTATCGAGCATTGAATAATGTTACTATTCCCATAGGTATCCGATTCCTTACCTCCAGGATTTTACTCATCAGTTAGCTGATTGTAGTGTGTTCAGTACTCTTGATTTGGTACGAGCTTACCATCAAATTCCTGAAGAACCAGAAGACTTACTCAAAACAGCCATCATAACTCCATTCGATCTTTTTGAATTTACCAGGATGTCTTTTGGCCTGCGTAACGCGGCTCAATCTTTCTAACGGCTGATGCACCGAGTGTTATCTGGACTCTCTTTCTGCTTTTGCTATTTAGGCGACATTCTAATAGCATCTAAAAATTTTGATGAACACATTTCCCATCTTCATATTATTTTCACCAAACTAACCTTATTATCAAGTAGGCCTTATTATCAACCCTGAAAAATGCGTTTTGGCTCAATCTCAGGTTAATTTCCTCGGTCATACAGTCAACCCTGGCGGCATTTTCCCATTAAAGGAACGCGTTGAGGCTATTATCAATTTTGAAAGACCTAACCTAGCTTCCCAACTTAAACGTTTTTTAGGGATGATCAACTTTTACCGTCGATTTATTCCTGGTGCTGCCAAAGACAAAATTTTACTTAATTATTTTCATAAAAATTACAAAAAAAAACAGTAAGGTCCTTATTACTTGGTCCGAGGAATCCATCGAAGCTTTCGAACGTTGCAAGTCCAAGTTATCCGAAGCTGCCCTACTTATACACCTTTCTCCTACTGCTAAACTGGCAATTATGGTAGATGCGTCGGACAGTGCGATCAGTTGTGCAACAGTATTTGTCTGGTTCGTGGCAACCATTGAGTTTCTTTTCCGTCCGACTTAACGAAACTCAAATGCGTTACAGTGCATATGATAGAGTATCAAACATTTCCGCTATATCCTAGAAGGTAGAATCTTTACCCTTTTTTTTTCCTTTATCTCCAATTTAGGAGCATGGGGCGTCCACTATTTTGAACCATCTTACTCTATTTGGGGCTATTGCTTTTATTTCTGCCCATGATTTTCCCAGGTGTTTTGCCTCTGCTAGCATCGTTCTCTTCCATGTCATTGCTGGCCTTCCAACCTTTCTTTTTCCTTGTGGATTCCAGTCTAATGACATCCTCATTATATCACTTGATGCCTTCCTCAGTGTGTGCCAATCCATCTCCATTTTCGTCGCTTTATTTCGGTCTCAATGTCTGACTGACATGTTGTTATATGCAGATTGATGTTACTGATCGTGTTAGGCCAGAAGCACTTAAGTATTCGTCGAAGGCATTTGTTTACGAATACCTGTAGCTTCTGTATGATTTTTCCTGTATGCTTCCATGTCTCACACCCATACAGAAGTACCGGTTTCAAACATGAGTTGAACATTCATATCTTGGTGTTGCGCGATAGGACAGAAGTATTCCAGACTTTGTGTAACATGTTGAATGTATATCTGGCTTTATTTATACGTTTGTGTATGTCTTCTTCTGTTCCACCTGTTTTCGTTACTGTGCAACCAAGGTATACGAATTCATTTACATCTTCAATCCTCAGTGTGAACCCTTTACACTGACCATAAACCACTCACTTATGCTTTTCAACAGAAACTATAAAAAGCATCACCCAGACAATTTCGTCATCTTGATTTCATCGGACAATTTACGACTGATATACAGCATGTTTCGGGTATCGTTAATACTGTCGCAGACACCCTATCTCGAATTAATCAAATTTCCATTCCTGAAAGTATTGATTACGAGAAGATTGCTGAAGCACAAAATACGGATGACGAACTTAAAGACTTATTAATTAATAATAACACTCTTAAATTTAACCGTATTCCACTTATTTTCAACTGCAATGTGTCTTCTAAACGTCCAAAACCATTCATTCCTAAATCTTTCAGACAGTCATTGTTTAACTCCTTTCATAGTTTGTCACACCCTGGCATTAAATCTCCTGTAAAGATTCTATCCGAAAATGTGATTTCTAACGGTCAGAGATATTATGCCACTCTGATAGATCGTTTTACTCGATGGGCTAAAGCTATACCGGTTCCAGACATTACTGCCTCAACAGTCGCGTTTGCAGTGTATTCTGGTTGGATTGCACGTTTTGGAGTTCCTATTTATAGTCACTGATCAGGGTTCTCAATTCGAATCCCACCTTTTCGCTGAACTATCTAAATTTTTGGGTTCCGACCATCGTAGAACCACAATCCTAAATGCAATGGCATAGAACGTTGGCATAGAGCTCTTAAATCAGCTTTAATGTGTCACAATCGCCCGGATTGGTATTAAATTCTGCCTTCAGTTTTACTTGGATTACGTTCTACTTTTAAAGAGGATCTTCAAACCACACCTGCCGAGTTAGTTTACGGTAGTACACTTCGCCTTGCAGAACAAATTTTGACAATTCTCAAGGACTCAGTTCCACAATCTGAATTTTTCAAAAATCTCAAAATACACTTTGATGAGATTCGTCCAATTCCGACTTCGAAGCATTGTAACCATAAAATATTTATTGACAAAGACTTACTTCAAGCATCGCATGTCTTTCTTCGAACTGACTCAGTAAAAAGATCTTTCCAAAATATTTCGATATAAATACTAACGCCAAAATTTCCAAAGTTTCTGTCGACCGTTTCAAGCCGTATTTATCCGATTTCGAAAATTTTCAAACTTCTGAATTCCCCATTTCTGGAGAAGTTTCTTTCAATTTAGTTCCAGATTTTAATGATAGTAACAATCTAATTACCACCCGTTCTGGACGAACAACACAAATTCCCTTACGTTTTCGTAAATAAATATTCTCATTTTTTTATCTTCTGACTTTAATTCACTATTTTTGTTTGATTCTGACCCTCTTTTCTGTCCCATTCATTTAAATTTCACTGTCAAAAAATTAACTTAACAATATTTGTCAATAAACAAGTTTTTATTAATTCCAAAATTTGAATATTATATTGTGCAATATGTGTGCTCCACATCCGATCATTAACAGGTTTCTCTTTAAATTTTTTTCCAAAATTGATGTTACATTGTTGTTTGCAATGTCAGCTACTAAGCCTACAATTTTTGCGCCCAAGTTAAATTTTTATATATCAGATGAGATAACTTCTGCAATTATTTCTGCAGTTTCATCGTGTAAACTGTGTACACACGTTTGAAATGAATCCATGCTTATGTATTTAAATAAGACGGAAAATAGTTTGGTTGCTTTGTGGTTTAAAGCGTCACAGGCCAACACCACAAATCTGGTCTTGTTAAGCTCGTTTTGCAGGTTAGTTTGAACCCAGTTTCTTAAAACATTATCTATCAATGCTTTAGATTTTGTGCGTGCACAACTTATTCGTTGATCGATTTGAATTTTAAGTAATTTAAAAGTACAATCCATATCCCGAAATGAATTGTTATGCCTGTTATTATGTCCAATAATAATTCAATAATTTTGAATTTCGCTTCATCAGCAGTAGGTTCTTTTTTCTTGAGAAATTTGTCTAATTTTTTAGATATTTTCGACCATGAGTTTTCAATTGTTTTTTTTATTTTACGTGTTGTACCTCATCAAATTTTCCTTTGTTTTAAATAGAAAAATGCATGCTACATATATGGTACACCGAACTTTATACACACATTTTGGATGGGAATAATGAAAGTATACTGTTGAGTAAATTTTTCACTATATTTACATTTGGCCCTTGACATTTTTCAGACCTAAAATATTAAATTATAAGAGATATAAGATTACAGTTTAAATTTAAGATACCTATTTAATAAAAACATATAGGAACATCAATTCACTAACATCACAAATTAATAAAATATTAATAAAATAAAAAATTAAAAACATACAAAGAAAACGTTATTGAATATTGTTTGTTCTCCGCCATTATTGGTAAAAAAATAAAATAAATATCCACCAAATAAATATCTCAAAGCATTTGCTTCCTTTATAGTTTTTGTTTTTGTACCATTAAAAACAATTTAAAACGACACAAATATAGTTATTTAATAATTACTATATTTCATACACCAATTTTATTATTTACGATCAGAAAAAATTTATCGACCACAATACAATAGTCAATTAACCGCTTTCACCATATAATAATAGATTTGACAATTATAACACAAATCCCAATTAACAATTTATCCGAAAAACAATATATCCCAATAAACACTAATGTGCAATGAATGAATTCAGCAAATTTTAGTCAGCAAAGAAAATAAATACCGCGGTATTTTATCGATTTCAAATTTTTTAAAGAAAGAAATTAATTTTTTATGTTGACATTTGTTATAAAGAGTTACATTTAATTTAAATTTTTGTTTTATTTAAAAAGAGTATATTATAGCAATTTTGCTAAAAAAAGAGTGAAGAGTAAAAATTATGCTAAAAGAGTATATCTGGTCACCCTTCATCTAACAGATTATATGCCTAGATGTGGCAATAATCTAAAAGAGTAAAACAACGTTGTGAAGTTTAAGCCATTATTTTGAGACGATGATAAAAAAAATATGTTACATTAATGTTGAAAATTTAAAATATATCGCTCTTATCAACCGGCATTATGGTGGACTTAACCATAATACAGATTAAGAAACTGAATAATAATAATTATCAAGTGTGGAACAATTATAAAGTATGGTCTTCTTGTTGAAGATAATTAATTAATCCACAACAGGAAGGAGACGTTCGCCAAAACCATATGGAAAGCCTTACATAAATACCACGAACAATTGACATTGTCCAATAAGGTGCGATTATTTTTTTCGGAGGGAGAAAATGTTGAGAGCCATTTGATGGCAAAGATAGCAATGGTTGAACTTACGGATGTGAGGCGGCAGTAAACGTTTGAATAGAAAATGGTCCAAATTTATTAAAGTTTGTCTTCGAAGCAAATCAAAGAGGGTTTCATTCCCAAAAAAATCCACTTTTAAAACGTCAGAAAGATTAAATTTGGTGCACACTAGTTTGTGTAGGCCTATAGCTAGTTACCTTTAGATATATGTTGGCATTGATTGATGATTTCACAAGATATTCATTTGTTTATTTAGTTAAAAATAAATCTGATGTGACTAACAAAATCGTATAGAAATCGTGGAATTAATGAAGACGTCCCAATTTGCAAAAGCACCACAAGCATTTCGTTCTGAAGAAAGAATAGTTTTGTTTAGAGAAAGTCGAATCAAGGTTCAGCTGACAGTACCGAAGACACAACAGCAGAAAAAAATTGTAAGATATTGTAAAAGTGTCCATCTATAGTCTTAGAGTAGACAAAAAGTCTAATAAAATCTAGAATTGGAACTAATAATTTCCAAAGAAGCTGTAGTGTAACAAGGTGTATGACTGCAAATAATCCTTAAAGCAACGATATTACTTCTTAGGATATTTCACACATGGCTAAATGCTATGAATTGAAAAAATAACAGTTAACAATAACAGACTGTTTTCAACAGTATGATCAATTTGGACTAAACTTCGCAGTTGAGTTCTGTATAATTGTGATTGCTCTTTTAACTTTTCTTCACTTATCGTTGTTCAGGGCGAAGAAGTTGATTAAGTGATGGCTGATTTTGAACTGACATTTTATTAATACAATATTTGGTTTATCTAAAATTTGTTGACTCCAAATTATTGGTAAATAAAAATTGCACTTATATATTATAAATGCAACGGGAACCACTCAGAACTGGACAATTTAAAACTGGTTACTTCAAAATAGGATTTGACAAAACGAGATATGGTACAAAACCGGATATTTCAAAATTGGATATTTCAATACGAGATAAGGTACAAAACGAGATATGGTACAAAACTGAATATTTCAAAATTGGATAATTTAAAATGAGATAAGGTGCATAACGAGATATAGTACAACACTGGATATTTCAAAACAGGATATTCCAGAACTTTCCCAAAAAATCATTTTAAAATCCTATTTTCTTCCTTCGTATCGAATTTCATCATAATCGGTTAGGAACTCGCCGAGTTCCTTCCTAATTGGCCATATTCCAGAACTTTCCTAAACAATCATTTTAAGTTTAAATCACATGTTGAAATATCCTGTTTTAAAATATCCAGTTTTGTACCATATCTCGTTTTGAAATATTCAGTTTTGAATTATGCTGTTTCGTCAAATCCAGTTGTAAAATATCCAGTTTCGACCGGTACCCAAATGCAATATCGCAAAATTACCTTAATTATTAAAGGGGAATAAAGTAGTCCCAGTTGTAACAATATGTTCAATTTAACGATTAAACATTCTCCCGCGGCTACAAATCGAGCAATTTGAGGATGGTTTGACTTATACATCTTGTTCTGGTCGGGGAAGTGGACCTGGTATTGCTGGTTGGCGTTTACAATAAAATATTGCGAAGAAGATGATCAGCATTTTTATGGTTGCATAGGAGATAGTATAGTGGTGGACGTCATGTTGATTTATTTTCGCTGCGGTAGTCTTTCATTTTTCTTGAGTATCGCTAGTTGCTTTTCCAACTAGTTGTTATTGGTCCAAAAATGTGGTCTGTTGTTTTTTTTTTATTTGTAGGTTGAACTTCCTTAAAAATAGCTCCATGTGATATACCAAGTGATTTGTGGAATGACTTGCTTATATTGTTGTGTGACGTGTCGATGGCGATAATGCGAACCATTGCATCTCTGAACATACAAGCGGAGTCACATATAATGTCGACGGTTGTTTCTTTAGGTATACTACATAGATCTATTGATTGGAAGCGTGTGAATGGCTGATAACAGGTATTGGTGTAATGGCTAGCAGCTTATAATCGAGTGCAAATGACAGTGGTAAGATAATTTCTATTACCACATTCTGTTGTGTTACCCTTCTATGAATCTCCATGCCTTGGTATATGTGATCGACAGTGGTACATGCTCTCAAATTAGCTGCTGATGATCCTCTAGCTGAGAAGGCATGATAATTAAGGGATGCAATATCTCGTTATGTGCAAAATAGACTACGTCATGTAGACCTTGTTGTGTGTTTTCGAGGTTTTTTAGTATTAAAGTTAACTCGGTCGTGCTCATAATTATGGTACGAACTCTTTCCTCGTATTCTCGAGCTTCGTTTAATTGTATCATCTCTTTTCTCAATCGCTGTTGTTCCCTAATGAAGTTGTTTATTTATGACATTGTGAGGTTCGAATTATGTTTTACCAATTTGACCGTGTTGTCTATTAACGATGTTTGATTTTTCATTAACACTATTAGATGATTCTCATTTTGGTTAATATTCTCAAATTGAGATTCATACAGACTTGCTTCGCGCTGGGTGAGGATTCCAAATAGGCCTCCTAAAAAAACACCTGTCTAATCTCCCAGACCTCGTTTATGTCGACGTCTTTCCTTATTGATTGATTGTAAAAGTTCATTGTCTGCTATTAAGTTGCTAAATTGCCACTCTAATTGTTGTAAAATTATATCGTAGCTTAAATCTAATGTTGGTGAGAAACTAGGTGAATTATGGCAGGCTGCTCTTAATTCTAGTTGCGCTTGCTCAAAAGCCTTTATTTCTTCGCAATAGCTCGTCATGTTGTAATATATTACTAATGTCCATTTAATGACTACCACTTCGAGTTTGACTAGATCTTCAAAATATATGCTTTTCGAGTGATTAAATGGGGTAATCTGAACCTGGGCTTGCGCTTGCCCCAGTATGCAGCAAATTAAGATTACCGCTAATGCAAGATAATTTACTTTAGATCCATTCTTTGCTTGCCTGTAAGGCTGCTCTCTGGGGTTTTGATTGTCCTTTACGGGTATCGCGAGTTTTTTTGCATACTTCGGATTGTTTAAGTGGCATATTTTAGTAATATTCCTTTTAAACGTGTTGTTTTTGTATTTAAGTGTGTCTACCCTAACAAGGCCAGTTCTCTCAATCAGGTGTCCGGTTGTTTTTGTAACCATTTTGGCCTGCGTTGTAGCCGTGATAGATCATCCGTATGCCATTTTTTCCAAAATCCTTCACAGATTTTGGTCAGCAAGTTCCATCTTGTAACGGTGTGGATACTCTCAATGTCAGGTTGAGGCATTGATATGATGGTTTTTCCTATCAGGAAGTGTGCCGGACTTAAAAATCCATCATCATCTCAGTCATTCGAGAGAGAAGCTAATGGCCTAGAGTTTAAGCATGCCTCTATTTGAGCCAGAATTGTTGAGAGCTCCTCAAAGGTTAATGTATGGGTCCCAATTACTTTGCGGAGGTGTTGTTTTATTGACTTGACTCCGGCTTCCAATACTCCTCCAAAATGAGGACTTCCCGGCGGTATAAAATGCCACTCAATTCCCAACTGTGCTGTTTTACCCTTAATTATCGCCTCTTGTTGCTTTGCCTGCTTTTGGAGTTATTTGTTTGCGTCAACGAAATTTGTGCCTATAATTTCAGTGCCAAAAGATCTCATATAATTAGGTTTATCCTTGGCACATTAGTATATATTTTTCGATAAACCACATCTTAGTGGTTGGTGGCATGTTTGATCTTTAACCATGAAAGTTTCGTTTGATACCATAGCTTTTAGATCAGTTATACATTCTGCGTCTAGGGTTTGCAAAATTTTTAATCCTGGGCTTTTGGGTTTGGAAAATCCTTAAAACCGAAAAGGGGTTAAACTCGAATTAAAAACCAGAAAATCCATGAGAGTGAGCCTATCAAAACTGCAAAAATTAAGCAAAAAATCAAAATTTCCAAAATCCAGCAAACGCATGATGGTTATCCTATCAATACTGCAAAATTCGGAATTTTCAAAATCCAGGAAATTCGCATGATTTTGTTAGCCTAACAAAACTGTACAACTTATGGACAAAATCGAAATATCGAAAATCAACAAAATCCATTACGCCTATATCAAAAACTATCAAAACTGCAAGAATTATGCCAAAAATCCAGAAAACGCATGATGGTTATAACCTGTCAAAACATATTTTAACAGATCTAAGTCAATTTGTGAGAGTTTCTTAAATGATTTGACATGGTGCGGGAGAGACTTATAAATATCTTGTCTCTTATAAATAATATTATAATAATTTTTTTTTTCGTTTTTATTCCATGCAATCTGTTTTGGGGCCGAAGCTCTCCCTTCTATTTCGCGGTTAACTTAACGTCCTACTTTACGCCAACGAGAGCCAAATCGAGGACGCACCAATACACGTTCGCGTTTTTTGGATATCTATCTGCGTAATACATTGCTCCATACCAGCCTGTACTGACATGGACGATGGTTCGGTCCATGGATTCTTCACTACAACGGGGGGTCATAGATATGTTCATCGTCATCACCGATCGTAATCAGGTGAGGACCACTCCCTTTTGCAACCCTCCGCCGTTGGGATTCGAACCCGATACCTCCCGTCCGAAACAGCACTGCGCTTATTGCTCCGATATTATAATAATTTATTGCTTGAATATCATGAAGAAGCTAAAGCTTACCGCGATTGTATCATCCTATCAAGAAGACCGTGGAAGAGTGACGACTTCAAATAATGACTGATAATACCGCAGTCTTGGTTATTTTGATCCATTCGTAGAAATGCAATTGGAACCTACTAGAACTTCAGTGTACAAATTACAACTTAATTCGATTGTGACCAACAATGATGCATCTGGAAGTATTGAAAACTTCAGCGTTAACTGGTTTAAAGCGGTTGGAAGTGGATTGTTTGTCACAGCTTCTAAGAAGATTAAAGTAAACGACGATTTTATATCGTACATATCAAAATCAGTGGAATTGATTAACCCTATGACGGTTAAAGAGACGTTATCGAGGTGTCACGTGCAAATTTGTAGAAATTTACGATGCAAGAGGAATATGATGTTCTAATTGAACATGTTACGTAGAGATTAACAAATTTGTCTCCCAAAACGAAACCGATTGCGTGCATGAAGCTTTTTAAGACCATAAGAGATAACGCGAAGGATATTGATATAGCTCGATTCCATTCTTGATGGCCTTAGCGAGAAAGTATAATCTTGACTTGTACCAAATGGATGCAAATAGATGTAAAGACATAGGTGATGCTAAAGTAACGTTTTAGGTTTGCATATAACTCGTGACAAACCTCATGGAAAGCTTTGGTTGGAGCAAGAGGGCTATTTGTGAATCAGATGTTGTAACATGGTCTCTTCACCTTAAGACCTTAATCAGAGATTGACAAAGAACGTGATGCCACAAAATGAATTACAGATGGACGAGATGCACAATTTTCCTTACTAAGAGGTTGTTGGTGGTATAATGTTCGCGGTATAGGTAACAAGGTCCTACATTTATTATGCAACAGGTTTTCTTACTATTAGTTATTTAATAACAATCCAGAAATATGGAAAAGCGCATAGAGTAGCAGCTAAACGTATTCTCTGATATCTGAAAAAACAGCAACTGGGTGTCAAGTTGGAATTTAGTCATAATGATTCATCAGTTGTAGAATACGCTGATTGAGATTGGGCAGGAGACTTGGATGATATACGGCCTATAACTGGATATGTGTTTAGGATGCAAGAAGGTGCAGTAAAAGAGAACTTAATGAAACATCAAACAATTGCTCTGTCTCCTACAAAAGCTGTGTATCTACGGATATCGGCAACATTTGGATATTCAGTTATTGTGACTAATGTTCTAGAAAAATAATTGATCCAAGGAGAATAAAAAACTGTTTTATACTGTGCTAATAAGGAGCATACTATAAAGGCTGTATCATTCAAACGTATCTGTTCCTGCTTTAAGTTGGTGAGCTTAATGCAAAACATGTCGAAATTATTCACTGTCAAAAGTAACACAATCTTTTTGCGCTAAGCATTGAAATTTTTCAAGAATCAAACTAAAATGTTTCATCACAGGAGTATTTATTTTGGTATCTAAGGACTCTAAGTAATATTTTAGCCCGTGAGGTTCACTTATAAATTAGATTTTATTCTATTTCTCTAAACATAACCTGAAAGTAATTAAACATAACCTAAAATAAAAATTCAAAAAGCTACCTATTAGAATATTTGAAAAAAAAATCAATGTAGCCAAACTTTTGTTAATGGAAGACGACTAATATTTATATTGCAAATTATCGGGCAACCCTCAAACAAACAATTGAACGAGGATATAACAAATTAAGTGAATTAAAATTCATTAGTCCGTTAATAATGCGTATGAATAAAATAAATATTAAAATAAATTGATTGTCATCCCTCTCGTCAGAAAACCATATCCATCCCTTATTTTTATTTTATTTTTTTAATAATTTGACATATAAAATTTGTCATATTGAAATCAAAAAAAAAAAAAATGTAATTTGACAGTCTTAAGTATGTACATGTACATTCGAATTTATTTTATGCATAATCGGAAATTAAATAAAATTAACGCGCTTCCAATTTGATTAATGATCGAATTAAATTATAATTAATTAGCTTTAAGTCCTGATGATCCTGAGATTTTATCGTTTACAAATCGAAAAAAAAAACACACACAAGATTTTTACATCCAGGTGTCTCACGCCTTTTATTTTATTTGTATTAATCACCCCTTTTATTTGTTACTTTTTTAATTGTTGCCCTGATAATAAAAAGTATATACATGTCCCTAAATTCTAATTTTTGCGCATCCCGAACCTTTTCCCGTATGTATATGTACAGAAATAAAAAATTAATGCCTCTGACACGCCTACAGTGTTTAATGGAAACAACAAAAAAAAAAAAAAACGAACGAACATAACGTACATATTTCGGAATCAAAAATTGATAACAATATGATTTAAGGATCACAATCACAGAACAACAACATAACATCGACAAAAAGGAATATAAATTAAGGACATATGCTACCTTTTTTGACTTTCGACATGTTACATATTATATAGGTATTGTTTGGCTCGGTGCCTCGATTTTTCTTTTATATAATTTATTATTGTCATATTTTTGTGACATTTTCGTTTGTGTTGTCGTTTTGGCAAAACAATCCACGCCGCAATTTTCGTGATTCTGTGTTTGCTCGTACTAAGTAAATTGCTGTACAATTGGAACTACTTAGTTGTAATCATTAAGGTATAGTATAAGAAATATTCTAATTGCTGTTTTCTTGTTTGACGAGATCAAAATCGAATTAGTCTAATTTTAGAAGACCAAATGCATATTGCGGCAAATGTTTTATCTATTGGATCACACATGTGTGACAACTTTTAAGCATATAACATATATACACATCATTTGATCATTATTTATGAGGCAAATCAAAATTTGTTAATATCCGATTTGTGCCTTTGTTGGGGAATATTTAAATTAATTTTAAAAATGTAAATGGGCATTTCCCGCGTTAAAAAAAACTACGTGCGCGACTTAATCTTAATTAGATAAGTTATTTATAGAAGACCCCTGTTGCTGAGGGTACTCGCATGTCTCTTGAATTCATATAATTGACGAAGGAGCTCGATTACACTGATAAAAAGGTATACCCACGAAAACATCAACCGATTTCCACCCAAGTACAAAGGCACGCTATTTAGGACTGGATCTGGATCTTGCAGTGGCTTACTAATGACGCTATAATGGCGCGATTGTTAACGTTAATGATAAAGCTTATCTCAATTTTTGCCCCTTTTGACCCTTGTGGTTGACATCACAGCACCCGGATTGTCGTATGCTGCGACTAAACCAAGATTGGATGGCTGGTCAGACATCCGCTTTCTTTAAAAAAGTATCGTTTAAAACTCGTTGGTCTCCAAGAAGCTCGATGGGAAAAACGTGGAGACCGCATGTGTTTCGAGGCTATAAGTTGCTTTACAGTGGATATGACCTTGGTGTTATTAGAAATTTTGGTGTTATTAAAAATCTTGTATTTATTTTTGGGTACTAGCTTGGAAAAGGATATTTAGGATTTTAAAGGAGTCATTAATTAGTTGTAAGTAAATCTATAAACGAACCTGTCAAATACTTGTATTCACGCATATATGTCCGTTCCCCAATTAAAATAAATACTCATTTTACAACAATTTGGATGCTATAGCTAGACTTTAATGCTATAGCTGGAAAAAATCAGACTGCTTTATGTGAAAATATAGATCCATATTCCCAACATGAACTGCGAAAATAGCGAGCGATATAATAGGGAAACTATGATGTAGCTTGCGATAGCCCATTATCTCATAGTAGCCAGCACATTCTTTTCTCATAAAAATATTCACTTGGAAACATGAACACACTTGTGTTGTAACAATTTAGTTTTGTAACACAAAATGATGATACTAACACTAATGCTCAGCACAGCCTGGTAGAGGTAAACACTACAAATAAATGTCGTGGGTTATAATTATGATTCATGTACCATCTAATTTATATGAAGACAACAAAAATAATAAATTGATACCCTACCATGTTCCAATTTCTCGAACTACGATCCCATCTCCATGCCAGAAAAAAAATTAGTATCTACACATTATAGAGAAAACACAAAATAAATAATTATTTAAAATATAAAAAAAATTATAACAAACAAAAAAATAATTGCAATTTTGTTGAGCCTTGCTATATACCGTTGATGGTGCTCCCTCGTGGGTCGCCCGTCACGCTACGCGCAAACGGTGACTCGATGCCACGTGTATGTACGTAGTGTAATATCTCCACCAAAAAAAATGTTTGTTCGTTGACTATATGAACCACTATCACCCTCACACCAGAGGATACAATTATGGTTGATTTTTTTCCTAATGCTTTAGAGTATATTTGACATCAAGGTTGAATGTAAATACATTCAAGCATTGAACAAAAATCACGAAGAATATGATTCTAACAAGAAATAAAGATCTTATCATACCACCAAAATAATTTTACACTTTTATATATTTTATATATAAAATAATAACTTTTTTTTATTGTTTTATAAAAAAAAAACTTTAAAAAATATAAAAACAACAAAATTTGACTCAAAACTTGTCTTATATTAGTTTTACAAAAATCTTTTAACTATTTTATTTTATTTTTTTTTATCACGAGATTCAATTAATAATTCACAAGGTGTAATAATCACCAAAACAATTTTCAAACTGACCTCTTTTTTTGACTAAATTTTTTTACTATCGACACTCTCGTCAAAAAAAAATTAAATCTCTTCCGATACACTAGGACAATTAAGTACTAGAACCCGTTTTATTTTCCAAAACGTACACTCGGTAACGGAAAAGGAGTTAGTGCTGTTTAAACATTACCCATTCAAATGACATTTAAACTCAAACGAGGTCGGATAACTTTGTTTTGTTTTTTATTTTAGGTAGATCTTAATGTGGCAAATTCAAAAATACTATTTCCATTATTATAGAACGCATATTTCAGGAGTTAGTGCTGTTTAAACATTACCCATTCAAATGACATTTAAACTCAAACGAGGTCGGATAACTTTGTTTTGTTTTTTATTTTAGGTAGATCTTAATGTGGCAAATTCAAAAATACTATTTCCATTATTATAGAACGCATAGTTCAGGAGTTAGTGCTGTTTAAACATTACCCATTCAAATGACATTTAAACTTAAACGAGGTCGGATAACTTTGTTTTGTTTTTTATTTTAGGTAGATATTAGTGTGGCAAATTCAAAAATACTATTTCCATTATTATAGAACGCATAGTTCAGGAGTTAGTGCTGTTTAAACATTACCCATTCAAATGACATTTAAACTCAAACGAGGTCGGATAACTTTGTTTTGTTTTTTATTTTAGGTAGATCTTAATGTGGCAAATTCAAAAATACTATTTCCATTATTATAGAACGCATATTTCAGGAGTTAGTGCTGTTTAAACATTACCCATTCAAATGACATTTAAACTCAAACGAGGTCGGATAACTTTGTTTTGTTTTTTATTTTAGGTAGATCTTAATGTGGCAAATTCAAAAATACTATTTCCATTATTATAGAACGCATATTTCAGGAGTTAGTGCTGTTTAAACATTACCCATTCAAATGACATTTAAACTCAAACGAGGTCGGATAACTTTGTTTTGTTTTTTATTTTAGGTAGATCTTAATGTGGCAAATTCAAAAATACTATTTCCATTATTATAGAACGCATAGTTCAGGAGTTAGTGCTGTTTAAACATTACCCATTCAAATGACATTTAAACTCAAACGAGGTCGGATAACTTTGTTTTGTTTTTTATTTTAGGTAGATCTTAATGTGGCAAATTCAAAAATACTATTTCCATTATTATAGAACGCATAGTTCAGGAGTTAGTGCTGTTTAAACATTACCCATTCAAATGACATTTAAACTTAAACGAGGTCGGATAACTTTGTTTTGTTTTTTATTTTAGGTAGATCTTAGTGTGGCAAATTCAAAAATACTATTTCCATTATTATAGAACGCATAGTTCAGGAGTTAGTGCTGTTTAAACATTACCCATTCAAGTGACATTTAAACTCAAACGAGGTCGGATAACTTTGTTTTGTTTTTTATTTTAGGTAGATCTTAGTGTGGCAAATTCAAAAATACTATTTCCATTATTATAGAACGCATAGTTCAGGAGTTAGTGCTGTTTAAACATTACCCATTCAAATGACATTTAAACTCAAACGAGGTCGGATAACTTTGTTTTGTTTTTTATTTTAGGTAGATCTTAATGTGGCAAATTCAAAAATACTATTTCCATTATTATAGAACGCATATTTCAGGAGTTAGTGCTGTTTAAACATTACCCATTCAAATGACATTTAAACTCAAACGAGGTCGGATAACTTTGTTTTGTTTTTTATTTTAGGTAGATCTTAGTGTGGCAAATTCAAAAATACTATTTCCATTATTATAGAACGCATAGTTCAGGAGTTAGTGCTGTTTAAACATTACCCATTCAAGTGACATTTAAACTCAAACGAGGTCGGATAACTTTGTTTTGTTTTTTATTTTAGGTAGATCTTGGTGTGGCAAATTCAAAAATACTATTTCCATTATTATAGAACGCATAGTTCAGGAGTTAGTGCTGTTTAAACATTACCCATTCAAATGACATTTAAACTCAAACGAGGTCGGATAACTTTGTTTTGTTTTTTATTTTAGGTAGATCTTAGTGTGGCAAATTCAAAAATACTATTTCCATTATTATAGAACGCATAGTTCAGGAGTTAGTGCTGTTTAAACATTACCCATTCAAATGACATTTAAACTTAAACGAGGTCGGATAACTTTGTTTTGTTTTTTATTTTAGGTAGATCTTAGTGTGGCAAATTCAAAAATACTATTTCCATTATTATAGAACGCATAGTTCAGGAGTTAGTGCTGTTTAAACATTACCCATTCAAATGACATTTAAACTCAAACGAGGTCGGATAACTTTGTTTTGTTTTTTATTTTAGGTAGATCTTAATGTGGCAAATTCAAAAATACTATTTCCATTATTATAGAACGCATAGTTCAGGAGTTAGTGCTGTTTAAACATTACCCATTCAAATGACATTTAAACTTAAACGAGGTCGGATAACTTTGTTTTGTTTTTTATTTTAGGTAGATCTTAATGTGGCAAATTCAAAAATACTATTTCCATTATTATAGAACGCATATTTCAGGAGTTAGTGCTGTTTAAACATTACCCATTCAAATGACATTTAAACTCAAACGAGGTCGGATAACTTTGTTTTGTTTTTTATTTTAGGTAGATCTTAGTGTGGCAAATTCAAAAATACTATTTCCATTATTATAGAACGCATAGTTCAGGAGTTAGTGCTGTTTAAACATTACCCATTCAAATGACATTTAAACTCAAACGAGGTCGGATAACTTTGTTTTGTTTTTTATTTTAGGTAGATCTTAATGTGGCAAATTCAAAAATACTATTTCCATTATTATAGAACGCATAGTTCAGGAGTTAGTGCTGTTTAAACATTACCCATTCAAATGACATTTAAACTCAAACGAGGTCGGATAACTTTGTTTTGTTTTTTATTTTAGGTAGATCTTAATGTGGCAAATTCAAAAATACTATTTCCATTATTATAGAACGCATAGTTCAGGAGTTAGTGCTGTTTAAACATTACCCATTCAAATGACATTTAAACTTAAACGAGGTCGGATAACTTTGTTTTGTTTTTTATTTTAGGTAGATCTTAATGTGGCAAATTCAAAAATACTATTTCCATTATTATAGAACGCATAGTTCAGGAGTTAGTGCTGTTTAAACATTACCCATTCAAATGACATTTAAACTTAAACGAGGTCGGATAACTTTGTTTTGTTTTTTATTTTAGGTAGATCTTAGTGTGGCAAATTCAAAAATACTATTTCCATTATTATAGAACGCATAGTTCAGGAGTTAGTGCTGTTTAAACATTACCCATTCAAATGACATTTAAACTCAAACGAGGTCGGATAACTTTGTTTTGTTTTTTATTTTAGGTAGATCTTAATGTGGCAAATTCAAAAATACTATTTCCATTATTATAGAACGCATATTTCAGGAGTTAGTGCTGTTTAAACATTACCCATTCAAATGACATTTAAACTTAAACGAGGTCGGATAACTTTGTTTTGTTTTTAATTTTAGGTAGATCTTAATGTGGCAAATTCAAAAATACTATTTCCATTATTATAGAACGCATAGTTCAGGAGTTAGTGCTGTTTAAACATTACCCATTCAAATGACATTTAAACTTAAACGAGGTCGGATAACTTTGTTTTGTTTTTTATTTTAGGTAGATCTTAATGTGGCAAATTCAAAAATACTATTTCCATTATTATAGAACGCATAGTTCAGGAGTTAGTGCTGTTTAAACATTACCCATTCAAATGACATTTAAACTTAAACGAGGTCGGATAACTTTGTTTTGTTTTTTATTTTAGGTAGATCTTAATGTGGCAAATTCAAAAATACTATTTCCATTATTATAGAACGCATATTTCAGGAGTTAGTGCTATTTAAACATTACCCATTCAAATGACATTTAAACTTAAACGAGGTCGGATAACTTTGTTTTGTTTTTTATTTTAGGTAGATCTTAATGTGGCAAATTCAAAAATACTATTTCCATTATTATAGAACGCATATTTCAGGAGTTAGTGCTGTTTAAACATTACCCATTCAAATGACATTTAAACTTAAACGAGGTCGGATAACTTTGTTTTGTTTTTTATTTTAGGTAGATCTTAATGTGGCAAATTCAAAAATACTATTTCCATTATTCTAGAACGCATATTTCAGGAGTTAGTGCTGTTTAAACATTACCCATTCAAATGACATTTAAACTTAAACGAGGTCGGATAACTTTGTTTTGTTTTTTATTTTAGGTAGATCTTAATGTGGCAAATTCAAAAATACTATTTCCATTATTATAGAACGCATAGTTCAGGAGTTAGTGCTGTTTAAACATTACCCATTCAAATGACATTTAAACTTAAACGAGGTCGGATAACTTTGTTTTGTTTTTTATTTTAGGTAGATCTTAATGTGGCAAATTCAAAAATACTATTTCCATTATTATAGAACGCATATTTCAGGAGTTAGTGCTATTTAAACATTACCCATTCAAATGACATTTAAACTTAAACGAGGTCGGATAACTTTGTTTTGTTTTTTATTTTAGGTAGATCTTAATGTGGCAAATTCAAAAATACTATTTCCATTATTATAGAACGCATATTTCAGGAGTTAGTGCTGTTTAAACATTACCCATTCGAATGACATTTAAACTTAAACGAGGTCGGATAACTTTGTTTTGTTTTTTATTTTAGGTAGATCTTAATGTGGCAAATTCAAAAATACTATTTCCATTATTATAGAACGCATAGTTCAGGAGTTAGTGCTGTTTAAACATTACCCATTCAAATGACATTTAAACTTAAACGAGGTCGGATAACTTTGTTTTGTTTTTTATTTTAGGTAGATCTTAATGTGGCAAATTCAAAAATACTATTTCCATTATTCTAGAACGCATATTTCAGGAGTTAGTGCTGTTTAAACATTACCCATTCAAATGACATTTAAACTTAAACGAGGTCGGATAACTTTGTTTTGTTTTTTATTTTAGGTAGATCTTAATGTGGCAAATTCAAAAATACTATTTCCATTATTATAGAACGCATAGTTCAGGAGTTAGTGCTGTTTAAACATTACCCATTCAAATGACATTTAAACTTAAACGAGGTCGGATAACTTTGTTTTGTTTTTTATTTTAGGTAGATCTTAATGTGGCAAATTCAAAAATACTATTTCCATTATTATAGAACGCATATTTCAGGAGTTAGTGCTATTTAAACATTACCCATTCAAATGACATTTAAACTTAAACGAGGTCGGATAACTTTGTTTTGTTTTTTATTTTAGGTAGATCTTAATGTGGCAAATTCAAAAATACTATTTCCATTATTCTAGAACGCATATTTCAGGAGTTAGTGCTGTTTAAACATTACCCATTCAAATGACATTTAAACTCAAACGAGGTCGGATAACTTTGTTTTGTTTTTTATTTTAGGTAGATCTTAGTGTGGCAAATTCAAAAATACTATTTCCATTATTATAGAACGCATAGTTCAGGAGTTAGTGCTGTTTAAACATTACCCATTCAAATGACATTTAAACTCAAACGAGGTCGGATAACTTTGTTTTGTTTTTTATTTTAGGTAGATCTTAATGTGGCAAATTCAAAAATACTATTTCCATTATTATAGAACGCATAGTTCAGGAGTTAGTGCTGTTTAAACATTACCCATTCAAATGACATTTAAACTCAAACGAGGTCGGATAACTTTGTTTTGTTTTTTATTTTAGGTAGATCTTAATGTGGCAAATTCAAAAATACTATTTCCATTATTATAGAACGCATAGTTCAGGAGTTAGTGCTGTTTAAACATTACCCATTCAAATGACATTTAAACTTAAACGAGGTCGGATAACTTTGTTTTGTTTTTTATTTTAGGTAGATCTTAGTGTGGCAAATTCAAAAATACTATTTCCATTATTATAGAACGCATAGTTCAGGAGTTAGTGCTGTTTAAACATTACCCATTCAAATGACATTTAAACTCAAACGAGGTCGGATAACTTTGTTTTGTTTTTTATTTTAGGTAGATCTTAATGTGGCAAATTCAAAAATACTATTTCCATTATTATAGAACGCATAGTTCAGGAGTTAGTGCTGTTTAAACATTACCCATTCAAATGACATTTAAACTTAAACGAGGTCGGATAACTTTGTTTTGTTTTTTATTTTAGGTAGATCTTAATGTGGCAAATTCAAAAATACTATTTCCATTATTCTAGAACGCATATTTCAGGAGTTAGTGCTGTTTAAACATTACCCATTCAAATGACATTTAAACTTAAACGAGGTCGGATAACTTTGTTTTGTTTTTTATTTTAGGTAGATCTTAATGTGGCAAATTCAAAAATACTATTTCCATTATTATAGAACGCATAGTTCAGGAGTTAGTGCTATTTAAACATTACCCATTCAAATGACATTTAAACTTAAACGAGGTCGGATAACTTTGTTTTGTTTTTTATTTTAGGTAGATCTTAATGTGGCAAATTCAAAAATACTATTTCCATTATTATAGAACGCATATTTCAGGAGTTAGTGCTGTTTAAACATTACCCATTCAAATGACATTTAAACTTAAACGAGGTCGGATAACTTTGTTTTGTTTTTAATTTTAGGTAGATCTTAATGTGGCAAATTCAAAAATACTATTTCCATTATTATAGAACGCATAGTTCAGGAGTTAGTGCTGTTTAAACATTACCCATTCAAATGACATTTAAACTTAAACGAGGTCGGATAACTTTGTTTTGTTTTTTATTTTAGGTAGATCTTAATGTGGCAAATTCAAAAATACTATTTCCATTATTATAGAACGCATAGTTCAGGAGTTAGTGCTGTTTAAACATTACCCATTCAAATGACATTTAAACTTAAACGAGGTCGGATAACTTTGTTTTGTTTTTTATTTTAGGTAGATCTTAATGTGACAAATTCAAAAATACTATTTTCATTATTCTAGAACGCATAGTTCAGGAGTTAGTGCTGTTTAAACATTACCCATTCAAATGACATTTAAACTTAAACGAGGTCGGATAACTTTGTTTTGTTTTTTATTTTAGGTAGATCTTAATGTGGCAAATTCAAAAATACTATTTCCATTATTATAGAACGCATAGTTCAGGAGTTAGTGCTGTTTAAACATTACCCATTCAAATGACATTTAAACTTAAACGAGGTCGGATAACTTTGTTTTGTTTTTTATTTTAGGTAGATCTTAATGTGACAAATTCAAAAATACTATTTTCATTATTCTAGAACGCATATTTCAGGAGTTAGTGCTGTTTAAACATTACCCATTCAAATGACATTTAAACTTAAACGAGGTCGGATAACTTTGTTTTGTTTTTTATTTTAGGTAGATCTTAATGTGGCAAATTCAAAAATACTATTTCCATTATTATAGAACGCATAGTTCAGGAGTTAGTGCTGTTTAAACATTACCCATTCAAATGACATTTAAACTCAAACGAGGTCGGATAACTTTGTTTTGTTTTTTATTTTAGGTAGATCTTAATGTGGCAAATTCAAAAATACTATTTCCATTATTATAGAACGCATAGTTCAGGAGTTAGTGCTGTTTAAACATTACCCATTCAAATGACATTTAAACTTAAACGAGGTCGGATAACTTTGTTTTGTTTTTTATTTTAGGTAGATCTTAATGTGGCAAATTCAAAAATACTATTTCCATTATTATAGAACGCATAGTTCAGGAGTTAGTGCTGTTTAAACATTACCCATTCAAATGACATTTAAACTTAAACGAGGTCGGATAACTTTGTTTTGTTTTTTATTTTAGGTAGATCTTAATGTGGCAAATTCAAAAATACTATTTCCATTATTATAGAACGCATAGTTCAGGAGTTAGTGCTGTTTAAACATTACCCATTCAAATGACATTTAAACTTAAACGAGGTCGGATAACTTTGTTTTGTTTTTTATTTTAGGTAGATCTTAATGTGACAAATTCAAAAATACTATTTTCATTATTCTAGAACGCATATTTCAGGAGTTAGTGCTGTTTAAACATTACCCATTCAAATGACATTTAAACTTAAACGAGGTCGGATAACTTTGTTTTGTTTTTTATTTTAGGTAGATCTTAATGTGGCAAATTCAAAAATACTATTTCCATTATTATAGAACGCATAGTTCAGGAGTTAGTGCTGTTTAAACATTACCCATTCAAATGACATTTAAACTCAAACGAGGTCGGATAACTTTGTTTTGTTTTTTATTTTAGGTAGATCTTAATGTGGCAAATTCAAAAATACTATTTCCATTATTATAGAACGCATAGTTCAGGAGTTAGTGCTGTTTAAACATTACCCATTCAAATGACATTTAAACTTAAACGAGGTCGGATAACTTTGTTTTGTTTTTTATTTTAGGTAGATCTTAATGTGGCAAATTCAAAAATACTATTTCCATTATTATAGAACGCATAGTTCAGGAGTTAGTGCTGTTTAAACATTACCCATTCAAATGACATTTAAACTTAAACGAGGTCGGATAACTTTGTTTTGTTTTTTATTTTAGGTAGATCTTAATGTGGCAAATTCAAAAATACTATTTCCATTATTATAGAACGCATAGTTCAGGAGTTAGTGCTGTTTAAACATTACCCATTCAAATGACATTTAAACTTAAACGAGGTCGGATAACTTTGTTTTGTTTTTTATTTTAGGTAGATCTTAATGTGACAAATTCAAAAATACTATTTTCATTATTCTAGAACGCATAGTTCAGGAGTTAGTGCTGTTTAAACATTACCCATTCAAATGACATTTAAACTTAAACGAGGTCGGATAACTTTGTTTTGTTTTTTATTTTAGGTAGATCTTAATGTGACAAATTCAAAAATACTATTTTCATTATTCTAGAACGCATAGTTCAGGAGTTAGTGCTGTTTAAACATTACCCATTCAAATGACATTTAAACTTAAACGAGGTCGGATAACTTTGTTTTGTTTTTTATTTTAGGTAGATCTTAATGTGGCAAATTCAAAAATACTATTTTCATTATTCTAGAACGCATAGTTCAGGAGTTAGTGCTGTTTAAACATTACCCATTCAAATGACATTTAAACTTAAACGAGGTCGGATAACTTTGTTTTGTTTTTTATTTTAGGTAGATCTTAATGTGACAAATTCAAAAATACTATTTTCATTATTCTAGAACGCATAGTTCAGGAGTTAGTGCTGTTTAAACATTACCCATTCAAATGACATTTAAACTTAAACGAGGTCGGATAACTTTGTTTTGTTTTTTATTTTAGGTAGATCTTAATGTGACAAATTCAAAAATACTATTTTCATTATTCTAGAACGCATAGTTCAGGAGTTAGTGCTGTTTAAACATTACCCATTCAAATGACATTTAAACTTAAACGAGGTCGGATAACTTTGTTTTGTTTTTTATTTTAGGTAGATCTTAATGTGACAAATTCAAAAATACTATATTCATTATTCTAGAACGCATAGTTCAGGAGTTAGTGCTGTTTAAACATTACCCATTCAAATGACATTTAAACTTAAACGAGGTCGGATAACTTTGTTTTGTTTTTTATTTTAGGTAGATCTTAATGTGACAAATTCAAAAATACTATTTTCATTATTCTAGAACGCGTAGTTCAGGAGTTAGTGCTGTTTAAACATTACCCATTCAAATGACATTTAAACTTAAACGAGGTCGGATAACTTTGTTTTGTTTTTTATTTTAGGTAGATCTTAATGTGACAAATTCAAAAATACTATTTTCATTATTCTAGAACGCATAGTTCAGGAGTTAGTGCTGTTTAAACATTACCCATTCAAATGACATTTAAACTTAAACGAGGTCGGATAACTTTGTTTTGTTTTTAATTTTAGGTAGATCTTAATGTGACAAATTCAAAAATACTATTTTCATTATTCTAGAACGCATAGTTCAGGAGTTAGTGCTGTTTAAACATTACCCATTCAAATGACATTTAAACTTAAACGAGGTCGGATAACTTTGTTTTGTTTTTAATTTTAGGTAGATCTTAATGTGACAAATTCAAAAATACTATTTTCATTATTCTAGAACGCATAGTTCAGGAGTTAGTGCTGTTTAAACATTACCCATTCAAATGACATTTAAACTTAAACGAGGTCGGATAACTTTGTTTTGTTTTTTATTTTAGGTAGATCTTAATGTGACAAATTCAAAAATACTATTTTCATTATTCTAGAACGCATAGTTCAGGAGTTAGTGCTGTTTAAACATTACCCATTCAAATGACATTTAAACTTAAACGAGGTCGGATAACTTTGTTTTGTTTTTATTTTAGGTAGATCTTAATGTGACAAATTCAAAAATACTATTTTCATTATTCTAGAACGCATAGTTCAGGAGTTAGTGCTGTTTAAACATTACCCATTCAAATGACATTTAAACTTAAACGAGGTCGGATAACTTTGTTTTGTTTTTTATTTTAGGTAGATCTTAATGTGGACAAATTCAAAAATACTATTTTCATTATTCTAGAACGCATAGTTCAGGAGTTAGTGCTGTTTAAACATTACCCATTCAAATGACATTTAAACTTAAACGAGGTCGGATAACTTTGTTTTGTTTTTTATTTTAGGTAGATCTTAATGTGACAAATTCAAAAATACTATTTTCATTATTCTAGAACGCATAGTTCAGGAGTTAGTGCTGTTTAAACATTACCCATTCAAATGACATTTAAACTTAAACGAGGTCGGATAACTTTGTTTTGTTTTTTATTTTAGGTAGATCTTAATGTGACAAATTCAAAAATACTATTTTCATTATTCTAGAACGCATAGTTCAGGAGTTAGTGCTGTTTAAACATTACCCATTCAAATGACATTTAAACTTAAACGAGGTCGGATAACTTTGTTTTGTTTTTTATTTTAGGTAGATCTTAATGTGACAAATTCAAAAATACTATTTTCATTATTCTAGAACGCATAGTTCAGGAGTTAGTGCTGTTTAAACATTACCCATTCAAATGACATTTAAACTTAAACGAGGTCGGATAACTTTGTTTTGTTTTTTATTTTAGGTAGATCTTAATGTGACAAATTCAAAAATACTATTTTCATTATTCTAGAACGCATAGTTCAGGAGTTAGTGCTGTTTAAACATTACCCATTCAAATGACATTTAAACTTAAACGAGGTCGGATAACTTTGTTTTGTTTTTTATTTTAGGTAGATCTTAATGTGACAAATTCAAAAATACTATTTTCATTATTCTAGAACGCATAGTTCAGGAGTTAGTGCTGTTTAAACATTACCCATTCAAATGACATTTAAACTTAAACGAGGTCGGATAACTTTGTTTTGTTTTTTATTTTAGGTAGATCTTAATGTGACAAATTCAAAAATACTATTTTCATTATTCTAGAACGCATAGTTCAGGAGTTAGTGCTGTTTAAACATTACCCATTCAAATGACATTTAAACTTAAACGAGGTCGGATAACTTTGTTTTGTTTTTTATTTTAGGTAGATCTTAATGTGACAAATTCAAAAATACTATTTTCATTATTCTAGAACGCATAGTTCAGGAGTTAGTGCTGTTTAAACATTACCCATTCAAATGACATTTAAACTTAAACGAGGTCGGATAACTTTGTTTTGTTTTTTATTTTAGGTAGATCTTAATGTGACAAATTCAAAAATACTATTTTCATTATTCTAGAACGCATAGTTCAGGAGTTAGTGCTGTTTAAACATTACCCATTCAAATGACATTTAAACTTAAACGAGGTCGGATAACTTTGTTTTGTTTTTTATTTTAGGTAGATCTTAATGTGACAAATTCAAAAATACTATTTTCATTATTCTAGAACGCATAGTTCAGGAGTTAGTGCTGTTTAAACATTACCCATTCAAATGACATTTAAACTTAAACGAGGTCGGATAACTTTGTTTTGTTTTTTATTTTAGGTAGATCTTAATGTGACAAATTCAAAAATACTATTTTCATTATTCTAGAACGCATAGTTCAGGAGTTAGTGCTGTTTAAACATTACCCATTCAAATGACATTTAAACTTAAACGAGGTCGGATAACTTTGTTTTGTTTTTTATTTTAGGTAGATCTTAATGTGACAAATTCAAAAATACTATTTTCATTATTCTAGAACGCGTAGTTCAGGAGTTAGTGCTGTTTAAACATTACCCATTCAAATGACATTTAAACTTAAACGAGGTCGGATAACTTTGTTTTGTTTTTTATTTTAGGTAGATCTTAATGTGACAAATTCAAAAATACTATTTTCATTATTCTAGAACGCATAGTTCAGGAGTTAGTGCTGTTTAAACATTACCCATTCAAATGACATTTAAACTTAAACGAGGTCGGATAACTTTGTTTTGTTTTTTATTTTAGGTAGATCTTAATGTGACAAATTCAAAAATACTATTTTCATTATTCTAGAACGCATAGTTCAGGAGTTAGTGCTGTTTAAACATTACCCATTCAAATGACATTTAAACTTAAACGAGGTCGGATAACTTTGTTTTGTTTTTTATTTTAGGTAGATCTTAATGTGACAAATTCAAAAATACTATTTTCATTATTCTAGAACGCGTAGTTCAGGAGTTAGTGCTGTTTAAACATTACCCATTCAAATGACATTTAAACTTAAACGAGGTCGGATAACTTTGTTTTGTTTTTTATTTTAGGTAGATCTTAATGTGACAAATTCAAAAATACTATTTTCATTATTCTAGAACGCATAGTTCAGGAGTTAGTGCTGTTTAAACATTACCCATTCAAATGACATTTAAACTTAAACGAGGTCGGATAACTTTGTTTTGTTTTTTATTTTAGGTAGATCTTAATGTGACAAATTCAAAAATACTATTTTCATTATTCTAGAACGCATAGTTCAGGAGTTAGTGCTGTTTAAACATTACCCATTCAAATGACATTTAAACTTAAACGAGGTCGGATAACTTTGTTTTGTTTTTTATTTTAGGTAGATCTTAATGTGACAAATTCAAAAATACTATTTTCATTATTCTAGAACGCATAGTTCAGGAGTTAGTGCTGTTTAAACATTACCCATTCAAATGACATTTAAACTTAAACGAGGTCGGATAACTTTGTTTTGTTTTTTATTTTAGGTAGATCTTAATGTGACAAATTCAAAAATACTATTTTCATTATTCTAGAACGCGTAGTTCAGGAGTTAGTGCTGTTTAAACATTACCCATTCAAATGACATTTAAACTTAAACGAGGTCGGATAACTTTGTTTTGTTTTTATTTTAGGTAGATCTTAATGTGACAAATTCAAAAATACTATTTTCATTATTCTAGAACGCATAGTTCAGGAGTTAGTGCTGTTTAAACATTACCCATTCAAATGACATTTAAACTTAAACGAGGTCGGATAACTTTGTTTTGTTTTTTATTTTAGGTAGATCTTAATGTGACAAATTCAAAAATACTATTTTCATTATTCTAGAACGCGTAGTTCAGGAGTTAGTGCTGTTTAAACATTACCCATTCAAATGACATTTAAACTTAAACGAGGTCGGATAACTTTGTTTTGTTTTTTATTTTAGGTAGATCTTAATGTGACAAATTCAAAAATACTATTTTCATTATTCTAGAACGCATAGTTCAGGAGTTAGTGCTGTTTAAACATTACCCATTCAAATGACATTTAAACTTAAACGAGGTCGGATAACTTTGTTTTGTTTTTTATTTTAGGTAGATCTTAATGTGACAAATTCAAAAATACTATTTTCATTATTCTAGAACGCATAGTTCAGGAGTTAGTGCTGTTTAAACATTACCCATTCAAATGACATTTAAACTTAAACGAGGTCGGATAACTTTGTTTTGTTTTTTATTTTAGGTAGATCTTAATGTGATAAATTCAAAAATACTATTTTCATTATTCTAGAACGCATAGTTCAGGAGTTAGTGCTGTTTAAACATTACCCATTCAAATGACATTTAAACTTAAACGAGGTCGGATAACTTTGTTTTGTTTTTTATTTTAGGTAGATCTTAATGTGACAAATTCAAAAATACTATTTTCATTATTCTAGAACGCATAGTTCAGGAGTTAGTGCTGTTTAAACATTACCCATTCAAATGACATTTAAACTTAAACGAGGTCGGATAACTTTGTTTTGTTTTTTATTTTAGGTAGATCTTAATGTGACAAATTCAAAAATACTATTTTCATTATTCTAGAACGCATAGTTCAGGAGTTAGTGCTGTTTAAACATTACCCATTCAAATGACATTTAAACTTAAACGAGGTCGGATAACTTTGTTTTGTTTTTTATTTTAGGTAGATCTTAATGTGACAAATTCAAAAATACTATTTTCATTATTCTAGAACGCGTAGTTCAGGAGTTAGTGCTGTTTAAACATTACCCATTCAAATGACATTTAAACTTAAACGAGGTCGGATAACTTTGTTTTGTTTTTTATTTTAGGTAGATCTTAATGTGACAAATTCAAAAATACTATTTTCATTATTCTAGAACGCATAGTTCAGGAGTTAGTGCTGTTTAAACATTACCCATTCAAATGACATTTAAACTTAAACGAGGTCGGATAACTTTGTTTTGTTTTTTATTTTAGGTAGATCTTAATGTGACAAATTCAAAAATACTATTTTCATTATTCTAGAACGCATAGTTCAGGAGTTAGTGCTGTTTAAACATTACCCATTCAAATGACATTTAAACTTAAACGAGGTCGGATAACTTTGTTTTGTTTTTTATTTTAGGTAGATCTTAATGTGACAAATTCAAAAATACTATTTTCATTATTCTAGAACGCATAGTTCAGGAGTTAGTGCTGTTTAAACATTACCCATTCAAATGACATTTAAACTTAAACGAGGTCGGATAACTTTGTTTTGTTTTTTATTTTAGGTAGATCTTAATGTGACAAATTCAAAAATACTATTTTCATTATTCTAGAACGCGTAGTTCAGGAGTTAGTGCTGTTTAAACATTACCCATTCAAATGACATTTAAACTTAAACGAGGTCGGATAACTTTGTTTTGTTTTTTATTTTAGGTAGATCTTAATGTGACAAATTCAAAAATACTATTTTCATTATTCTAGAACGCATAGTTCAGGAGTTAGTGCTGTTTAAACATTACCCATTCAAATGACATTTAAACTTAAACGAGGTCGGATAACTTTGTTTTGTTTTTTATTTTAGGTAGATCTTAATGTGACAAATTCAAAAATACTATTTTCATTATTCTAGAACGCATAGTTCAGGAGTTAGTGCTGTTTAAACATTACCCATTCAAATGACATTTAAACTTAAACGAGGTCGGATAACTTTGTTTTGTTTTTTATTTTAGGTAGATCTTAATGTGACAAATTCAAAAATACTATTTTCATTATTCTAGAACGCATAGTTCAGGAGTTAGTGCTGTTTAAACATTACCCATTCAAATGACATTTAAACTTAAACGAGGTCGGATAACTTTGTTTTGTTTTTTATTTTAGGTAGATCTTAATGTGACAAATTCAAAAATACTATTTTCATTATTCTAGAACGCATAGTTCAGGAGTTAGTGCTGTTTAAACATTACCCATTCAAATGACATTTAAACTTAAACGAGGTCGGATAACTTTGTTTTGTTTTTTATTTTAGGTAGATCTTAATGTGACAAATTCAAAAATACTATTTTCATTATTCTAGAACGCGTAGTTCAGGAGTTAGTGCTGTTTAAACATTACCCATTCAAATGACATTTAAACTTAAACGAGGTCGGATAACTTTGTTTTGTTTTTTATTTTAGGTAGATCTTAATGTGACAAATTCAAAAATACTATTTTCATTATTCTAGAACGCATAGTTCAGGAGTTAGTGCTGTTTAAACATTACCCATTCAAATGACATTTAAACTTAAACGAGGTCGGATAACTTTGTTTTGTTTTTTATTTTAGGTAGATCTTAATGTGACAAATTCAAAAATACTATTTTCATTATTCTAGAACGCGTAGTTCAGGAGTTAGTGCTGTTTAAACATTACCCATTCAAATGACATTTAAACTTAAACGAGGTCGGATAACTTTGTTTTGTTTTTTATTTTAGGTAGATCTTAATGTGACAAATTCAAAAATACTATTTTCATTATTCTAGAACGCATAGTTCAGGAGTTAGTGCTGTTTAAACATTACCCATTCAAATGACATTTAAACTTAAACGAGGTCGGATAACTTTGTTTTGTTTTTTATTTTAGGTAGATCTTAATGTGACAAATTCAAAAATACTATTTTCATTATTCTAGAACGCATAGTTCAGGAGTTAGTGCTGTTTAAACATTACCCATTCAAATGACATTTAAACTTAAACGAGGTCGGATAACTTTGTTTTGTTTTTTATTTTAGGTAGATCTTAATGTGACAAATTCAAAAATACTATTTTCATTATTCTAGAACGCATAGTTCAGGAGTTAGTGCTGTTTAAACATTACCCATTCAAATGACATTTAAACTTAAACGAGGTCGGATAACTTTGTTTTGTTTTTTATTTTAGGTAGATCTTAATGTGGCAAATTCAAAAATACTATTTTCATTATTCTAGAACGCATAGTTCAGGAGTTAGTGCTGTTTAAACATTACCCATTCAAATGACATTTAAACTTAAACGAGGTCGGATAACTTTGTTTTGTTTTTTATTTTAGGTAGATCTTAATGTGACAAATTCAAAAATACTATTTTCATTATTCTAGAACGCATAGTTCAGGAGTTAGTGCTGTTTAAACATTACCCATTCAAATGACATTTAAACTTAAACGAGGTCGGATAACTTTGTTTTGTTTTTTATTTTAGGTAGATCTTAATGTGACAAATTCAAAAATACTATTTTCATTATTCTAGAACGCATAGTTCAGGAGTTAGTGCTGTTTAAACATTACCCATTCAAATGACATTTAAACTTAAACGAGGTCGGATAACTTTGTTTTGTTTTTTATTTTAGGTAGATCTTAATGTGACAAATTCAAAAATACTATTTTCATTATTCTAGAACGCATAGTTCAGGAGTTAGTGCTGTTTAAACATTACCCATTCAAATGACATTTAAACTTAAACGAGGTCGGATAACTTTGTTTTGTTTTTTATTTTAGGTAGATCTTAATGTGACAAATTCAAAAATACTATTTTCATTATTCTAGAACGCATAGTTCAGGAGTTAGTGCTGTTTAAACATTACCCATTCAAATGACATTTAAACTTAAACGAGGTCGGATAACTTTGTTTTGTTTTTTATTTTAGGTAGATCTTAATGTGACAAATTCAAAAATACTATTTTCATTATTCTAGAACGCATAGTTCAGGAGTTAGTGCTGTTTAAACATTACCCATTCAAATGACATTTAAACTTAAACGAGGTCGGATAACTTTGTTTTGTTTTTTATTTTAGGTAGATCTTAATGTGACAAATTCAAAAATACTATTTTCATTATTCTAGAACGCATAGTTCAGGAGTTAGTGCTGTTTAAACATTACCCATTCAAATGACATTTAAACTTAAACGAGGTCGGATAACTTTGTTTTGTTTTTTATTTTAGGTAGATCTTAATGTGACAAATTCAAAAATACTATTTTCATTATTCTAGAACGCATAGTTCAGGAGTTAGTGCTGTTTAAACATTACCCATTCAAATGACATTTAAACTTAAACGAGGTCGGATAACTTTGTTTTGTTTTTTATTTTAGGTAGATCTTAATGTGACAAATTCAAAAATACTATTTTCATTATTCTAGAACGCATAGTTCAGGAGTTAGTGCTGTTTAAACATTACCCATTCAAATGACATTTAAACTTAAACGAGGTCGGATAACTTTGTTTTGTTTTTTATTTTAGGTAGATCTTAATGTGACAAATTCAAAAATACTATTTTCATTATTCTAGAACGCATAGTTCAGGAGTTAGTGCTGTTTAAACATTACCCATTCAAATGACATTTAAACTTAAACGAGGTCGGATAACTTTGTTTTGTTTTTTATTTTAGGTAGATCTTAATGTGACAAATTCAAAAATACTATTTTCATTATTCTAGAACGCATAGTTCAGGAGTTAGTGCTGTTTAAACATTACCCATTCAAATGACATTTAAACTTAAACGAGGTCGGATAACTTTGTTTTGTTTTTTATTTTAGGTAGATCTTAATGTGACAAATTCAAAAATACTATTTTCATTATTCTAGAACGCATAGTTCAGGAGTTAGTGCTGTTTAAACATTACCCATTCAAATGACATTTAAACTTAAACGAGGTCGGATAACTTTGTTTTGTTTTTTATTTTAGGTAGATCTTAATGTGACAAATTCAAAAATACTATTTTCATTATTCTAGAACGCATAGTTCAGGAGTTAGTGCTGTTTAAACATTACCCATTCAAATGACATTTAAACTTAAACGAGGTCGGATAACTTTGTTTTGTTTTTTATTTTAGGTAGATCTTAATGTGGCAAATTCAAAAATACTATTTTCATTATTCTAGAACGCATAGTTCAGGAGTTAGTGCTGTTTAAACATTACCCATTCAAATGACATTTAAACTTAAACGAGGTCGGATAACTTTGTTTTGTTTTTTATTTTAGGTAGATCTTAATGTGACAAATTCAAAAATACTATTTTCATTATTCTAGAACGCATAGTTCAGGAGTTAGTGCTGTTTAAACATTACCCATTCAAATGACATTTAAACTTAAACGAGGTCGGATAACTTTGTTTTGTTTTTTATTTTAGGTAGATCTTAATGTGACAAATTCAAAAATACTATTTTCATTATTCTAGAACGCATAGTTCAGGAGTTAGTGCTGTTTAAACATTACCCATTCAAATGACATTTAAACTTAAACGAGGTCGGATAACTTTGTTTTGTTTTTTATTTTAGGTAGATCTTAATGTGACAAATTCAAAAATACTATTTTCATTATTCTAGAACGCATAGTTCAGGAGTTAGTGCTGTTTAAACATTACCCATTCAAATGACATTTAAACTTAAACGAGGTCGGATAACTTTGTTTTGTTTTTTATTTTAGGTAGATCTTAATGTGG